>CM032666.1:43188493-43290365 GCA_019095985.1 Streblospio benedicti
TGTAATTACAATCCTCTTCTCTTGGACATAATATTGTCAGAAACCAGTACCCCTATTCTTTTCTCGAGATTCTTCTAGCATCACACACACACAAAACTCGACAAATCCAATAAGGTGTTATAAATCACTGCCACAGGTATTTATCATCTCCAAGTAATGTAGCTAACGCTTGCAAGTGTGGTTTATAGAATTTATCCAGAATTACTTTCGTTGTATTCAACATGGGTCCAGTTTTGTAGTTTCCTTTATTTGAAACACCATCATCAATGTTCATCGAAGAATCAGCTAAAAAAAAAGAGTGAAAAACATCAATGTCAGGATTTTGTAATTGGTACCGGTTTTCTCACACTCCAAGCAGTGGCTTTCACTGATATAGACATGAGGGATTTCTTATATCAAACCGTCAGAATATCTGAATAAGACCTTGGGGTTTGGTAGGACATATCGCACATCTGTAGACATTCATCACTCATTCGCGTTGCTCATGGTGAATCTCTAGACATGTGGGGTATGTCATCCCACACCCAAGACCCCATAATACACCATGTATGTTACTACGTGTTATACTTCCCTAACACTTTATTCCAATCTATATATAATAGAGCCCAGTCACATTTGTACGGTCTATAATGAGCAGAATCTGATGTGATGTGAATCTACACCTGGTAAAGCAGGATGTAATGAGTCGAACGGGGAATCGCCAATATCTATAGTTAAATATGTAATTAGATTAACTGGAAAATGTTAAAGGTGCAATAACCAACGTACCAAGATTTAAGAATCTAAACATCTTGTTTAAGTGCGTAGACCGATCTTTGGAGAAATCTTCTAACTTTGAAAAATAGATATTGTCTTTGAAAATCCGAAGCCAATCCTTTGCATAAACGTCATACATTCCTATGTGTAAGGCAACCTTTTAAAGGGGAGAAAGCACAAGATTATTGAATGCAAATTAGGTTTTGTAAACTATAAATTTACCATAACGCGTACTAGTGCATTGTGCACTCATGAAATAAAATGATTAAATCTCTAAGATGCATGCTGCTGAATTGAATGGAAAAACCCACGTTGGATCTTCTTTTTGCTTGTATTGCATACGCGCACAATCTTACGGAATACTTCTTTCTGCATCTGGTATGCTTTCCAATTTCCCTCAATACACGCTGGTGAAAATCTTCCGGTGACTTGTTAATAAAATGATTATAGTCAGAATATAGCCTGCAAGGATTAAAAATAGCATTGTTGCATCAATTATGACATTTATAACCAAACATTTTTTGTACAGATTATTCTTCAATTAGGTACAGCAGAACCTCTATCAGGACTACCTTGGTGACTGCTTTCAAGTGGTCTCCATTGAAAGGGGGTCTTTTATGAAGATTAGGATTGTATATATTCTAGAGGTGGTCTCAAAAGAGAGGTGGATTTGATCGGAGGTTCTGCTGTACAGATGTATTCATGGTGTACACATAAAACATCTAAATGCAGCACTGTAAATATCTTTTCAGGCAATGGTTGTGTTTTATCACTCTCAGTATCAGATGCCAAGATATGACCTCTGAAGCATAACTATTCCTCATTAAAAATTGTGAACAATCACAGGCTTTTAATGCCAGGATTGGAATTAGGCCAATTGATCAATCGAAGCGTTGCCAAAGATTTCATGGATTTGCAGACTCTCAGTTCGCACTTTTCCATGCTTAAGACCTGCATGTGACGTTAAATAGTGATGAACAGCATACATGTTCGTATAGGCTACGGTTAAAAAAGCAGGACACAATGTTAAATTAATTAAGTATTAGGTCACATAAATTAATGAATTGTAATAATCCAATCCTCGGTGAAACATTTTAGATGTCAATCTGTTGACATCTGATACTCAGAGTGTGTTTTATTACCGTGACGTTGGGTTTCGAAGGGTGACGATAATCTTCACGTCTGGCAGGAATGCGTGGATGTCGTCCGCGTTTAGTCTGGTGAGGGGAAGTGTCAGAGACCACCCTTTAGGTGCCTCCCAAAACATGCTGGGCGTAGCTTCATCTGCCAATACCATCACAGCATCATAGTAATTCATTATATTTGATACACGCACGTATTCACGTATACATGTATGGTGCGTGACTGATTGCAGACATAATTTTGCAGCACCACGCTTATTAGTCACGCTGTGGACATCACCATAGGCAGATCCAGGTTGGCGCAGCGCTCCCCCCCCCCCTTTCCCACCAAAATGCGTCATTTTTGCAGGGTGTTATGCATACTATCTAGCAACGATCGTCATCGATCGCGCGCACGAAGCCCATGAAATCTCTCAAGTGCGCCCCCCCCCCTTCCTCCTCCCCCCGCCTTCCAAAAACCTCGATCTGCCATTGCATCACCGACTTGTCTATCCCATACATAAGTAATTGCTTACAAAATATGAAACTAGATTTGTCCTTTGGGCACTGCGGTTCACGTCTGCTCTGAATAACTACATCTGCTTATAATTTGCTGCTGCTTCACACTGGCTTTACTAGGCCATGTTCATCATTATCAACATTTATCTACGTATATAGCCGTGAGATATGACGATAAATAATTATGAACCATCAAAGTGTTTCGGTGAATAAAAAGTGATTTAAAACACATAAATCAAATTTAGAGGAAACTTGCATATTATTGGTTGTAGGCCTATTCTCTGTTCAAAACCACCTGCATGGACTAGCCTCACTCAAGCGGTGTAGTACCGCAAGAAATGGTCTTACTACAGAGGTGGTCTTTTTGCAGAGGTGGTCTTAAATGGAGGCTTTTAAACTAAACAGTATTGAAACATTGTGATGGCTTATAGAAGCGTGAGTGTGATGATAAATCAACGTGGTAGATCTGTTTTAGAAGAGGTCAGTGGTAAAGATAATGTAAATGTAATAATTGATATTTACATGTAATCACGGGGTGATACCACGATTTGTCCTCCATCGATGCCACCGTCTCAAAGATCGCTTTTGTGGCATTTTGAAAGAATTTTGTGTAAACGTCGATAGCTGCAAGTGACATGAGCAACAGTCAGTGTATTGGAACGTGTTTTATCATAATAAATTAAACTATATATGCCTTGCAAAAACTATCTGTTCACTGTGCCATTTGTCATGGTGAACAGAACCCGGTGTGGGGGTGGGGTGGGGTGGGGTGGGGGCACTTTCTTTGATACCAGACGGGGTTGCTACCCCTGAAAATTTTCGGTGCGCATTTTTATAACCGAATATGACAAAAACTAGGTATTTCATAACTGCCATTAGAAGTACACTCCCCTAGCCAGCAGTGGAAATGAGAACACACACACGCACGCACGCACGCACGCACGCACGCACGCACGCACGCACGCACACACACACACACACACACACACACACACACACGAGAAGCGTGGAATGGGAAGAGAGGTACTTAGACCGAAATATGGAAGTGTGCCCCACTCCTACCCCCGGACCAGAACAAAGCATGTGATTACAGTTGTACCTACTGTGGGTCTACTGTGTGGAAAACACCACATTTACAATTCGAGCATTATGACAAGGTCATGTGACTATGGACAATATTTATTTTCCCATTGTTTATAATAGCCTACTTTAATATTGAAAATGTTTCACTGAAGCGGACCTTTCCATAATGACAACACTATGTTTGTCATGCTCCGACAAGTGTTTATCATAGCGGGGTTTTCCGCTGCTCCCCCCCCCCCCCTTTTCCATCCAAATATCTCATTTTCATGGGACTTTGGCATGGTCCACCATAAATTGCGTGACTGTTCAAAATTCCTCGGGTCCATCAAGTGACCCCCCCCCCCCCCCGACATACACACACGCACGCACACGTACACTTTTCCTCATTTCTAAAAACTTTGATTTGTCAGTGCTGTAAAAGAATGCGCTAGACAGATGATCTAGCTAGCTAGCATACGGTACAGATTGAATCTCGCTCACGTGGCTTCGTGGCCCACAAGGTCGTCCAAAAGTTCACTTCTTTGACATCGGAGGGCACAATCATCGGGTGCTTTTGTAGGAGGTCGAAAAGTTCTGTCGTCCCTGACTTGCACACACCAGCCACTAGAAACCTTGGCAAGCACCTAAGTGGAGAGAGTTGCGGAAATACCATATGTATTTATTAGCATGATTTAAATCTATTTTTAGCAGTAGTGTAAACTTGGCAATTAAAACGTCATTTGACAGACTTAAAATATATCTGTCTAGACTCTGCGCCAATTGTTCAACTTTTTTCGGGAGGTGTAAAAAATATATCAGCCGCTGACATTTCTAAACTGTTAACTCTGTTATTTTAGTTTGTTGGAGTTACGGGACCACATTCCTACTGACGCGGGTAATATTCTAGTAACTTGGGTGTATATTGCTATTCTATAATTTCAATAGTAATGAATTTCTAGTACGGAAACTATGACTAACCTGAGTTCTACTTTGGTTGCATTACTATACCAACATGGGTTAGCATACTTCATGTGAAATAAATGTCCAATAGCCTAAAATGACACCATAAAATGTTCAGTACGTTTAGGATTAACTAGAGAGTTAAGTGCACCGGTATACCTAAATTTGTTGTAGCTATATATAGTTTACATATTTCATAAAAGCAATTATCAAAATGAAGTCTTACGGAATTGTGCTTGATAACCGTGAGCTGTTCTTGCAGCCTTTTTTCTTCTTTCATCAGTAGATTGAAATCAACTACGACATCTAATGGGAGAAAATCCTATGAGTTAAGCGAGCGCACAATGGAATTAAATATATAGACGCTCGCACGCACGCGCGCGCACACACACGCACATTTGAAACCAAATGTATGTTGAATTTTGAATACATATACCTTTCGTATGTGTAAGTATAGCTGGTTCCACGGGCTCATATATCATTCACATAGTCGCAAGTTTATATTCTAGAGGTTTATACATAATGCGAGACTTTACCTGAAGAGGTGTTGAAAACCAGGATGGTATCCGAACTCGCGTTACGTAACCGAGATTGATTGACGCACATTAAGATAATATTGATACAGATAACACCCAATAGTGCACGGATGGCTATTTTCAGCATGTCTGTTCGACAATTCACTTTGAAATGCCAATCATAAGACATTAAAGATAATTTTACGTTGTACTTTTATGCTAATTAATTCTCCAGCTGGAGGCAATTGCAAACCTAATGATAACTTACCACGTTACTTATTTTGAGACACTGCGCTATGAAGAAATTGATTATAGTGAGCACAGTGACATTATTCATAATAGTGATTTTCATGATATAATAAAGGCGCTATACTGAAGAAGTTATGGCCAAATCTTAATAGCTTTCTACAAGATCCACGTGCAGAGGGGTGGGGTGGGGGTCCCGTGTAGATGCTCAAGAGCTACATAAAAAAGATAACTCTGTGTAAGTCCCTACGTACAAATTAGCGCAAGTTACCATTTAAGTTACCATATATATCATGATATTGATGTGTCAAGTGTAATACAAGGTGTCTAATGAATAAACATCTTACATCATATAGCAGTCGGTGTGAGATTTAATCAGGAAAACTTATTACTTTGTATTCAACTAGGGAGTATTCACAAAGTGATGGGAAGGAAGGGGGGAGTCGGTAAAAAAGGGAGGGGGTGGGGAGATGAAAAGTTTCATCTATGCCAAGGTGGAGGACAAGAAAAGTTTTAACTTTGGCTAGATAGAAGACCAAGAGGAAATTTATTAAATATGCGGCAGCCAGAAGTCCGACCCGTACATTAGACCGAGTACATTTTTTATGTCATCATATAAAAGCGTGTTTTTACATTTGTGCTTGGTCCACCATAGAAATAAGTTAATGAATATTCAACTTTGTGGTGTCAACCAATTTATAATTACACATGTATTTGTATTAGTATTTTGTCTTTCTTTTCTTTTTTGTCTGTATGTGGTGTAAAGTGTAATTATAAATAAATCATATCAAATCATATCTGGCAAATGACAAATATAAATAGTACATGCTGCGCACTATGTATGACATGGTACAATGTAGAGACATTTCAATGTGAGTGTGCACATTTAATTCAATGGCAGATCCAGGTTTTTTGAAAAGGGGAGGGGCGCTCTTAAGGGATTTCATGAAAAAACCCTATGAAAATGAAGTATTTTGGTGGGAAGGGGGGGGGGCGCTCTCCTCCGGATCTGCCTATGTAAGATGGTAATGATCATAAATAATGATACCGGGGGGGGGTCGTCCAAAAAGGTGGGGGGTCAACTTTTCTGATTCCTTTTTTTGCGGGGGTCGATGAACTTTTTTTTAACGCTATGGTATATTCTTTCAAATATTGTCCAAAAATGCAATGATTATGTAAAGGACGTTTGCTTTAGCAGAGGGGGGCGGGGGTCACTCAAAGTTGTAAAATGTTGATTGGGGGGGTCGGTTAACTTTTTCTTTGAGCTCTAAAATGGGTGAAGCCTTGCAAATATTTAGGCGTATATTTATCATCTGATTCAAAAGATCGTACTGACATCAAAAGACAACCAAACATTGTACATGTAGTTGATGATACACGTAACATTTCAATAAGATAGTGTAGCGGGTGTGCAAATGACATCATATGTCTATTATTTCAATCGTTTTGCCCCAACTCACTTATACTGATGTACTAGATGGACTTCTAGTTGTTGGGCATACGGTTACCCGAGTGACATAACTTTACACCCTCGTGGGGCGGGGGTCTTACTATATGTCGGGTAGTACGGGTGTGCCATTTCTATAGATCATCTTTTAGACATCTCAGGTATAGTGATGGGTCTAAATTGCGTGATTTTAGTATAGCTATGGGTCTAAATTTTGTGATTTTTGGTATAAATATATGGGTCTAAATTTTGTGATTTTTGATATAGCTATGGGTTTGAAAGGAAATGTGCAGATATTGTTAGTGAATGTTTCATTTTGTTTGATACGGATATAATTTTTTTGAACATTTTGTTGATAAAACGTTAACAGTATGTAGTTTTATTATTTAATAGGTATAGACATTGGTCACTTTTTTTCATCGTCAAGTTATAGACACACCCGTACCCATTTTTGAGGAGAGACCCCCCCCTCCCCGCCCCCAAGTCTAGACCCCTCTATTGTTTCACAATTGATTGTGAATAATAATGTTAATGTTGACTGTTTAAATGTCTCGATGAAAAAAATCCATGCTTAACCTATATAACTAGCTTTAGCGAACACAGTTGATATTAATTTTATACACTAGAGTCTATGTGTGCGTGCGTGCGTGCGTGCGTGCGTGCGTGCGTGCGTGCGTGCGTGTAATAATTCACTTACAAGGCATATGGATAGATGATCATAGATGTACGAGATATTTTTTCATTATCCTTACTACTTTCACTGTATGTTGGCTATATCTACGGACCCGTATATAAAGTGTTCTTGTTTTACACAATGTACTCATTACAATTTATTTTACGTATACTCAGACATCCCGGAAATTAGGTTATATTGTCAAAATGTCGAGGTTAGATTATAGCAAGTGGGACCACATTGAAGTAAGATTTTCAAACTATATAAGCACAATGTGTTTGTACTTTTACATCTATTAAATGTGAAATCTTTTTCTGATTTAAAATATTACTATTAGGTTTACGTGAACTGAAGGCTTAACTGTAAAATAAGCTGATAGTAATCATTTTGATCATGTTCTAGGCTTTTCTAGTAATGCCTTTTTTAATATAGTCTATACTAACTATAGCCCCAAACTTGTCAATGCTACAGTTTTATGGTTAAACTGTAGTATATACACACTGGCTTAGAGGGGACGGTTGAGATGTAGACTGGCCGCTAGGCCACACCCTCTGAGTGCAGGATAATGAGGGCCTACTTAAATAAATTTAAGGTGTGATTTAATATTATAGATGGCACAGAGGAGCAAGCATAGGCCTGCAGTTACTTGACCACTGACTTTTCCTCTTGGACACCAATTGCACAATTCGGCTGTACACACAATTCGGCTGTTTCAAATATGACAATTAGAGCAGTGCATACACATCCTGTGAATTATATTCGTGCAGACCTAGCCTGTCCATCGCATATACAATACTATTTCATTCATAATAAACCAGTTGAAAGTGAAAACAATGGTGACACCTGGTATGTAATATATGGTTTTGAAAGTCGGATATAGAATATTACTAGTGTAGAATAATTCTATCTATCAATAGATATCTGATGACGAAGATGACACTCATCCAAACATCGACACACCAAGCTTGTTTCGATGGCGACATCAGGCAAGAGTTGAGAGAATGGAAGAATCTAAAAAGGAGAAGGAAGCTCTTGAAAGAGAACAGCGACAGTAAGCGGCATTCATTAATTGGCTGAATATTTATGAAGTTGGGTTTTTTTTTTGTTAATTTTTAGTCTGTATGGAATGTTAAACTTAATCTGAATATTATTTGTCATTTTATTTGATTTTCAGCAAGGAATAGATCTTATATTATCTGATAGAATATAGTTACAGTGTGTTAGTCCTATGAAAACAGAAACAGAATCGCTTAAAAATACAGTACACTGTAGTTGAAATGCTAAGATTTTGTAAGGGTGAAATTACCAGGTAGTAATGATCAATCATAATTAAAACTATTATTTTGTATTTTATAGGATACAGCAGAAACAACAAGAAATGAAAAAGAAACTTCAAGAAGCAGAGACTAAAGTAGGTTAATTTGTACATATTATTCTTATTTTCTAACCCAATGTTTTCATGTACACATGATCAAATTTTTCAGAATCTGGAAAGTCTGAGATGTGAAATTTTACATTGTAAAATATTTGTTTGAATGGCGCATCATCAATTTTTCCACCAGTATAAAAATAATATGTACTTGATGTACCCAAAATGTTACTAAATAACAGAGTTCCCCAATGGATAAGAGCACTGCAATTTATTTGCCATCACTGTAGTGGCTAATTAGTATGCCAGCGCTGATTAAATGCACATGGTTCAGATGACTAGAATTTTTAATAGTTGCATTACTTTTATTTCTGTCTGTTCATTCTTGATGATTTATAAAGTTGAAATTATACTATCAAATTCATAATCCAACCATTCTTTAAAACAGAAAATAATAATTAATTGCACAAAACTGATTCCTTTATTCACACTATGTACACTAAATTGCAATTGTTGTTGTAAATAGACAGTTACAGTAATGATTGTATTCTTATTTATTTGCAGAAAGCTGAAGAAGAATTATCAAAACTTACATTAGAAATGAGTGAGCTGCAAAAACAGGAAGAAGAGTTCCACAAAAAAGAAGAAGAGTTGAAGAAAAAGGAGAAATTAACGCCTTGGAATGTCGATACGCTGTGCCATGATGGGAAGGACAAGACGGTAATGTATTTGGCTATTTGCATTGAAGGTTTTGCTCAGTGGTCAAACTACTTCATTTGAATGAAAGCAATTTGATGTGATTTTTTCACTAAGACAATTCAAGCCATCCAAACAAGTCTTATAGATGAACTGGTATATTATAAAATCCATGCCATGGAAAGCAGTATAAAACTGTCAAAACAAGTGAAGAAGCAATATTGCCAATATAATGATACAAATATATTTATGACTGAGCATAATCTTTGGGGTGTTTATTGTACACCAGTAAGAAATATTTGGTCAATTGCAAATTTGATAAAGAAATTAATTTTATAGATCTCTTGCCATGTATTCAATTAACAAATTTATGTATTATAAAATGTTACGCTTTAATAGAAAACATTATATGAAATATATGTTGACAATTACAGCAAAATTTTTTTTACTATCACAAGAATTTCTTCAATGTACTTTACAGTCAAATTATAATTTTTACAACAGTTTTCTATCATTAATAAGGAATTCATATTTGAATTACAAATAATGTAAGATTAAATAAACGTTTCCTTAATTTTGCAGATTGTGAATGTAAAAAAACCTCAACCCAAAGAAGAACTTTCAGAAGAAGATCGATTGAAAAAATTGGTAAAGTATAATTATATTCTTTTTGATCAGATATATAAATGAAGGAACTGTGTATTGGATCATAAGATCTTACAATGTGATTTTTGTTTAGGAACAACATGTTAAAGAAAATAAGAAGAAGATTGAAAAGTTTGGAATGTTCCGGCGCTATGAAGACAGTGAACAGTTTTTGAGCGACAACCCAGATCTCGTGTGTGAAGAGACTGCAAATCACCTGGTGCTCTGGTGTATAAACTTAGAAGTTGAGGAGGTAACAAAGTTTGATCTCACAGCGTTCAGAAGACATGTGTTCTAGTTGATTTTGCAATGACCCAGAATTATATTTATGTGTTTTCCAGAAACATGATTTAATGCATCACGTTGCCCATCAAACTATTGTGATGCAGTTCATATTAGAGCTGGCAAAATCATTAGAAGTTGACCCTCGTGGTTGTGTCAAGGCTTTTTTCTCAAGGTACGAACATTCACGTCTTTGTATGTCTAATCTTAATATTGATCTCAAACTTCAATATTCACAGGGCTGCCAAGTAGTACAGATATGTTGGGTATTAATACAGATTTCCGACACAAAATACCCAAATACTAATTCTACCTTCAAAATACAGATTTCCCCACTTTGTGTATTTTTCAATAATAATTACTTTTTATGAAGTAAAAGCACAGGAACTGCATCCAAACATAGATATGTGTTTGCTTTTGGTGTTAAAAGCCCTGAATATTGGTTATATTACACCAGAAATACATACACATCAGTTCTACGCCTATATGGATTTCTTTTTACACCCAGTATTTTTTTAGACCGTTTGCTGTTCCATCACAGAATACCCCTAAAATACTAATTTTGGGCATCCTGAGTACAGAAATGGCTATTGAGGGGTTGGCAGTCCTGTATTCACATGATTTTTTTCTTACAATCATATTTTGGTCACTGACAATGATAAGTTATTTTCTTAGGTTTAAACCGTTTTGATTGTGATTAATTATTCTTTGTATGTCCTTTGTTTACTTATACAGTCAAATAAATAATATTGAAACTAAGTTTAAAGTAAACCTTTCTGATATTACTATGTTCATGCTTGAATTTCCTCCAACATGTCATAAGTTTTTACCACCAAAGGCAAGATTGCAATCAGAAATGTGAGTTGTGGAAAAATTAAATTCATCATATATTTCTGAATACATGGGATATTCGCTTTTATGGGCATAAATTTTATAAATTCCAAGTCATCCGATACAACACATCTTGAATTACAGAAAACAGACAGATTTCTAACAAACTGTATGAGTGACAATCAAGTTCAATATGATTGAAAGAATCAATAACAATTGAAGAGCCATGACCTAATAGTTGTGTCCCAGCATCATGTATTGATCATTCTATCATTCCGTGCAAAAATCACCGCCAATAACCAACGCTGATTGGTCAACCAGCGTGCTCAATTATACGATTGACTGCACGCGCGGAGACCACTACTACGGCACTAGTCTAAATTCGTCACATTTTCAATACAGCCGCTGACGTTGCATGGTCAAAAGTTTAGCCTAGTGCCATAGTAGTGGTCGCCGCGTGTGCAGTCAATCATATAATTGAGCACGCTGGTTGACAAATTGACTTGCAATGAGAACGTTATAATATGAATAATTTTAAAATAAAAACGAATCAGACACTCGTTTAGTGTGGATTTTAGTCATGATAGAATGGTATTTGACCACTCGATTGTCGTGTCAATGGGAAAATCGAGCATGCTGACGTCTGATCTTCGTTCGGGTAAATCAGACGTCAGCATGCTCAATACTCCCATTGACACTCCAATCTCGTGGTCAATTCCTACAATAATACACTGGGCCATGTGCTCGCTGCAGTAACAAATGTGATGAAGATTTGCACTGGACTAATTCATTAAAATATGTTTATAGAATAAAGCTTGCAGAGAAGCAATACATGGATGCATTTACTGACGAGTTAGACTCCTTCAAAGAACGGGTGAGGGGAAGAGCAAAGGCAAGAATTGAAGAAGCTCTAAGAGAATATGAAGAGGTTTGTTAAATTTGCAGAAATATTATGAACATGAACGTTTAATCAGAATTATGACTAGTGGTTTTAGATTGTCAACTATTAAACTGGTTAAATACAGGGGATGTTCAAAAAGTTTGAAAAATTGAAAGGTTGTGGTTGATATACAGATCGTACCGGTAAATAGTACACTGTAAAACGCTTTATATTCGCAATCTTAAATGTTAGCAGTTAGCTACCTACCGGAACGTAATTTTGCTGCCTTTTATAATTGGCAGTTGCATGATATTTAGGTCCTTTTTAAATTCACACCTGCTGTAGAACTATATCACACCAACCACCCCCTTTCAAAAGCCCTATCCATTCCTTGTAACATCTATTGATTATTGCCTGTGATTTGAAGCTGTACATATTGATATTCTCGGTAATGATTTTTAAGCGCACCAGTAGTATATATGCGAGTATAAGAAGACATACCGGGTAATTGGTGGGATGTGTAAATCATGCATACTATGAAAATTTGTGAACTCCAATATTCACAGAAATACTGGCAATATTAGCCCATTGATATCAAAACTGTGAACTTAAAAGTCACAAGCTTATTTGAACACTAAACACTATATACACTAAACACTTATATTTTTTCGCAGGAAGAAAAACAGAAACGTATTGCGGCAAGTCCAGGTGGTTTGGATCCTCAAGAAGTGTTTGAAACTTTACCGAAGGTAATTTTATTTTTAATTTACCGGCTATTCTCAATTGTCTATTTTAAAACTGTCATGGCTTTGTATAATTTTAATTTGATTTGTAATGAAAGAAATTAGATGTATATTGAGTGGTGTTATTTTGATTTTTCATTAAAAATAAATTGTGTACTTATTATAATGTACAATTGTAATATACAATATTCTGTTATGGTGTTCCCTCATGTTCGATTATAATCTGTGATTCAGAGCATGCAAGATTGCTTCGAGGTGCAAGATATCGCTATGCTGCAAACAGTGATAAGTGAGATGGATCCCAAGGAGGCGAGTTATCATATGAAAAGGTGTGTAGACAGTGGGTTGTGGGTCCCTAACGCTGCAGACCTCGAAACACCAGCAGAGGGAGAGACAGCGCAAGGGGAAACATCTAAATGTGACGAAGAAGAGATTTATGAAGATGCTAAAGATGCTTGAAAACAAATACAGTTGAAATTCAGGATATCTTGTGCATGTAAGATAGTGTATAATTCTTATCATGGTAGTGGTCAGATGATGTAATTCTTCATGAAGCTGCATTTTACTAATGGAACTACTATTGCATCTGCATAGAAACTATGAAGTGATTGATGCTTATGAATCCTCAAAATATTGGTATTTTTGAAATACCTGACGTGACTTCACCGCAGTTTAAAATTTGATTTATTTTTGCTAGTTTTTATAGTGAAAATGTAGACAGGACACATTAAGCCAGACACAGGTACCATTAATAATTATCGAAAATTGCTGTCAATTAATACATACATTTATGGGTTATACTTAGTATTTAGTTCTAGATAATAAAGTATAAGAGAATTAATTTAACTGAAATTTTAACGTTTATCATTTTAAACGACCTAGAACAATCTGTAGCTTATTAATAATTGCTTTACTTTTTCTATACACAATTCATATCTTTTAAAATGTTACATAAGCTGTACAAAACATATTCTTTTTATGTGAGGACCGCTGAGTGTCTTAGTAATTTATGGCTAAATCGTATTTCTATCATGTGGGTTCATTGTTAAAATGCCACCCATGGTATATTTTACACAGACGTATGAAATAAAATGGTATATTAATATTGTATGCATGCAATAAAAAATGACAATTCGCATTGATTTTGTATAAATGTTTGTCACACAAGGTGTGTTGTAAGTCTAGAATGTAATTGAAAGAATGAGTGTAGTTAAAGTATTGATTATTTTCAATAATGTAGTGATGCACACTTTAATATTTTAATTTCGGGTGTCCTCATTTTGTAGTCATGTAACAAGAAATCTGCACAAGAATTGTAATAGATTCTATATATATATAGTTCAAGAGCAGTAAATAACCAAAAGTAAATGATTGATTATTATATAACAATTTTATTGTTAAAAAAGGTATAATTGTCCTAGACGTGATTTTTAATAATAAATGTATATTCAAGACATCTCGTGATTTCATTATTATTATTATTATAAACCACAAAAATGTCTGTTCTACCATTTACATAGGCTTATGGGATTGAGTATGAAATATGTGTTACGACCATCCTCCATTTGTACTGCCTGATACAGATCTCAACGTCCTTTACAAAACCTTCGCAAAAGTTGCCAATTTATTTGGTATTAACGTGTAATCAGCTGTGTACATGTAGGAAGGAGACTATAAACTTCTCACGTGAAGTGTCCAGTACCCTGGATTATTATGTAGTGGACTTAAGCTTGGAAATAAAATACCAACATATTTACATTTGAAATGACCGTAAAGAAATAACGATTCCTATTTCTACACATTTTCTTGCATGTCACTCAATCTTGTAATGAATTCCAACAAGTGCATTTGAAGTCTAAGCTCATTTGGATTATTTGTTACTGAAAATCCAGGGACTGCAGCTTTCTCTAAAGTGGACTGCTGATCCATAACTTTTTGATCCAATTCCATCATGATTTTACTGTCTGCTCGCTTCACTTCGTCTTCACATCTTTTCTTCAAATTTCTGAAAAAGTGTAGATGTCACGAAATTGGCAATAAGAATCTTCAGCATTTTTTACACCAGTTCAAAAGACATTAACATTCCTTGATATATTGGAATTAATTGACTTGGTTGTGCGTACTGACATTATAGGATTTTTTTCTCAGTTTTTAAAACTATATCTCATACCGGTAGGCTCCGACTAGACTCGAACCATGGATCACTATCACAGTGATCTGAAGTTCAAGTCCCGGCAGAGGCTATACCTTGTAGACTTGGAGAAAGAATCCTCTAATGTCAAAAAACATACATCAATAGATTGGAGAACAAGTTAATTTGATATTAATTTGATTTCTAAATTTGTGAGTGAATGAAGATACGTTTTGATCCATGCGAAGAGGTGTTAACCATTTATAATGCAAGTGACTACAGTCACTACACTTTTATGTCATTAACATGGAAACCAATATCATTTTTCGATAAAGCTGCAGAATTCTGACAGCATTACCCAATACATGTATTGCTGTAATTTTTGTGTCAAATCACAATTACAAAAAAATGCTCAAAGACAGAAAATCATTATTTACCTCCATTTCTTGTTTACACTGACTTTCAACTTGGCTAAATGTATGGGGCTTTATAAGTGCTGCTTGTAATAAGTCTTTGTGCTTTTTTTGAAGTTCTATTTTTTGAACTGCAAAACATTGTAGACAAAACAGCTGTCAATAATAAAAAACTAAGGGATATAAACGGTTCAACAGATATTAAGAAACAGTACTTGACACACATTGACTGTTATCTTGACCAATATTGCTGAATTGTCTTTATTAATAATAAGACAAAAAATAGCTTCCATAACCATAATTTCATACATAATTGATGACTTAACAACACATGGTGTAAATATCACAGGAAAAGGTTCTTTAAAAAGATATCAATATACTCACTTTTGTGGTCGTTGTTTAAGCGTATTCTCTGACCAGAAAGATTTCTTTCTTCCAATTGCTGGACTTCTTTTAAGCTATTAACTATGTCAAAAATGGTACCATCTAGCAATGAAGATGCTAAGCTAGATAGGAGATCATAGTGCACACGCTGTTGATATTTCCTAAAATATAATTAAAAATACACATATTACATAATAACCAATTTTTGACATGACTTGACTATTACCGAGATTGAAGGACAGCCTTCAGTGAGAGCATCTCTGAGATGCATACATAATATCGGACGTAAATAACGTTCAAAACATAATAAAATTTAGACTACGTTTTATGCAGTACAACTTTACAAGGAAAACTCCTGTGACAAAAATAAACATATGAATAGCAAAAGTGTCACAGAGCACTTCATACAAGGCCCGTAGGTCACACATATTCCGTATGATTTTTTAAAAAAATATATAGCATCCAAACAAGAACTAAATAATATTACTACTATGAACAGGGTGACTTTACACGATTGTTTTACCTGTGCCTAATTGTAAAAAGAAAATTTCTGGTAAGAATAAATGTAAATAAACATATGTTCAAATCTCATATCATCGCCACCAACGGGATGTGTGTGAATATGTCATTTCGTAACAAAATGCACCATAGATCATGTAATTTTAATGAATCATAAAAATACATCGCTAACTTACGATGGTAATTCATTAGCCATCATCTGCAGACTTTTTAAAAAGCGATAATGTTTTTCTTGCTGTTCTTTCTTTGAAGCATCATCGTCTTCGTAATCATAGTGCTCATTCATTCTAAAATTACATGCATAGTTCGCCATTCAAAATTTACATTTCATACTCAGGCATTATATGCCCCTCCCCCCACCCCCACTCAACCTTTTAAAATGTTGATGGGGGCGGTTAACCTTTTCTTTGAGCCCCAAAAAATGGATGACCCCCCCTCCCCCCTCTGTATCGCTAATTAAGATCGTTCCCTAGGGCTTGAAATGTTGGGAATCTTTGTGGAACACTTTCCACATAAAATATACTACAAACCTGTAAAACCTTGCCTTGGTAAGAGTCTGACGTCTGAATTGGCAGTACTTATATTATCGCCAAATTCAAAGCAAATAATCAAGGATTCATGACAATTGAAATAACTATAGACTAATAATAAATTTGTGTTCTATAATATTACGAATATATATTCAGAAATAGAAATAATGTTCTGCAATGGCATTATTGGACAAATTAGGACTTTTTAAAAGAAACAAAACAAAGATAAGTTGTGGGTGGTGAACAAACATTGCAGTTTAGATCCGTTTGCATTGTGATATTACAAGCGGAGTGCTTGAGTTCTGTTTGCATTGTGATTTTACCGACCACACTGTCTAATCCGCCGGCACGGCCCATTTTTTATTTTCCATAAGCTGTAGGGGACTGTGCAATATTTACCAGGGAGGGAGGACCGGTGCATTGGGTAGGGGGACAGGTACTTTTTTCAAGGTGCAAAGTAGGGGAACCGGATGATTTTTCAATCTCTTTGGGCATGGGATATGTTCTTTTTTCAGCTGCTGAAATCCCACCTCGACTGAGCGAATCGGTACTAATCAATCACGCGAATATTCACGGGAGGGGGATGCAGACTTTTCTTATGAATAGAGGTCATGGGACATCAGGCTTTTTTTTCATCACATCAGCAGGGGACAAGACCTTTTTTCAGTCAATATTTTAGATATGCACTGGTCACCCCTGCCTGTTAAATATTGCATCGTCCCTAAGAAGACCATCATGACCATAGATATACAAATTGTAATTCCACATATCAGATTTATGTAAATAGTAATTCCAATTTGATTGCTTTCATTAACATATACATACAAATGGAGTAGAACTTGATAAGTAATCCACTTTTTTTGCACTACTGCCACCTACTACTACAGGGTATGAAAAAGAGCCTACCCGGCGGTCCAGTGCCGGCTGGTTTTAATGTTCACGGCCCAGTGGGTAGGCTACTTTTTGGGAGTTCTCAATAATAACATGATTAAGGGATGTACAATTTTTGTTAGGGCCGGCTACTTTTTGTAGTTGCTGGCCCGTGGTCCGTTAGAAAAATTTTGATGAGCTTCATACCCTGACTACTGTACTAGACTCTAATTTTAAATATTCTAATGTTTTTAAAATTATTGTTAATTGTGTGCATTTTATATCGTAAATTTTATTTGTAAATATGGCAAAATAAAAAATGTAGCCAATATTTGTTAAATAAAATGGTTCTTGATAAAGCTGATATATTTAAAGTGTACCATGTAGATCTCTATAGTTCAGTCTATTTTCCATATCTGTGATAAATTTATAAATTTGCTAGTTATGCATTTAACCCTTTACCACTCAAAACGGCCGGGTGATTTCATGTTTGGGTGTCAAAAGCTTCGTCATACAAGTCATTCATTTGGGGTATAGCAGCGGTGCCATCGTGATTAAAACTAGATAACTGCATGTAAAACCGTCTAAGGAAACGTCATGCACAATTTATTTTTTATGTTAAGCTTTTATTTTAAGAGAATATAAAGAAGTTTCATTTGACAGCAATAATTTGCACTTACAAATGCAAAAACACCAATGTTTGATCGCGGTGTAGACGTACTCATAATGGTTCAATCTTGGTGAGAAATACATATTCGTGTGCCTAACAACTTAAGCTTTATCATGATATATAAATCAGTTCCAAAAACACCCGATGAATATTTTTAATAATTTTCTAAATTACTGTAATGCATTTACTACGAAGCTAATACCACAATCCTAACCAATCCGAACAGGGCTTCCTTTTACCATTGGAAATGTGATAATGTGATGCTTTGTCACACAATCAGCCGGAAGTTGGGCAGCCCCATTTACTCCATTATAAGTTTAAAATTGTACGTCAAACGTAACTCTAATGGCAGTTTTCAGCCGATTTTGACAGGTTTCCATTGTTTACAAATTGTACGATTTTCTCCATCAAAATACAATGCATAGGCACAGTGACAGTATCGGAAATTATGACAGAATCATTAACCAACCTCTATTCTAGCATTCCATTACTCTTGCAAACTTAGAAACTTATTTACATGTGTTTTATTAGCAGATTTATCGGCGACCTTTTTTCAAATTATAAAAAGGAGTTGGTTTAAAATTGATTTGCTTCTGTCAGACCATTGAATCTCGAATGGGAAAACCCGTGGACCAATTTTGTTAGAAATCAATCTTTATATATTTCAAGTTTCATATATGTCCCACTTTTAGTTTAGAAGATATTATCTGGCAAAGTTAGTGAAAAATGTAAACAATTTCGAAAGATCTGAAGCAGATTACTAGTTTTAACCGGTTCACTGGTTATGATGCAATCCACTTCTGGGTAAGCAGTACGTCATTCTCTGAATCTCGTATGGGTTTTATTGATTGGCAGGATTTTAACCTTACAATGGGAAGATATACACGGCTGGGAGAGTGTTGTTTCAAAACATTTGTGAAATTGGGAATGAGATAAGCCAAAATGGTTGCTTTATATTTTGGTGAAGAGATGGTTGAAATACAAGCATTTATATGGAAATTATGGCAGTCTAGTTGGCAACGAAGCTCTGACAAATAGAAGATTTTATTCGCGCTACGCTGCAAATATATGCGAGGATACAAGGGCTGTCATGTAATAAAATATGAGGGGTAATGCGTTAATATTTATGTTTGTAGCCAATGTTGTTTCTTAGCGCTATAATTTAAGGTCCACTATAGAAATAAGACTATATAAAAATATGTATAAACTTTTTAGTGTTCCTTATTTATTCGAGTGAATACTGTAAAACTAGAAATGTTTGCGCACAATTTAATTTGCAAATTTCATGTAGGTCCAACAACGCAAACTTAAGTCAGCAAACATTAATAGCCACGAAATAATCTAGTTTTGCAGAACGTAGGTATTAAACGGATGGAATCAGTTTTGTATTAATTAAACTCCGATGGCAAATAATGACCATTCAGTTATCCATGCAGCCTTCACAGGGGCCCAAATGTCACTTAAAATCCACTATTTTGTTTGCATACATCTACAGGTCAGTTTCGGACGATAAGTATGGCGAATCTACTAATTTCTATTTTTACTTTTCTTAACGATTTTGTCACCAATGCAAATATGTTGCTCTATACCAAACACCCGTGGTTCTTGTCCAACCCAGTATATTTACACAACACCCCTTCAAAAGTAGTGTACAATTGGTCATAAAGGTGTGTGAAAGTGTTTTGGCAGTGTTTACTAGCTGATCAGTAATGACGCAACTACAAATATTCAGGGTTTTATATTATTTATTATATCCTTCGTTTTACATAGCGTACTGTCTATTTGCCCTTCTTGGCCTTGATCTTCCTCAAGTAGAACTCGAGTTCACGTCCCTCAAGGATGTATCCATCACAACGTCCACACTGTCCAGGACGTGAAGAAACACAGGCTGCAACGGAATAATTAAAACAAATTCAATATTGACACATATGTAGTTATCACAGTGCTATGATTTCTCAAGTACACATGTAATACAAGTTCATGCAACTTCCACCAATTAGTTTTGATACAAATGTAGATGCATCAATCACTCTTGGGATAAAAACTTAACAAGTAATCAACCAAATCCAAACTTACAGTGGGCAAGCCTTAACAGCCTTACTACTTTCCTACTTTTTTTCAACAATAGTAAGAATTGCTAAAGAGCGTAGACCTTTCAGTGTAACTATGACAAATAGCTGATCTTTGAAGAATCACATAATGTCAAAACGACAGTGACCTTCTCGCTAAATAATTATAATCATCATCAAGGTCTGAAAAGACAAAAAAAAACAACAAGACTCACCCATCACTCTTCCGGAGATGAACTGATCTTCAAGAGCAGCTTCTACTTTCGCAGTTTTCTTGCCGCCATCATATTTCTTCTGCAATTTCTTAGAGCGTTTCTTGTTGAAGTTTTCTTCCTCCTCTTTGGTCTGGAATGAGTCACAACAATAGGTGAATGAATACTCTATACTCAGCTTTATTGGTCACATGTTGCAAATGTTATCAACATAACCTGCATCAGGAAAAAAATTGTCATCACAGCATATACAGCCGAAAGATGGTATAAAAAACATCATATACAGGTGATAAATTACGTTCTTCAAATATATTTTATGTAGTATAAGTGATATGCATAAAAAAGTATTATAGTCACATTATCAAACTATATTGATGTCACAAATTGGGGTTTCGCAATTACAAATTTCACAACCATGGAAAGACATATTTAGCATCAATATTCGGTTATTCCTTATCGGTCAATATTATTTTACACAAAAATATCTTTAACATTTTGCCAACCAGTAATCTCATTCCACCACATCTTTTTGTCAGGTACCCACAGTACCTTAGTCATTAATGTACAAAACCAAAAATACCCACCAACTTTGCCTTCTTTCTTCCAAGAGGGACGCTGTAGTGGGCCTCGTACCAGGTTCTGAATGGAGTGGCATCGATCATCACAATGCAGTTTTTCACGAGGGTCTTGGTACGAACCAACTCATTGTTGGTTGCGTTGTACAGCACATCAATAATACGGGTTTTGCGCGTCTGAGCTACAATGAAAACAAACACCATGCCAATGTAATCATTAACAAACTAAATGTAAACACAAAGTCTATGGAATAAAGCAAAAAATGCCAATCAGTGTAACTATGACTACTTAGCGTATCACAGGCAGACCAAAATGTGTCAAAACGACCATGGCCACCTCGCTAGAGTTATTGTCATCATTTTGGCAACGCTAGAATAAATATAATACTAAACTTCTGTTCCCACTGTATTTGGGGCAAAAAATGTCCTCATCCTTCACAAACTCTACCTGAATGCCAAATGAAGCAGTTTGCTACTTGAGAGGATGAGTTGCTATTATAGATGCACGCGCAATCGAACACACGTCACTAGTGATAAGAATCAGGGGTAGTGAGTGACCACTGTCAATCAAAAGCCAATTCATTTTCAATTATCCATGTCCAGCTCACCAAACAATATTCAAACATATGGGAGGATTTTGCAACTGGGTGTCACTTGCACCAACTTTATAGAGCCATATATGATAGTACCACACAATGCATTCGTTATACAGTATAACCTTAGTTACCCGGACATATTGGGAAACTGGATGGACATTCGAAAAATCATTAATATATCAAGATGAACGGCGGTGAGGTGGGCAAATATTAATACGACCACGAGATATTCAAGAATTCAAGCTATTGATCGCAATACTAAATCACATTTCGCAGGGGGCGATTGCGAACACACATCGGTTTGCTGGCGAGGGCATCTAACACCTTTTATTCATCCTCCACTATATTTATTTAGTCAATACGAGCAGAGGGGTGGCTAATCCTGACCCTAGGTTACATTGTAATTAACAAGATACAATAAAGGCACTTACCCTCTGAACCCCATGCAAAATTCCCATGGTCAAGGCGCATAGCACGGTATTTCTTGTTACCACCTCGCGTTCTTAACGTGTGGATGCGCTGCACACCGATCTTTGTGTTGGCAGCTGGGCGACCAAGTTCAAACTTCCTCTTCTTGTGAGGCACGGGCATGCGCCCTCCAGTCTTCCTGCGCTTGTGCCATTTATCTCTACCGATACCTACAAAATAAATTGGTTGATCATTAGCACCACATTATAGATAGGATGGATAGGTAAGGGAGTTTGATTTAATTTTCCCCATATAAGAATCCCATTAAACTTATAACACTCCTCCGTTTGTGAACATTTTCAAATTATGAATATGATCCCAGCATTACCACAAACTTTTATACCGGTATTTTGATGTAAATACACAACATTGATCATTACCACAAACACTTTAACTGGTATTTTGATGTTAATACACAACATAGATGTAGGTTCATCATAACACATGGCAAAGTGTAGTCATGGAGTACTGTATTATGAATTTGATAAATATTTCTATACTTCGCAAGTCTGTACGTAGCGAACAAGGATACACGGTGTAATGGGTGGTCACCAGTGTAGAATGTACTCAATGTAAACAGTGGTCAACAAACTCAATACACCCATTCCAGCTTGACTATTGTATTATTTTCAGCAAAAAAATCACTAACAATCGAACTTGAAATCCGTCTACATCATATATCCAATAAGAGTCGCATTCATAGATATCACTATATGCAAGAACATATTTTCCTCTTTTAATAACCAAAGAAATATAACCATTAGCAGCAATAATTAGCTAGATTACAGTAGATTTTCGTATAATTTCATTCGCACATACCCATGTTGAAAGCTGTTTTGCGGAAAGGACCTGCTTTGGCTGCTTCCGGATAGTGTATGCTGGGAAATCGTTAAAGCGGCTTTTTATGAAAAAGGGCAGAACACACAATCTACTTCCGCTGTCAATGACTCCAAAAAATTTATAACTTTTATATAGAAATTCATATTTGGAGTGAAAAGTTAAAAGAATACATGTAACTTCCACTTGATACATACACTATATTGATCTATGAAAAACACTTCGAATGAATAGCGCTAGCTTAATGCAAACTTAGCTCTGTGAGCCACTATATGGCCTTAGTTACACAAATGTGAATTGAAACAGCATATATAAAGTTCAATTTTGATAAATGTTTATACTTCTCATAGTCTTTAATTTGTTGCTTTGATATATACGTCTATATGGAGCGTGTCGCTATAAAGAAAATACTTGAAGACAAGACTCTGGAAGGTAGGAATTTATTTAGCAAGCCCTTACATAAACTCCTACAGAAAAGTAATCACTACATACTATGTAGTACATAGAGATTATATAGTCTATATAGTTTATGCTAACGCCATCACATCAACACATGTCAGCAGATTGTCACATCACTAAAATGTTCGTGTGACGACCTGCTAACTTATGTCGAGGTGCTGGTGTGTGCATATCTAACCAACCAAATTTATTTGGCCTTGAGGGGCAAGAGCAAACATGAAAAAAAAAACATGTTTGTTTTAAGTTTAGACTAGAATACGTCTAGATCACTATATTATGTGATGACAGGAAGGTGATATATGCATAATAAAACCTATAGCCAACACACAATGTGACCTTTCTATGACCACTATATGACCAAATGATAGTCACTAGAACACCTTTTTAGAAATTCAAGGGGGAGAATACATAATTAAAATGATTGATATCTCAGCTTGAAAGGAGTGGTTTAATGTCAAAGGTTCTGTTCATCTAAGTTAAGGACGACATCATAATTACTTGAAAGATTCATATGATGCACTTATGTCTTAACAGTAGTCAAAAACTTGTTTATTCAAAGAACTAAATATGTTTGTTAGATGCTCCCCCTAAAAAAAAAAAATAAAAAAAAAAAATAAAAATAAAATATGATCAACTGTAGTGCCTATCATTGAAGTACCTCATTCTACCATAATTATTTTGCAAGTGTTAAACTTTAAAATATTGTATTTCCAAGAGAAGAAATTACTGGGATCACATTCTACATTTCCAGTAATATCTATTATCATTGCCTTGCTATTTCAGATGATGATTACAC
The DNA here is from genome assembly GCA_019095985.1 of Streblospio benedicti. Lineage (NCBI taxonomy): Eukaryota > Metazoa > Annelida > Polychaeta > Spionida > Spionidae > Streblospio > Streblospio benedicti. The sequence continues at coordinate 43,212,768 of CM032666.1, forward strand.
CAGAACGTTAAAATTTGCCTTGGCCTCAAAATTTCAACGTCAGGTAATTTCAAATTATTAATTGTGTGTTAGTTGTATAACAATCTTACTATTAGTACGTGGATGAATGGCTAATCCTGACATATATAGCTTTTATGCTTGCAATTCTTGTGACTTGTGCCATTCAATCATGCATCCAATACAGGACCGTACACATTTTGATTTGATTTGATATTATTTATTCATAATTCAGCATGTTAAAATACACATTACACCAATTTAGAAATAATATAGAATACAAAATAGACATGCAAAACACAAAAAAAAACTTAAATAATACTCATACTGATCACAGGTAAACAAAAATATTGATGAGATACTGATGTTAATGACAAAAGATACAAATAATTGTGCAAAAATATGAAAAATTACAAAATGGGTACCAATAAAAGTGTTTTAACTAAAAAGCCCCAATTACTTATTTCCATATTGGCCTTTAGTATTGACAAAATGACATCAAATACTGGTAAGTGACTGCAGCTGGATTAAATCATGGGCCCCACATCATGGGAGCTTTGTGTGATATGTATACTACTATGATTTACAAAACACCATATATACTAGTAGTAATGTGTATGGTAGTGTTTGTAAACCTAATAGTGGTATATATACCACACACCCTCCCATGATGCTGGGTCCCATGGATTAAATTACAAACATACAACAAACAATTCAGCAAATTACTCTGACAATTCTGACAATTTAGGGTTTTATATAATTTCATTTTGTAAAATGAATTGCTCTACTCATTCAGAACATCTTACAAAGTGGACCGGGTAGTGATGATGCTAAAATATGTGCAGCAATAGAAATTCAAAGATGTTATAGGGGATATAATACAAGGTTAGTTTTTTAATCTTTGATTTTCATATTCCTTACATTACTTTTAATACTTTTTCAGTGTTGTGCTTCTTCTTGATATGCAATAAATAGAATATTTTTTTCTTATACAACAATGATGTTAAATTGTGAATTCATTTCATACTTAAAGATGCCGCCTATTAAATGCTCTTCATCCACACTTGAGTAAACAAGTTTTGTATACAGAAAGTAAACCACAACTTCTACGATTGGAAGATGTAAAATCATCAACCATTGTAGGAAAAAAATCATCAGAAGGAATAGAAGGAATACTAAGTGCACAATCATCAGAGGTTGTAGTACATCCTCCAAAGGTTAGACCAATCAAATTGAACAATCATTTACTAGTAGTTCATGAACGACTGGCTAATCTTGACCCCATATCGCTGTTGTGTGTTGGATTCATCTGTAGTGAACATCAAGCTCGCCTGATATATCACAACAAATTTTTCAGATACACATCAGCTAATATGGGGAGGAAACCAAGTTCTCTCTACATGTATTTGCAATTGTTGGATATTGTCTATGTTCATTTATTGGCTGCTTTATATGATATTATGAGTTTAAAAATTTTCTTATTTACTCACAGGAATCTAAATCTGTAGCTCGATTAAGTCTAGAGCTTAAATATGATGCATATGTTAGAGATCAAATAGCTGCTGGTAGGGACTGCATGAGGTAAATATTAGATGAGCATATATACATATTACTGGTAAAAATATTGCACTGTACAAAAGTGTTGAGTTGACTGTGCTAACTATAATAACTATTATAGTTTTACTTGATTGTTAATCCTTACACTGAATTGAAGTTTTACTTTAATTACTCCTGCTACTACTTGTATGTGATTTTTTAAAATTCAAATTGAAAATCGTTTATAAATTATGCAGTTTTGAAAACTGGTGTGCAGATGTCATTCGATCTTGGTATACAAGTAAAAAAGACCAACTATCTGAAATAAGAGATGAACTCTCGCCAACAAAAGATAAAGAGCAAGATGATGTCCACTATGCATCTCAGAAGGATAAACATTCACCCACTAATAAAAATGCTCAGCCCCAAACACGTATGATTTCAACTCTAGAGGCTGCAAGTATCATTCAAAGAGCTTGGAGGAGACATATTGTGAGTGTTCTTTATAGTAACTACACGTAGTAGTTTTGAGACTATTGCTGCAAATTACCATTCAGAGGTTTGCAGCATTTTACCAAATATAACCATTGAAGGTTCCTGGCAAAAATAACATAATAAAATTCGATGGTCAAACATATAATTATGAAACTGTACGCTATGTACACATTTTACGAACATGAGTTTTCATGTATGACATTATGTTACCATTTAATATGGTAAACTGTCTTTAATGTATAATGTAAGCTGTGAAACAGTGCATCATTAAGCATATAGACATTCACATATAGTGCCGGGTTTGTGTACATTTTCATGGTCATGCAGTAACTAAACTAGTTTCAAGATGCCACTGGCATGCTTTAATCCATTGCATGAGCTTTTTAGAAGTTAATGCAGATGTAAATAGCACAAACAAATTTAATCTCAGTTTTAAACCTACATAAAAGTATTGGCAACTTTTGAAAATATGTATATGCTTGCTTCCAGGATGTGCAAGTATACAAATACTATAGAGACTTGATAAACTTCAAACAGCGTGGTGATCCTGCAATGATGTTGAGATGTATTAATCCTAATGAAGCAAAAATGCTAGATCCAGCAGCTGGTGTTCACATTAAATTTCGACTTGCAGGGGTAACGTTTTCACATGTTTATTGATAATTTTATGCTTTATAACATCATGTTAATGAGTAAATGTTTATCTATTTACAATAAGCTTCCCTCTGAATACATAAGTAGCAGTGGTACCAAATATTCACCTATCAATAATCGTATGCTACATTGATACATGTATATGATGCATTTTGATTTGAATATATATGTTTTTGTTGCTTGCTGTGATTTTTGTGTCTGATAAACATTTAACACAAATTTCTATTGAATAGGACCGGTTCCCCCCTAATATATATTACAAAATATTCACTCACCGACCAATACAAGACTTGTGCGCTAACAGTCCAAAAGATTATACAAAGCCTGAAGCTAAACGATTAGAAGCAAAAGAGCTACACAATAAAATAAAAACAGTGAAGCCAAAAGGTAAATGCATCTGTTCTCTTGAGTTGTCCTACAATAAATATTTGAAAAAGATTTAACTCACTGCGTACTCCAATTCTATTACAGTTAATTTAAATCTAGTTGAAATTGGGAAATTTTGGTTTCGATTATTATTACAAATTAAATCATAAGTGCTTCTCTAATACTGAATGTATGATATATTGATAAATATCTCATTTAAATGTAGAAAAGGTTGGGTGGTACCAAAGACAAGAAAATAATGGATGGCGACTTGTGTCAGATAGACTCATACATCACATCATGTCAGACCCTGTCACCTGGGAGACATCAAATAAGAAAATTGATTTTCATCACAGCAAGGTAAGCACTTATATATCTCTAATATTCACATGAAAGTTTGTGGGGGGTTCATATCAAATTTAGCCAATGGTGCATTATTGAGAATATATTTTTTTAAATTTCAATATTCATGTTTTTATCTATATTATTAATTAAGCCACCATCTATCTATAAAAAATAGCCAGCCCTGTAAAATAGTATCTGGCCCTTAATCATATTAAAGAGACATGAACAGGTGAATTTCATGTCATATAAACTTTTTATGCCACATAAATAGTACTTGCTGAGCCATTTGAATATATACATTTTTATCTATATGCAGCTTTTCATTTCTTCATAATTAATCAGTTTCCTATCCCGGTTTATTGAAATGTACCCGGAAATGTACCCACCCCAATGTTTTGTAAACAAAGAGGGAATTCCATAACATCCAGCCTTGATAACTATTTCCGACATTCGAATTTCGGCTTACGGCGCACGAGTGATAAAGGCTACAGTCCTGTTATTAGTACGGAACCTCCCAATGTCAATCCAGTCGTTATTCTCTCTGTTTTAATTTATTTATAATTTTCTATTAAACGCGTGTTTATGATTGTAAGATTGGAAGTTATTAGGTGCAACATGTCAAGAAAATAGAAAAATAAAATTATTAAGTGAAATTGTCAGAGGAGGTGTTTGCTGTTCATGTCCCTTTAATATTGATTATTGGGTAGACTCTATTTCGTACCATACATAAACTTCACGGAACAAATTATTAATATAGCTGAATATTTTTCCTTTGAAATAAGCCTAAGCCTTAGATAATCTAAAATCGAAAATTTTGAAAATCCTAGTCTATGCCTTTCTGCAACTATATTTTCATAAAAATATGTAGACTAAATAGTGTTGATTTTGCATAATTATATCTATTTCTTTACTATTACTGAATGTAGCTTAAGAGGAAAGAAGACGTTGAAAAGAAAAAGAAGCAAAAAGATAGACTGGATGAAAAAAATGTAAGGATTTTCAACTGCTTTTTTATCATTTTAAAAATAAATAGCTCTCTTCATTTCTTTCACCATTTTAGCTATTTCTTAAAGTAGAAACTGTGTATCTGTACTTAACTTAATAAGCTATATAATAATGCTATCTCTAAATGTGCCAGAACAATATTATTAGGGTTGATCCAGCAATACATGACAATCGAAGGCCTTTCCTTCTTTTGTAATAAGGCCAGTTGAAGTTGGTGGATGCTGGATTGTCGATCAACTACAGCAAATTATTTCAAATTTAATTGAACGTATTTACACCAGATATCTTGAAGTGAAAACCCCACCAAAGACTTGATTTTTACAAATGCTTTGAACACGTGATGTCGTTGGTCTTGTATTGTGGCAGACTCGATTGAATCACCATGGCCTCCCCCATATCTCCACTCCTGGCTAACAGATCTGCTCCTTCACTCCTGAAAAAGTGTGTAATGATCATGATTGGTTTCATTGTCTGTTATGAGGTGTAGTGTGTTGATGATCACTGGCTCATTGTGGCTATTAAGCATTATTTCCATCACATATTCAGTGTCCTCTCCCACAAAAGAAGACTAATGTTACTCTTGACACACAAGAAAGCTTTTTGGTGGAAGAGATCTAGTGTAATTAAGTTTAATTGTACGTTGTACAACCGAAATAGATGAATCGCCAACAAAGCAGCAAATTATTTGTACATGTACAGGTATTATCATTACATTGTATTAGGTACAAAGAAGGAATGCTGCAAGCCAAGGTGACAGATCCAGACACTGTGGATCTTATTGAAGGAGCCGCTGCTGGTATGGTGGCCACTATCGATGCTTATGGCACTCAAGCTGTTCAGGATTGGGAAGTAGATGAGCTGCTTGACTGGACTACAAGCTTAAATTTTGAAGAGTATTGGACATCTTGGAAAGAAACTGCAACAAGTGCAAATTCAGAGAAGCCGACAGGTAAATCTCTTCGTATAGTAAACGTAAGAATAAGAAAAACATCTCTGCCTTTGGCCCTTTCCCATTACTTGTCAGAATATTTGAAGCACTTGAAAATTTGAAAACTTCCAGAAGTTTTGATAAAATTGTTACGTTTGTTGTATCTTCCACTATTCTGTCATTCACCTAATTGCTATTTTTCAAAATTTTGTCATTCATCAGTCTTTCAGTATTTTATTTGGAATGTAGACAATTGCAATGTATTTTGTCCATTTAAATATTTCCTTTCTTCCATTTTTTGCAGAAGATCGGTTCAAATTGACATCTTCCAACCATGACCCATTTGAATTGACAGTGTCCAAAGCAGGACGACATGAAGAATCCGCAAAACTTTCCAGAAACACACCAGCATCTGGTTACTCAATAGCCAGTTACTGAGGATAACGAAGAGTATATTGCATTTAGTATTTAGGAAGAAATAATTTCCATTATACACATTATCTACCGGGTAGATTATAATCATGTGACTGAGGTATTCAGTTTTGAAAATTATCGATGCATAAGAATATGTGTTGAAATTTTTGGGTTTGTAGACATTTCAAAGATGTACAATACAATATAGGGTAAATTTGTATCTATAGCGTTACATACATGTATGAATTACAAAATGACTTTTTTTTGTTGTTGGTCAATGGTAATTCGAAAAGAAATGAGTGCAATTTGTGATACTTTAAAGAATTGTTGATCATAATAGAGAATTAGTATACCGGTAGATGGTTTGATTATTTCAATGGGCACAATCATGATTATTATTAACATGACATTTTATTTTCCTTTCAAAAATACATTTGTTTCTTTCAGCTGAAAACTATAGGGATTTTACTTACAGATTAGCCCTTACATTGTTTGTTTGCTTTTTTCCTTGAGCCAGAACGTGCTCAGTGTTGTTGTTGTTGTTTTATTATGTTTTATTCAATTTAACCACCAATTAAATGTGTATCAATCAGATGTTATTTGAACTTCAAAAGTCGTTAAGTTTTCTTTTACAATTATTTGAAAAGTAATGTCATTTACATGTTTGAATTTGAGACTATAATAAATAAATATACAATGTTAAAACTGAAACTGGTGTTAAATCTGCAATGACATAATTAGTGAGGTTGTCTGTAACTTCATCACTTTTAACACCATACATGTACTAGGCAGGTTACTTGTTTTAACAACCTACTTCTGATAAGAATAATTTTTATTTCAATTTACTCTCTCTGTTACAGCAAGCTAGCTCCTACCACTGTATCGACATAGCTGAAGACATATTATTCATTTTGGCTATATCAATTTTAATTTCATGTTTTGCGGAAAGTGATCTCATGTTTTAATTATTTGCTTGTCTTCAAAATGTTATCCCCAAAATATTTGTTGGTAATCCAGCAAATAAAAAATATTTTATAAAATTTTATAAAATGTTTCTATGTGGTATGTACGGCATTTCGGGTAACTAATCCTTTATTTAGAAACAGACTCTGAGCCAAAACAAACTGACATAATTTGCATGAAATATTTCAGTGAAATGTGTAATGCCTTCACACAGACTCCAAATCAGGGATCCCCAGCATTATGACCAGAAAAATATCACATTGTCTATGCAATCTTAAAAAACTATAATATATATCATATCATGATTATGAACTCTGTCTGCTCAAAACAATAAGTTATATCATGTATCTGAAGAAAAAAATAATCTACACACCAAACTGATTTTAAATGCTATATTTCTTATTATAAATATACAAAAAGTTGTTAAGTAACCACTAGTACATATAAAGGAAGCAATGACTGAAAGTCAGTTCACACTAAGTGACCATTATCATGTAAATCATATGAAGTGCATAATCTTAACTTATCTATAATAATATACCTAATTTGTGACAATATTTTGTGACAATATTCACATGTAAATGGCAATGTAGATCTATATGAACATTTAAAAAAAATAATTCTTAAGTGTTTATCATGATAGAATATATGATCAAAATAAAAATAAAAAATAGAAACAGTAACTTAAAAATCTAAATGCATCAATACAATATAATCAACAAACGTTATCAACAATTTAAATAAAACACTATCATCACATAACTCAAAACACATTGACATATGTATAAAATTTTCTACCTCTATAGCAATGGTTTTTGATTAAACTCCATTTAAAACCAGGCAATAAGACTATCTCTACATACTGATCAGTTTCTAATATGAGAAATGTTCTATGGATGCGCTACAATCCTACACTCATGCAAATAAAAAAAGTAAGCCATTTATATTAATTTAGAAATCTTTTAGAACGAAATGATAAATATACTATGCAAGGCTATAAAAACATGCAATCATGGCAGTCAACAAATTTGTAAATGCATCATAACTTTTTACAAAGGCCCTAACACTAGATGAATTTCTAAACAGAATGAAGAGCTCTGGGATTGGAGTTCCCTTTAATATTATTAATTGTAACTATAATAATGTTCACATAAAAGTTGTCTGGAAGAGCTTGGAATGAACTCATGGTGCAACATACAAGCGTTCAAGTATGAAATTCATTTCAATAATTTAGTTTTAGTACCAGACATGTTACATGCATTTGTGCATAAATATCTAGAACATTCAAGCAATATTTTCATTCAAAATTGTTAATACTGTCAGTCCTACAAGTCCGTTGGGTTACATGAAACCAGCTGCATAAAACAACTTTAAGTGGAACATACATGTTAATTAATGAAAAATCTAGTAAAATAATACGGTTTATATTTTTTTGTCGCGTAAGAAACTGCACATACATGTGCCATACATGTATCATATTGGGATATAAATATTATTTCGCACAACGACTTGCTAATACTTAACATTTTGTACCACTTACCACTCATGCTCGATTCTGGTAAGGTAATCTCACTACCATGTGAATGGGAGAACAGAGCTGGTATGACGTTCATTAACATCATATATGCATTATTACAATGTACAAAACATTATGTAGTCCATGCTTGGACGTTCAGAAAAAAAACGATGGACCTTATTATTTGGACAGTTGACCATTCGGATTGACAGAATCCGTGGAGTGCAATGTATTTTATGTTAGTTGCCCCGCAGTATTTAAAACCTGCCTCCATATTTTATTGATGGTCTGAATTCTAGGCTTTTTGGTATATTATGAATATGTTTCCATTGTGCGCAACAAACTAGATTGTTATCACAGGATCATGGAATAATCAAGCCACCTGGATATGCAATCCTATTGATGTTATCAGAACGGAAACATTCAAATCGGCAGTCTGACTATCATGAGGTGCTCCAATGAAAAACACCATAAAGCTAATTATTTGTTTAAAGTGGTCAAAAAAAGTGCAATGGTATGTTATAGTAGTAAGAGATCACTCTAGCTATCTATGCACTTGTGGATCTTTGCCTGCACTCGTTTGCTTGCGCATACTCATGCAGGCAAAGACACCACTTGGGCATAGATAAGGTGATCTCACCATTATAACATATCATTATTCATTACACTTAAATGTTCCTACTTGGTGTCAAAGTATAAGTACACTGATAATTTTCAAATTATACTCTGACAATCAAGGAAGATCTATTAACTGTGGTTAGGAAGATCTCTAATAAAAAAAAAATAATACTAATCTACAAAGTTTAACCTTCAGGAAGATGTTAGTAGTTATCAGCTGGTAGTTATGCCTTGAAACTATAAACACTAGGTTCAACATTTAGTTCACATTGATAAAGTCCACAATTACTTTTTTACATGTAATACCAGAAATATCCCCCTTCCAAATGTTTACAAATACAAAATAAAATACTGGTCAGTCACCTACATGAGTGCACAGTGAGTTTGTGTACACAGTCATCTTGTGTGTTCTATTACTACACTATTTCATTCTTAATAAAACAACTTAAGATAGGAGACACCTAATAAATGATGACACCTGGTGTGCAAAATGTATTTTGGCAAAAGTGTGTTTACAAAACATTACCGGTATATAGTTTCGTTATTACTTGTACTGTGTACATCAGCTGGTGTACATGGACTTGCTACATGCAATGTTCTAGTAATACTGTTTTTAAAATCCTAATAACTAAAACTGTTAATAATCTATTACGATTCCTGCTATTCTTGTATCAAAGCTGTTTGAAACAATAAAATTTTCCTTTGTTCTTTAAAGCAATGGTTCATCTTTAATCTCATCATCTATCAAGTTAATATGAGCACTATTCCACTCACCAAGGTCCTTACTTTTCGTAGATAATGAGGAAGGGTCAGTGGAGTATATACTTAACATTGCAAGGTGCTCAGGACCTTTAATTTTCTGCAATTGAGTTTCATCCTGTGAGTGAGTCACTGAATCACCATCCACATCAGGTACTTGCGAGCTGATCTCATCAAATGCATCATTGATATCCAATTCAGTGTCTAAATTCATTCTTTTATCTATGCAATGATTTTCAGATGAATCTTCACTTGCATTTCCTATTTGTTTACCATCATTATCCGAACAAATTTCAATATCCATAGTACCTTCCTTATCACTAGAGACTGGATTATCTTTATTTTCTTCACTAGTTTTAGCATTATTAGAGTTGTTAGTATTACTTGCTGAAGCTAGAGCATCACTCTCTTTAGATTTTGATGTTTTGCTATTCTTGTTATCAACATTTCCCTCGACAGTATCTACATTGTAAATATCAGAATATGCTGAATCTGTAGCAGCAGGTGAACTGTTTTCACTATTGTCTAAATTTTCAACATTTTCTGCATTGTTGGATGGTTTGGTACATGCGCTTTCTTTTAAACTCTCATTTGGAGAGTTAGGAGACTTCACATCTGAAGCACTACTTTCCATAGAGGCAGTTTTATTTTCTATAGCATTTTCAGTCTGATCAGGGGATTTTTCATGAACATTTGCCTCGCTTAATTTTTCATCCATCTTATCTAAAACCTCAGATGAGGCCTTCTCATGAGACTTACAAGGCACATCAGTGGAACATTCATCTTGAGAATTACATGCTTCAGACATGTCAACATTTGTATTGCAAATCTCTTCTGTAGAGGATGAACCATCATTATTCACACCAAAAACATTGTTCTTGTTCATATCATTTACATCTTTATCAAAACCTTCAGTGTCTTCCTTATCAGGCAATATTTCATCACTGCTCGCTACATTATTACCAGACTTTTGTTCACTTTCCATCCCATTGTCACTCTCATTACTAATACCATCTGCCATTTTATTAAGATTATCCAATTCAGCAATTGCTTTTGATATGGTCTCATTTGATTCTTGTTTACTTGATCCTTCGGATTCTTGGTTGTCTGTCGCCATAGGTTCATTTTGAACAAATGGAACACTATTTTCTTTCTCTGCGCTAGTGACTTTGGAGCCTTTATTTTTGCTATTACAATTTAGTTCTTGAAGTTCAGCTTCAGTTATAGGACTGAGTCTACCAGCAGGCGTTGTGGATATGGTGGAAGTTGATGATATAGCACTATATGTTGATGCAGGTATAGAAACAGATGACTTTACTGACACAGATGTAGATGATGAGCTAGGTGGAAGTTCACTTTCCTCTTCTTTTATTTCAGGAACATCTTCCTTCTAAAATAGTAATTTACATGATTAGATATTTTTATTAGTAATGAACAAAATTACATAAGAATCATAAGGACTTCAAAAACTGCCAATAACTTTCAAGTAAGATGTCAATACACATGTACATCGTAATTAAAATGAAACCATTATGAAAATCAAATACTTATCAGGGCTCTACGTTAGGATTCAAATCTACTTGTCCGTCGGACAAGTAGAGGTCTAAGTTCACTTGTCCGACAATCAAATGCACTTGTCCGCACAAAATATTACGACTGTTGACAAAAAGGTTATATATATGTGTAATAGTATATGTGTATAATATAATTGAGCAAAATGTTTGTATTATTCATTACCTTTCCATTTCACCCAGTAAAACCAGGGGTATATCACTTGGTACATGCAATTGCCACAGAACTGGGGTGTTCCATTTGTGAATGAAGGAATTGAATTAGGAAATAAAAACTACATTTGTTTTATTCTAACGTAAAAACAAAATGCATAAATTTGGAACACTTTTATGATGCTTCTTAGTAGTGAATATTTGAATGTTTATGTACATTCTCTAAAACATAGGCCAAGCACGTATGCGTTAGGCAATAAGCAATATGGCCAAACCATTTTAGACCTACAGCCTCTTGAATTTTTATTTATTTTTTACTAAAATCAGAGCTCAAAATCAGAACAAACATTACATTTATTGACCCATGAACCTACATCTCTTACCTCCAAACAACCACCTCTCAGAGACCTCATGGGCCTCATGCAGTAATTAAGCTCTTGGTTTTAGCTTGTTTATTAACCATGAAGAGTGAAATTTTAGAAATACTAATTTTTATCAAAATATATATACAAGAAAAATAATAGTATAAGACAAAAGTGTGTTTAATGATCTTTAATGAGTATATCGGGAATATGGTGTGTGGATGCTACTTGTCCGTCGGACAAGTGCCAGTGAGAGTTTACTTGTCCGACAGCAATTTTTACTTGTCCCGGACAAGCGGAACGTGCTTAATGTAGAGCCCTGCTTATCAACTACAGTACTGTACTCAATAAAAACTTTTTTCTTACTATAATTGTTGTACATGTACATTTGAATAAGAGAGACACGAAAAAGTCTGCAAACAAGCTCACATTTTGCCACATAACTTTCTTTACACCAAAAAGATTTCTATAAAAGTGAAATTGTTTGGTGTAGAATTTGCGAGATTGATTTGCAATGATTGATCCCTCTAATATCCCTCCCCCAGCAACTGCTACCCATGGTAAACACGTGCGGAGCAGATTAAATGTTCCACTCATCCATACCCTTCCTTCCACCGTCACTCCCACCCCCTCTTCTCTCCCCAACCCGCTCATCCCCATCCCCATCTAAACAGGTCCATAATTAATGCATCCCCTTCCTGCTGCTGCTCTTGTTGAAACGGATGGGATCTGGAACATATTAAATGCTCTTCCCTTCCCATTCTTCCCCCTGTCCCACATCCCTCACACCAGTTCCCGCCACTATACAGCTCTGGGAAAGGTTAAATACATCTCCGTCACCTTCCTCCGACAGTCATATGTGACAGCCATACACACTACATGTATGTGAAAATGCTTTATCCTTCCAATAACTCTCCCTCCAGCTACTCCTACCCCTGGTAAACATGTGCAGACCATTAAATGTGCATCGCAATCACCCCCTTTCTGCTGCTGCTCGGGTTGAAATTTATGAGATCTGGAACCTATAAAATGCTCCTCCCTGCCTCACCACCAGCCATGTCCACCCCCACCCCCACCCCCAGCCATATGGACACACACACCCTTTCTGCCAACAGCCCTCCTCAAAACAGGTCCAGAGCAGATAAAATGCACCTCCATCACCATCACCACCCTCCCCAGTTCCCTGTTGTATGACTGTACATGTGACGGGCAACGTACGTTTGACATATACAAACGTTTAACGTATTACGTACCTTTAGCAAACATGGCAATGTAAGCAACCTTTCTAAAAATTCTTTTTTCTTGTTTTTTATCATTAAAACCAATTCATTTGGTTTTAAATGTGACATTATAACGACCACCAAGTTGTCCTGATTGTACATACATAATTTGGAGTGTACGTCTTGAGGTTAAAAAGCCTTTTGTGACACAAAAAATCGCCTCTTCCTTTATATACATAGATACCTCAGAATCATGTAAATAAAGTATAATAATCAAATTTCTCCTTATTTCTTCAGTAATGTTTAGAGGTCGCCATACTTTACTCTTTATTGGTACGTCATACGTATGTTATTGACGTATCTCACTTACGTAATATTTCCTACAGGGGTCAAAGGGGATATTGTCACATTCAATGTATGTCTAGGCCCACAGACTATAAGTTCACATGTTCTTGAAAACTGCTGTTTTTATGGTGTAAATAATAAAGAGACAGACTATAGCTGCCTTCGAAACCTGAAATAGGAGGAATGTCCTCCTAAACGTCGCTAGACAAGATAGAAAGATGCAAATGATTAGGTTTTTCCATCTCTTTATAAAAATTCTCCATGTTTTTTACCTTTGGAACCTCCTCAACATCTTCAACTTTACAGGGTTCTCCTCCATTAGCCTTTATCATTTCTATCACTATATCATCAATGACGGCATTGTCTTTGATTTCTAGTTCTGGGAGAATAACTTTCAACAATGACGAGATATTTTGGCGAAGGTAGCTCAATTTTGTCTTTGTTTCCTGTTAAAAATAATTCATCCATTAAAATGAAATCATAACAAAGTAATAGTCTAAGAAATAGAGACCTATTACACTTTAAAAAGGAACACTTTATATCCATATTTCCAACAAAACCATACCTTTAATTCTGGCAAATCCCCAAATTCTGTCTGCGTTTCACTATCCACCTTTGGAACAATGTTATGTGGTGCTGGTGGTGCAGGTGGTGCTAGTGGCATCTGTGGTCTGAATGGCGCCCTTGGCTCTCTACGTGGAGGCATTCCACCATGCACTTGAGGGGGCATCATGCCAGGCATACTACCAGGCGGCATGCCACGTGGGGGAAATCTGTAATCATCAAATTCAAAAAATAAAATGTAAAATCATCTTTCTTGTCCCAGATCATATATTGTAGCAAATTTATACATTTATCTATATTCTATCTATTAGAGAGAATTGTTAAATGACTTTGGCCTTCTGAAAAGTACATGTAAGTTGCATATATGGCAGGGACAATAAAACATTTTAGCAGACAAAATACAAATCAATTTACAAATGTTAAAGAAATCTAATGAAACCCACTTGTACTAGGTGTTTCTTTGAATCAAAATGCCAGTGACAAAGTGTATAATAATTGTACGAAACAAAATATAATTAAACTCTCACCCTGCCCCGTTCATCATTCTTTGAGGATGTCCAGGAGGCAACATGCCTGTAATGAATGATATCATTAAAAACACACACAAAAAAGACGCACATTAGTCATGGTTGCTACATGAAGAAAAAAAAATATTATAGTCATTTGACTATACTGATATGAAGCTTCTATGGAGTTCAGATTTTCTTAAACTTACCCATATTTCGTGGTGGTTGCATATTTGGTTGCGGCATCATATTAGATGGTTGCGGCATCATATTAGATGGTGGCTGCATATTGGGCATATTAGATCTTGGAAGGTGTGTTATCTGGCTCAATGTTGGCAGTGGTCCACCTGGCCCATTTTGTAGTGTAGTGGTAGCTGCTGCAGCAGGACGGGGAGCACCAGATTTACTTTTCGTCAAATGAGCTGATGTAGATTTTCCTGTGTGAACATAACTATTCTAGTTTCAATGGCACAATAACAAAAGATTCTACTGAATAAGTATTGTAACAGAGAATAAGCTTTGGTAAAATGTGCTTCGTATAAATAATTCTGACATGACTTCAGTATTCAACACCGTGAACGTGTTTAGCATGATAAAACGATTACCTTTTGATTGAGACATGTTTTCATCAAGATCAGCAACATTTGGTTTAACATCTTTGTTTCGCTTTGACTTGGGCTTATCCAGATCACTAGAATACAAAAACAAACGTTTAGTTGTTATAAGTACAAATCCAACAGAAAATGTTGACTTTTAAAAGCACTAATGGTTCTACTGTTTATACAGATCACTACATATATTAAATTCAATTAAGATTGTCTCAGACAACACTAGAGACAATGCTTTAAAATCTATCAATTAAGACCTCACCTGTCATCTATAATGATACAGTTGTCTTCCTCTTCCTCTTCACTGTCACTTGTCCTTGTTACTACAAGCTCAGCAGTTTGCATTTCAATTCGTGGCTTTTTGGTTTGAAAAAGTCCAGCTGTATTTATGCTTCCCCTCTTCCTCCTTAAAAACAGCAAAACAATAACCATAAACCATGTAAAAAATCCATGGAAATATAAGCAGTTCATTGACGATGTATGTTTTATGTAAAACAGCATCCAGTTAAAAATGCATCTTTACATAGGATGCAGTATTATATGGTGGGTGAGTAAAAGTGCATCCCATGTAATTCCGGTATTATCGCCCAATAAGATGCCCTTTTACATATATAAAAATGTATTCAAAATTTTGGATCCGTTTTTACATGGATAACCTTATCCTAGGCTACATGGGCGATAACACCGGAATTACATGGGATGCACTTTTACCCACCTACCATATAAAACCGCATCCCATGTAAATGTTTTCAAGGCTTCATATATAATGACAGACTTTCATAATAATTAGGTAGTTGTTAAAGACAACAAGAGGCTCTATGAGAGCCTAAATCACTCAGAGGCCAAAGCCCCCAAAACACAGTACTCTATGAAAAATCACTAAGTCTAAAATGAACAAAATATAATTATATATGCCAGAAAAACGCTACAAAAACCTCATACAGTCCCATTATTTCTTAAAATACACTCTTACATTTTGATATTGCCCCTACATATTATATACTGTTGGAAACATTTGCACTTTCAGATTGTGGTTTCACATATTGATTTTTCTTAGTACCAATAACTCATGATTCTGCGAACTTAGACACCAGTAAAATTCACTCTCCCAAACATTCTTAATGTTTGGTGTTAAATTGCAAAAATGCGTCCAACGAGACACATCTTGGAAAGGGTCTTAATCGTGAATTTAACCTCTTGTCTACAACATATCAAAATATTAATCTTTTTGGTCGGTGCGCATGGTCCGAAAAAAGCAAAGATATTTCATAACTTTGGCTATTTCTTACAGCTTTCCCCATTTAAACACATTATAAGAAATCTGACCTAAATAACTTTCGGTACTAGTCGCATGAATAACAAACTTAATCAACGTGGATACATTTTTTAGTACAAGATGGCTCTTTAAAAACGTTTTTTTTCATGTAGGATGGCATTTCAGGATAATAAGATTCGAGTGCGCAAGCATCGTATTTTGGTAACAAATTTAGGCTAAAATGTGCATTTTGCGAGAGATAACAAGCCGAGCGCACCTGCCACTTCCAGGAAAAGACTGAACTTCAAAGAGATCACACGCTGCTGCGGGTGTAACTGTGTAAGGACTAACGTAAAATACTGCAGAAATCCCGATCTTAAAATATCATTACAGGGGTATAGAGTGGTCTCGGCCTGTAAATCGCTCAACTGTATCTATGTTCATATTTTAGCAAAAAAGAGAAAGTTGCACTATCTGCACTGTATGTTTAAATTTCTAGCTACACAGAACTTTAGTTAAAAAAATTAGTTTGCATTATGATAATGACTGACTACAAAAGACCACCCAGTATAACTAGTGGCACATCACTTGGTTCTTTAGCATTGTGACATTGATAAATCCATGTCACAGTGCTGGGGTGCAAAAGACAAGGTTGCACTATGACCTCTAACCATCTCCAGAGAACTTTAAACGTTTCCATTATGACAAACACACTGACAAGAGTTTTAGACTAAAAAAGTTTGATGATCACCTGGGGCGGGGGCAATTTTACCTCCAGGGACATGTATCAAGTATGGAATGATGATCATATAGACATACAACTTCTGTGAAAAAAATGATGAAATTTGAATGAAAAATAAAGAAACTATTGTGCAAATATGAATTTTTGATGGACGGACGACAGACGACGGAAGGTGATCACAAATACTCACCATGTCTATGACAGGTGAGCTAATAAAAAATAGTAAATCAATAAATAAAAGCACACATGTAATGCACACATAGACAACACAATTCTTTCACTTCATTGCGATGCAATAGATATTCACTAAAAAAAGAGAACATCATGGAAATTGTTTATTTTGTTAGATATCCTATATATTATATTTTCTTTTTTACCCAGTACATGTACATAAAAAAGAGCAGATTCCAAAAAGTTTGTAGAAACACTAACTAACACACAAGAAGTTAGCCATCACCAGATATATTTCATATTCCTCCCATCACCTATAATCATATGAAAAACTTACGACATTGTATTTTCAACTGCTTTGGCTATCAATCTGTAAACGATGAAACAACCATTTACAAATGCATGTTTCATAATAATTGATATAAAGAGTGTACAAGGTACATGTACATTAATTTTAAATCCTTCTGCAACCTAATTATACTCAAGTAAAGATGAAAATACGAGGCATCTCACTTTTCTTTTTTTCTAAATTCTTAGAACAATTGCTGAAAGAAAAATGAAACATTTTAAAAGCAATGTTGGTAAAACTTACTTAAAGTACTGATCTCATTACGACACTTGCAATGTCTTGGACAATACCAAGAGGCTTACATTTATATAACTTTTTACCACAATGATAGTGTTAGATTGAAGTTTGATATATTTCATGTCATGCAAACATAGTACAGAGCGGACAGATTTTAAGGGATATTCTAGGCTTTTACTAAAATTTGATTTTCTCGCTTATCATTTCTTTAATTTTAACGAATTACACCTCTTTGTGTATGAAGCAATTAGTGCAAATGTTACTGCTATGTCTCACGTACCGTATAAATGAGAGAAAAAAATCTCAATCATTGAAAACACTATCCAATAACATAATTCATATAGTTATCTAAAAAGTGCACCTCAAATTTTTTATATCTATTCAATTAATTATTTTACATGCAATTTGAGTGAGAAAAACACTGATTTCCTGAAATTTCTATCAATACAAAAACATATATAATTCATCAACAACAACAACAACAAAATCTCTAGTAGGCCGACATATAAGCTTTTTCTCAGAAGGCATATATCTTCAAATATATCAGCATTTGTAAAGACTAGATTTCATGGTTAAAGAGAAATTCAGTATGAAACATTCATTAAATGCACAAATTTAGTTTTGAGATACAATGTATGGTTGATTAAACATTGAACGTCACAGCGTGTTTTCTATAAAATGTGTTATAATAGGAAAAATATCAAAGATAATAGGTTCAATTTAAAAGTATGTTCTTGTCTACCTGTATGGAGATAAATGTCAGAAAAGGCTAAAATAATGGTGCAAAATTGTCCTAAATGTATGGACCAATTTGGTCCATGTGTAATAGGCTCCAAGTGGTCACCATTTCAGCTGACAAACCAAATTTGAACACTATAGCTCAAAAGAGTAGACACAACCCGATGAGCAGTAACAGTAAAAATGGACCAAATAATGGTCCATAATGGATCCCAATATCGACTAATTCAATGGTGTGAAATAGGCTTTGTGTTGTTTACAAAAGCTTACAACACAGCTATTCCAATTATTGTCTATATATTCCTTTAGCCTAGGATAGGTCTGAAAATGTTGATACTTTCAGTAAATATGCACATCTTTCAAAATTATGCAGAAAATAAAAATCTCATTTAGGTATTGCATTTTATTGTGGATCATTTCCAATAATGTTTAGAATAAGTTTAAAAAAAAATTGTTATAGATCACAGAGAGCACAGTAATTCAAAATTGTAGCTTGCCCAGCCGGGCGACCTACCTCAAAACGTAGGTCGTCCGGGTAATATTCTGGGTCGTCCGAAAATTAATTACAAACTATGAATAACAACACTGATTATATGAATTCAGGTATTTATTGTCACATACAACACAAATAACAACAACAGCAAAAAAAAGGCATGGGGACAGCGTATTATGATAACTGTCATCAGTCACATTAGATTCATATACATGAGCACATCCTCTTCACTCATCTCATCAAACACATCATCGAAACCCTCATCATCAATATCCAGTGCCACTAGGAGGGGGGAGGTGTATCAACGACACCACTAGATAAGGGAGTACTAGTACTGCTACTAGAACAAGGAGCAGGCGTTCCATTGTCAACAACATTGGCTTCTGGCTCATTAGTCTTGGACTGACTAGTTTTTGTGATAAACCTTAACATACTCATGATTTTGCTAAAAGACTGAGAGCGGCGAAAGACAGAGAGCGGCGAACGACATATAAGAATTAGAACGTTGTGTAGATCTAACAACTGAGTGACGCTGTAATAAAACTGTCGCTGTAAATCAAAAATATCATCCTCCAAGATTGATTCCAAGAAAATGCAATAGTACTTACGTCTTACATCTGAAATTTGACGCATGTTTGTTGAAAATCAATAATTTAACAGGAAAACCATAAACAGAACGGC
Organism: Streblospio benedicti; assembly: GCA_019095985.1. NCBI lineage: Eukaryota > Metazoa > Annelida > Polychaeta > Spionida > Spionidae > Streblospio > Streblospio benedicti. The sequence goes on from CM032666.1 coordinate 43,232,359, forward strand.
ATCTTGTTTTTGTACGCCACACATCGGTCACGTGATGCGAATTAAATGAACAAAATGGCGGCACGCTGAGGGAAGTACTATATTATGAAAACAACACGATGATTTCTGTCATATTAGCGATAATGCGTCCCCAAAACGTGAGTCGCCCGTCCAGACGAGTCACTTGAAATTGTAGGTCGTATAGACAAAACGTGAGTCGATTCTAACGACCAAACGACTTATTACTGTGCTCTCTGTGATCAAAAAGTAGTGGAAGAAAATTCGTGTCAGGACAATAATAGATACCGGTAATAATCTATTTCTCACGATGTACTTCTATCTACTTTTCGGTTTGGAGTATAGCTTTTTTAATTAACCTATTTATCACAGCTAAATCACATCAAACTTATTGCTATTTAATAATGGAAAGTAGGTGAAACATACAGTAATAGATCGCCGTACATGTGGTGGTACTATTCCATGAAGCTTGTTCCACTAAGTAATCGTAAGTTTTAACATACCCTTCCTTGTGTTTTTGTTCAGCCTTTTGTTTCTGTTCTTCCAGTTCAGCTTTTGCCTGCTGCAGTTCACGGATGATCCGCTTCTGCTCTCGCTCCTTTCTTTTCGCCTCTTCCAGCTCTTTCTTTGTAGCATCAAGTTCTTCTTGTGTAGGCTTCTGGTCCTAATAGCAAACGGATGATTATTTTGAGTTATTGAACATCGGCTTAATTAGGGATTTTTAACACGTTTGGATGATTATATTTCAATATAATATGATAACTAGTTTTTATCTTGCAAATGGTGACTTAAAACAGTATTGAAAACAGTTGACATAATCACTACATCAATTTCATTTGTGTAGTTTTGTTTGTTTTCACCTTTTATGAATATATTGCACAAAATCTGAAACAACTATGTTGCCTGTAGTCAAATCATCATTGAAACATATTCAAAGTTCATCAATTTGTAATAATTATTTAATAGAATGTTTCTGCCAACAGAAATTCACACGCACAATCTCCACTGTAGCCTGCATACGTTGTAGTTGGTTTGACATATGGCGAAGTTGTTGCTCTTTTCTATTGAGTTCTTGCTCCTTCGCATCTACACTCAAGCGGTGCATCTGCTTTTCCTTCATCCTAATAAGGCATGAAAATATATTATCATCTATGGTAAAGTGATAACAGAATTTCAGTCTTAGTTGGCATATAAAATATGCTTGTATGAAACCATTATTGTTACAAATATTCTTACAAAACTCCGCCAGATTTCCATTGCCAATTTATTTGGTAGACTTGTGTAGTCATTCATATTTCAAGAAATGACAGTTCATGGGATAAGGGATAATTACTGTACATACTTTATACAGGGAGTACTTACTGTTTTGATTTGTGCGTTTTCTTGTAAGTTGCTCGGAGCAATAGCTCATCCTCATCTTCTGGTTCTTCTTCTATATCACAACGACTGAAAAGTAAAAACAACAACACATTTTTTCAACATTTTTCTTTACAATAACAGAATAGTTTCCTATCCAAGCAAGCAAATAGAAAGAAAAATAGAGCCAAGGGTGACAATGTGATAACCTGTGATGAGGATCTGGATTCATGTAGCAAAACCATCGTTTGGGTAGATCTCTGCCACTCATGCCATCAGGTAAGCGGCGCCACTTGAGACAGTTATCGCACTGCACCCACGTCCAATCAGGTAAGTCGCTAGATCTGAACATAGGAGATTATAAACAATTATAGTTTGTTGGCTTTAATTATAGATTGCATCATTTCCAAATAATTACCAGTTATGTATTTTCAATCAGAATCCGTAAAGATCTCAAATTGAGAAAGGCATCTTTCTGTTTAAGACAATCATGTAGCTTTGCTCTATTCATGTGAGTAAAACTAAAAGAACCAATATTTTATATAATCAAACGACACAATTATTTATGCGGGTTTTGCATGAGTAAACCTAAATGAATATGTAATCAAATAACACAAAAATTTATTTTCAAACATCCATCATATTTTATTAAGCAATTGATTAGTTTTCCGCCAAGTTATATCATAAAATTGATATTCCAACTGGTAATACATTCCTATCTTCATGTCTTACCAATAACGCTACTAATATATCTTACTGATAATCTGGATCAATGATCATGACATCTCCAACCATCTGTGGAGTATTAGTCTTTTCATTCCAATAGTCTGTCAACTTCTGACCCAGAGAATGAATGCAGGCACTGTAAAAGATATTAAATTCCATATCAGGATTATCATATTTTGAGATTTAACTATCATGTATTCCATTACCTTGGTGGCAATATGCAATAATTACAATCCACTTATAAAGTATCGCATACAACCATCCAAGCGCCTAGGCCCGTTAAATTTAAATTTTCTCAAAATGGGGCGGGGGGGGGGGCTGTTACAAGAGTGCAGTTACAACATAATTCTTAAGGACAAAGAGGGAGGAGGGCTGTTACACGAGGGTGGGCACTTGGATGGTCACATTTATAATTGGTAAACAAAAACTAACTTGTATCTATCTGTTTTATTGAAGTCCTGTTTGTTGTGGATGGGCTCAAGGAAGTCGACCTCCACTATTCCCACCACACCCTCTCCCTGACCTCCACCTTGCTTCTGACACCCGACCTATTTCCAAACATAAATACTCCATAAATTTTTAACTCAGTATAGCACCAATTTTTTACACATTTTTATTTTAACTTATAACTTATAACTAATATAAAATGTATGTAGGTAGTCAAATAAAATATCTATACACCATTTATGAAATTTCATTGACTATCTCATTTTACATTTACAAACTTAAGCCTCTGTACCAATGTACTGTGGTATAGACCTATACACTTTGAGAAAGAATCCTTACCCAATATATATCTATGTATTACAAACCTTTGTTTTGATTACATGTATATCACAAACCGTAAAAAAGAAAGAAAATTGAAAATAAAATAAATCCAAATTTCTATTTTGCATATCAATGAATAGTTACATGTATCTATGAACTAAAATTTCTGACATTGTGTGGAATCTATTATCGCAAAAACACAGACAAGAATGTAAGTGATCTACTTAATTTAATTAATTTAGACCAATATCATTCCTTACATAAAAATGTTCCTTCTAATGTGATATTTGATAAAATACCCAGTAAGAATAAAAATAAATTAAATTGATGATAAACGAAGTGGACTTCACCCAAAAGCACACACGCATAAAGTTAAACTCACACGTACATACACAGTTTCTGAACCTGCCAACACAAACAACCATTTAATATACGGTAAAATAAAACAAAATGGTTACCTTTTCATAAGCTTTGATTAGCCGATTTCGGTGATAAAGCATCAATCCACAGTCAAGTTTACTCTGCCCAAAACCAAATACAATCTTTACTGGTTTGGGCTAAAAGAGTCAAGGAAAATAATATAATTGTACATTTCTAGTCCTCTTATTCCGATTACTCATATGCATTATTTGTACAAAATTATAAAAATCAAATAAAACTTAATACAAAAATGTTGTTTAAGCAGTTTTGTTATTTTAAAATAATCGTAAAGGATACAAGCCAGACTGGTTTGTAAACATCTTTTTCAGTTTCTCTCAGACTTTTTGATACTAATTTTGTCGACACTTTTTCACCTCTTAAAATTATTTTCATTCTTGGCTTGAGAAATAATATGCTGCAGTATTCCTGTAATAGATAAAATTAACAATTTGGTTTATATAGAACATGGACTTTTTTCTATGTTCTCAAATATTTCACATCAGATTTAAGTCTCGATCAGCGCTCTGCGCGGTCGCGCGGACATCCACGATTTGACCGCAGTCATCAGTCCGTGGGTATCCACATCATTGCTATTGCGGTTGCGGGGCGGATGCGGCCGGTATGATGCTGTTGCGGGGCAGATAAACTATGCCAAAAGCTGGCCACGCAGAACCACGCTACCTGGCCGCACACCTAGCGGTGTGACAGACTAGCTGATCCTGACTAACATTAGATAAGTTTCAAAGTATTGAATATTACATTGACACACATCTAAAACTTATGATACAGTGCATGTAAAGTTGCATACCACAAAGTATTGGTGTTAAACTAGAAAATATTTCATACAGTGAAACCTTGCTGTTTGAATTTAGCTTATCATGAATTATGCTTTATCTTGACATACATGTAGTTCCCTTGAAATGATGCGACAGTCAGAACGCTCTGGCAGTGGACAGTTTGTAAACTATCATGTCAAAATCTTTGTGTTGTGTAAATGTGTCAATAGTAAATTAGGTGTGAGGTTTGTTTTGTTTGTTTGTTTGCCGATACTCTGCAGCCATCAACTTGCTGATGATTATAACAGAGAGAGCCCACATAGTGTTGGTACATGGACCTCTAGAGGCAGGTTAGGTAACCATCTAAGCCTCGGGGTTGGGGTGGATCACACTAGCTATTGTTTTCAAACTAAGTGAGTTCTTTTGCGTGCAGAGGGGTGGCTCTTCTCAACACGGGGCATGCCTTTTAACAAGGCTTCCGAGGTTGGCATGAGGTTTATTACAGCAAACCAATAATGCAATATTCTGCCTTTTCAAGGTACGGATATGAACTGGTAACAAATATTAAACATAGACAGCTATATAGTCTGTCGCAAGGCTGGTTACCTAAACTTTTTGAAAAAAATCATTTCCCATCACTTCAACTTTGAGCTAAACACTATGTGCATCGTTAACAAATCAAAATCCTAGTGCAATCACTGGTCAAAGAATTAAAAAATGCTTCTGTACATCATATACTTTCTATACTTACCCTTAGTGATCTTTTGTATTCAGATTGGTAATCTCTGACTGGTCTCATTCTTGTAGAAAAATCCATCTCAAATCTTTCTGGATTTATGATGTCTGTGTGGTTTGACTCAAAGTCCAGTTCAAGCTTGTCATCAGAGCCTCTACATAGATTAAAACATCAATTCTTGATACAATGGTTCTTTACAATCAATATACATGGATTTGGAACATTTTCTGCTTAATGAAAGGACTGTATTTCCATGTGTAAAAATACGAAGTACAAACACATAAAAAAGAATCAATTATATTATAACTCACCTTTTCAGATTGTAGATAATGATTCTAGTGCCAGTTTTGAAATTAACCATAGCATCTAACTCAGCTAGCAAAGTACGCTCAGATTTGAAAAGGGAATATTTTGTAATTGCATCTAAACTTCCTTGAGTATCTGCTTTTTTAACCAGTTGTTCTAGTACACAGTTAAGGAACCACACAAATTTATATATTAGTTGGCTATAATTATTAACAGATTAGATGTAATATACAATTGTTTGGAAGGAATGTTGAATCGAAAGTAGGTGAATTCAAGTCACACTAAGAGTTACCAATAAATATATCAATAAAATGTATAAAAATACCGGTACATCGCTGCATATAATCATCAAGCTACATACTTACATTCTTAGAAATGAAAAAGAAAAAATTCATTTATAACGAAACAATTTATGAGCTGCCATGCAAACTCCACTGTGTATATTGCTATGGGACCAACATCGTCGGTTTTCACGGCTTGATCACTCACACTACTTAAAGTCCTTGTTCATACCAACCCGTGGGCCAAGTTATAGCTTTTATGTGGAAACATTATTTTCGGTTAGACTTACGTCAAAGACAAAATCAATACTCGGTTTCATCTTACTGATATAGCGAGATCGTACGTTCGGCGTTTGAATTCCCCACTGGAAATTTTGGCAGTGGGCCTTCTGATTGTTCGGTTTCTGAGCGTAAATTCCACAAAATTGGATATGGTGGTATCACGGCTATATACTGCGTATATAGTCATGTGATATGACGATGTGGGACCAACAGAAATGAGTTTTTTTACCTAACAGTTAGTCAGACTAGTGAAATCATTACAAAATACTAAAAATATATCTACTAAATAAATTAATTAGTAATTGGACATTTATTAAAGGATACTGGTTTTTACATCCCAACTAACTATAGGTACAAGCACAGTCTGAGCACCAATCTTTTGAAGAAATGTTTGGGATAAAAATCCTACAGACATTAAAGATGTGTGTTTAGTAAGAACAAGAGCATCTTTTCCCAGTCTCATAGATCCACTTTTGAAGCCATTTCCATAATGACCAACAGGTTTGTGTCCACCAATTTCCACTTTCTCACAATACCCAAATCTAAAACAAAAAGCAAAAAGTAGCATAAAACATTTCTTGACAAATACTTACAATAAGAAAATGCATAATTGGAAATGACTGCTTGCCAGTCATGCGTAGTTCTAAGGTTCGGAGGAGAACTTGAGAGAAACGTGTCCAACAATAATGGCTGAAAACTTTTTGATGAAATAAGATATCACAATCTGTAGCTTGAAAATGAAATCTTTGATTTCCATCATAACAGAAGTTCACCTGAACAAACTGGTTTACTCCTCATGGTCAAAAGTAAGAAAATTGCCACCAATGTGAAAACAATAGTAGTACTTACGATAACATCCTATGTAATTTTTCAGGTTCCATACCAGAGCCATTGTCTGTGAAGACCAAGCAAGTATCATTTTGAATGCTTTTCTTGTCGATGAACAATTGCGTAGCTGCCACATCAGGATCATATGCGTTATCTGAAAATATGGACACAATCAGGAATAGTCAATTATGTAAAAGGATATATATATATAAACATAACTAATTTGTTAATTGGATGCTCCCATTGTTAAGTAAATGTAATGATACCAACATATACACTAGTACAAAGTTTATAATTCTCACCGAAAAAATGTGAGGTTTGAGGGGGTTGCATAAAAATGAGCAAAATGACTGACAAAGTTTTTGGTTAATATACGGGTACCACTCAATAATCCATGTAATTTTTATATTTTTTCCCAAAACGTACACAACATACAATAGAATGCATTCAATCCCCCATGAAGAATATGCATTTGTGAAAGTTAAATACATTGACTTAAAATATCCTTCTAGGAATTTCACATTTTTCACAATTTTCACTATGAAAAAATCATAAAAATAAATATTGTCATCAACCATGTTATTTACCTACATGATGGGAAACCTTTACTCTTTTCAACCCTACTACCCTAGATGCAATAAAACAATGAATAGAAGTTAGAAAAAGGTCACTTCCAGTCCTGCAAAAATCATTCGATTTAGTAACCTCACACGACAGTCTGTTTTTAGCGATCATATTAAACAAGACATCATTGTTTTTTTTATATAGGTGTAATAAATATCAAACGTGAAAAATATGAGCTTTATTTTCCTTTCGCTTTCAATGGAAAAGACATCGTTTACTGAACCTGGATTTTACAGAACACTTATATTTTTGACTAAGTAGTATCTTTGATTCAGGCACACCGCAACCCTCTGGGTTTCAGATGTCAGATTGACCTCTGAAATGTTTCACCAGAGGGTGATTTATCAATAATAAGTTATCAATTTATGAGGTCAAAATTGCCATTTGGCACAGTAAGCTTAAAGTGATTGTGCCAATCAGATAAACAGTGTGCCTATTGCACAATGGCGCAACCGAGAATTATCCCTGCCACATCAAGAGAAGATATCAATGACTTTATAGGTTAGCCCAATGATAAGTTATATGGGAGACGTTCGGATTGGTGGACATGCATGATCTTGTAATTGTAATTAAAGTTTCACAATAGATGAACACTTTACAACATGGATATTCTCCACATTTATTTCATTAGATAGACATTGATTATTGGTCCTGGATTTTACAGAACATATATTTTTGACTGAGCATAATCTTTAATTTAGGCACAAGGTATATGGCCCGGGTATGCTCCATATTTGAATAGTTTATAGTTTGTTGAAGTATCACCCAGAGACCAGAAATTCGGTTTTATGTATATTAACATGCATCCCTGTACCTGTCTTCCATAAGATCACTTATCTGATAGCGCTTCAACAGATTTAGCCATAAATTCAGTGACCAATTTGATAAAAAGTTTTATGAGCGCAATATTTTGATGCAAAACCCTTTTCTCAAGGAAACCCCCACGTCATACCTTATGTGATCACTCACCTGCAAAGTGAAAACATTGCCAAATGCCCATACAAATGCACAGTAATGTGGTCGTATTTGAAGTTATATTTTCATACTTAAAGCTTCTATATTGTGTTAGTTACCGATCTGAATCAAAACTCCTTTCATATTTATAATTGTATGACATACTGGACAGTTTTTGTAACATTGGCTGCAAATAAACATTTCCTTGGGCTTTATCATATGTGACGTTACTACAGCGTAATGGGTACTATTGCCAAACAATCGCAAAGGACATGTCACGATGTGAATCCCTGTACACCAAACGCTGCTTTTCCATTGTTAAGAAATACACTACACGATGTAGACGTTTCTTGTATACGTCAGCACATTTGTATTTGTTGTCACCTGGGTTGGGTTTCGTACAGCTAAAACTAGTTTTGTAACGTACAAGTGTATGCAAGTGTATGAAACCTGTACAAAACATTCAAAACTGTACGAAACTGTACGGAACCTAGATGACTGGGTAAAACCTGGATAAAACTGGACATAATCAAAACTAATGTTCATTATTGATGAAAAGTAATGGATGCTTTGTGTGTAATGATTTTTGTAGGGTCCTTTGGCTTGCCACCAGCTTCAGACATAATGATATTATTGATATATATGTGTTTCTATTGCCTTGGTTGGAAGAACCAACACTAATAGATAAGACACAGCTTTACTTAACTTATATACAGGTCTGTGAGAAGTTGTGTACAGGTGCTACTGAATCACATGCAGTGCATGCATGAATCTTCTTACCTGATTTTTGCAACAAAAAACATCTCATGTCAAATTATTTGACTCAGCAAACAAGTTCTGCAAACAAATCCTTCTCCAACACAATTGAAAACCAAGAAAATCTTAAACCCATGTCACATAATATATTAACCGTATTACATAACATCATTGTCCTTACTGGCTGCTATAACTGGAAGTGACTACTAGTAAGTGCTAACTTCTTCTATTCATGGTTTTATTACATAACTGGCTTGAATATTGCTTTTATATACACTAGCTGGCCCGTCTCCTACGTAGACTATTTTGTGTATGATGGAAACGAAAATGTGAAAAATGCTGTCTAGATTCGCACTCAAAGAGGATCATCAACATGACCTGTGATGTACAATGTACCCGTGGACGATAATAGAAGATATTAACAAAATACCTTGTAGAACAACTCACACAGCACTTTGGGGTGAAGTTATACATCGTAAACCAATATTCGTACGATGATAATTTGATTACATACCATTTTATCGGCTGTGCAGTAGACATAGTGCTCTATTTTACAATAATAATATTAATAAAACACAAATTAATGATTTCCGTACACAGGCATGTGAATACACAATGCAATCGGCTAAAGAATTGGAAACGCACGCAGCAACAGAGACACACAACGCACGCAGCAACAATGCAAAACCGATACTGCCGAAGTTGTGGTATCATGTATTGCTGATTGCCTAAGGCTCATCCGACAATGGCACAGATCGGCACCACATTTCACCCGCAAAAACAGGCACCACATTTCACCCGCAAAAACACCAAATTTTAAAAACTATCTCCTCAAAAATGAAACGATATATGCACTTTATAACGGCATAGGCACCTTTCAAAATACCGTAGAAGTTCAAAATAAGCTTTTGGCGGGCCATAAGGCACGGATTTGCCTCAGAATAAAAAAACAGCCATGCGTGACACGCCCACTCCTCTCGCTCTCCATATTAATATATAAATTCTACATGTATATCAATTCTAGAGGTTTTTGAATTATTACAGAGTTGTACAAGATAAAATACATGTATGTGGAGAATGTAAGTCAGGTAATATAAGAAATTAAAGTGTTTGTAATATAAAATCCAATGAACTTTTCCCAATATTTTGCCATATTACCTGTGCATTATATTTTATATAACATTTATAAATTTGCATGTATTAGCCAACTGAACTATTTGAACTATTTACAGTTTTGTTAATGTAAATCACTTTATATACTGCTAAAGTAACTAAACAGGCCATTTAATTTTGTCTAGTTTTAACTAACAAAAGCTATACAAGCATTATTATCTTTCATGTAGCTTATATATTTATAAAAATTAATTTATCAGCTGGCATATATCAAGCATTTTTTAAAATAATTTATATATTTACGTACAGTTTTATAGTTTCATATATTAAGGTTTAAACCATTGGTTAAAACACACTTGTACGAAACCCTATCAACCCTGTTTTTTAATTACTTATACATCCATATATATATATTTATCAAGCATTCTTTAAACAAGTATACATTACTTATTATATTATATGAGTTACAAAAACCCATTTAAGACACATAAAGCTATAAAATAACCAATTATTTAGTTTTGTGCAGTTTTGTAGTTTTACTGAACGAAACTAGTTTTGTACCGTAGGGTTAAAACACGGTTTAAACCACCGGTTAAAACACGCAGGTGCGAAACACTGCCAACCCTGGTTCTCACCGAAACAGAAGTGAGGGTGTTCTTGAGAATAATGATAAGAGGAACCTCAATAAATATTTTATGGGCCCCAAGATTTTGCCAGCATTTTTAAAGCACCAAACAATAAGTATGTCAGTGTCGAAATATATGAACTAGATGTAGCCAGTGAAATCATATGGGCTCAGATTCAGTTACCTGGTATGAAATACCTAAATGTTGGTGCCTTCTACAGGCCCGACTACACTGATGATACCTACCTGGAAAGTCTAAATACTTCTCTATCCAGAGTCTCAAATAATACACCCCACATTTGGCTTGGGGGTGACTTCAACCTACCATCTATTGATTGGAATACAGAATCCACGATCCCCGGAGGGAGAGACGTGAGTAAGTGTAACAGATTACTTGAAATCGCTGCGAACCACAATCTAACGCAGGTTCAACTCAAACCCACCAGAGGAGACAACAATCTGGACTTACTATTCACAAACCATCCATCATTGGTGAATAGGGCAGAAGTAATACCTGGTATAGCAGACCATGAGATACCCATCCTAGACATAAATTTGAAAGCAAACACGACTAAGCAGAAACCAAGGAAAGTATATGTACATAGAAAAGCTGATCTTGACTCAATGAAAACTGAGGCTAATCAATTTGTTCAGGACTTTGCCAACCAAGATTTCTCTGATAAATCAATAGACTTCATGTATAACCTATTAATCAACAAATTACAATATTTAATGAATGAATATATCCCTACAAAAATTATCAAAGGAACAAAACAAACTCCGTGGGTCAGTACTGCAACTAAACGCCTTATTAGTAAAAGAGATAAATACTATACAAAAATGAGAAAGGGTAGTACCAAAGCCAAAAGTAAATTTAAAGTACTTAAAAAGTCCATTCAGAAATTCATCAGAAGAGATTATAATAAATATATAAATTCAATAATAATTAATGATGAAAATGACTATAATGCTCAATCTAAAACAAATAGTACATGTACCAAGAAATTTTATTCATTTATTAAAAACCTCAAAAGGGATAGTACTGGCGTAGCACCCCTTAAGGAAAATGGCATTCTTAAATCAGATCCGACCACCAAAGCAAATATCCTGAACAAGCAATACCAAAGTGTTTTCACGCAAGACCTTAATATAGATATGACACAGCTCCCTGCACCTAGTAGACAATTACCATTAATGAGTGACGTTAAGATAACTGTTCAAGGAGTAATGAAGTTGTTAGCCGGACTAAACCCCTCTAAAGCTGCTGGACCTGACGCTATGCCTCCCAGAGTTCTGAAGGACCTAGCCATTGAAATAGCACCAGCAGTTCACCTGATCTTTCAACACAGCTTGGACCGTGGCATATTACCTAGTCCCTGGCTCAATGCAAACATAGCCCCAGTGTTCAAAAAAGGAGAACGATATAAAGCTAGCAACTACAGACCTGTAAGCCTCACCTGTATAATGTGTAAACTGCTAGAGCATATAATAGTTTCAAACATATTAACCCACCTTGACACACACAATGCATTAGCTGACCAACAACACGGTTTCCGGAACCATTTATCTTGTGAAACCCAATTGTTGCAATTTATTGATGATTTGGCATACGGAATTCAGGGGGGAGGACAATTTGACGTAATAATTATGGACTTCTCTAAAGCATTCGACAAGGTGAGTCACCAAAGACTTCTATATAAACTCAGAGGATTTGGCATAAATGACCAAATACATGATTGGATTAAAAGCTTCCTGTGTAACAGGAAACAACGTGTCATAGTTGACGGGGCTACTTCAGATTTTGTACCAGTAGATTCTGGGGTACCCCAAGGGACAGTTCTAGGTCCATTACTATTTTTAATATATATCAATGATCTACCTGAACATGTAACATGTCCAGTGAGACTCTTTGCAGATGACTGTGTGATATATAAGAAGATAAAGTGTAGAGATGATGTGGTCATGCTGCAAAAGGATCTGAAGAACCTAGAAAAATGGGAACTTACATGGAAAATGGATTTTAATCCATCCAAGTGTTTTACCATGAACGTTACCAGGAAAAGAAATCCGATGATAAGTGATTATGTGTTGAAGGATTCAATTTTAGAAAATGTGGAAAAATCCCCCTACTTGGGAGTAGTTATCAGGAAAGACCTCAAATGGAGAGATCATGTAGACAACATTACGATGAAGGCTAACAGAACACTAGGACTAGTCAGGCGAAACATCAAGACTAATAACAAGGAATTAAAGACAAAAGCTTTCAACACATTGGTCAGACCAGTGTTGGATTATGCCTCTTCTGTCTGGGACCCTTATCAGCAAGGGGACATAAACAGAATCCAAGCGGTCCAGCGCAGAGCTGCTAGATACGTGACCAACCGCTTCCATAACACCAGTAGCCCAACTGAGATGCTACTAGACCTCAACTGGGAAGCACTCCAGACTAGAAGGCAGAAAATCAAGTTATGTACATTTTACAAAATTCACCACGGTCTTCTCAACATCAGTACACCACCATATATTCATCTTGCACCCTCACGGACTAGAGGGACCCATCCATTGACATATTTCGAACTCACAACATCAGCCGACTATTATAGGAAATCATTCTATCCATCAACCGTAACACTCTGGAACAGCCTACCAATGGAAGTCGCCACTGCATCAACTCTGGAGGCTTTTAAGGCTAGCCTTGCCACAGCCCCTTTCTAAGCTTTAACTCTATCCTTGTTTTTAACCTGCACAACTAACAATTGCTTTTATCCTTATTCTCCTCACTATCGGCCCATCGCCACCCTTACTAACGCTATTTTTTCTTTCCTCTTCGCGCCATCGCACACCATCTAGGAGGTTGTAAACCATCAAATCTGATGTTATAGCTTTGGATACCGACTGTTGGAAAAATGTGCTGAAAATGTTGAAAAAAAACTACCGATGCATTTCATAAATAATAACTTTACTGGGAAAAAAATATGTGAACGACCAGTACAGATACAGAAGCCCCAAGTATATATAGATATTCAAATGAAATGCAGCATTAAGGACCCCAGGATACATTAAAACTGGTAAACACCTCGCAGCCCCCAACAACAAGAGGCCCATTCCCTAAGCTATAGTATAGACTGTAGTCTAGATCTAGATCTAATTAAATATTTTTGGGCCCAAATTTTAGCTTTAAATTTCAAAGCAAGTTACAGCAAAGGCCGCAACTTGCGACGAAATGTCGCGACTCGCGACAAAGGGCCCTACCTTGAATCACAGCCTGGGCCCCACTAAACCTTAATTGGGCACTGTATAAATTGCAAAAAAAATATTACAAAAAGCACTAAAAAAATGCCAAACTTACCAATTATTTCAGCAAATGCTGAAAATATCCATGTATGTGAGGTGGAATTGGCATGAAGAAACTTTGGTGATGTCTAAAAAAAATGAACCAATATATATTATGGTAATTTGCATAAGTTTAAGTAGGTGACTAGCATTTATTCATAAGCGAAACAGAAGTTTCTTACCTGTGAAAGTCTTACACCATGTTCCAATGCATTCGCCATCTTTGTTTTGTCATGTGATCTGTCAATCATCTCACTTTTGGAAATGTACAGGAGTTTCGACAGTAGAAAATCACTATTTCTTTTCAATTACCTTTCATGATGCCAAAACAAGTACTTATTATATTGTTACATCATAAAATAATTTAGAGTCTAACCAATTTATGGGCCGTTGAGAGCCATAGATTAAAAATATATATAATGTCTTTGGTTCCTGCTAGTCATGTCTTAGCTATATGTAAACACTGCTCTTGTGTATATTATTAGCAGGAACCACGTGGGGAACCCACATGGATTTCATGTTTTGTGTTGTTTCATATATTCTAGAGAAGTCATCATTTTTGCATAGCTTTTAATCCAATAATATGATAGGATATAAAGTATATCTAAATGGGGAGGACAAAGCGAATAAGAAAAAGAAATAGTCAAGTAGATCTAGCCACCAAAATATGTAGTGGCAGTGCTTCTACTGGCTTTTCTAAAGCTCATGAGAATATAAAAACTATAAATGATGAGAAATTTATTAAACTAATGCAATGGGCAAAGCAAGTGGGATTCGATTGCAAATTCTTATATTTTAAACCAGCAGTCTTTCCAGGTAGTTTAATTATCTATAATTCTAATTAACATATACTCATAAAAAAAATTGTATGGAGGAATAGGGAACGATCATAAATAACGGGGGGTCGTCCATTTTTTGGGCACAAAGAAAAAAGTTAACCGACCCCCCATTAACATTTTAAAAAAAAAAAAAAATTGTTGAGTGACCCCACCCCCATGCACCCCCACCCTCCGCTAAAGAAAAAGTCCTCTATATAGTCATTGCATTGCTAAATGAAAATATTTGAAGAAAATATTCCGTAGCGTGATAAAAAAGTTCAGCAAACCCCCACCCACCCAAAGGGAATCAGAAAAGTTGGACGACACCCCCCCATCTTTTTTTGGACGACACCCCCCCCCCACCCCCCCCCCGAATTATGATTGTTCCCTAACGTGAAAGACTTACACTTAATGATTTTCTAATCCTAATTAACCCATAACTTAAATAAGGCAACTGCTGACATAACAAAATACATTCAGCAATAAGACAGCTAGCTAGTATAGAGTGCTACAACATATCCTCGAGATGGGAGGGGGGGGGGGAGGGATGCTACTTCAGGGTTGAATGGCCGGGTAGAGAGGTGCCACTTAAGGTCCAAAATCATACCCCTTAGTGAAACCAGTGAAACTATGAAAATGATACCCTTGTGAAACCACCTAATGAAAACAGTGGGGTTTATTATCCCAATTATTTATAAGGGGTATTAATTCTATGTGATACCAAAGAGCATAATCACCAAGAGACCTAACGTCATATGTTTCCTATAGTGGACGTAAAAGTACTGAACAGGTGCGAGCAAGTGCGAGCTTGGGGATGGTTTTGACTGAGTATATTTGTAGGTTTATTACGGCGGACTGGCAACGCCACACAAATATATGGTTATTACCTCACTTATTAGTTCTTTAATTCACATAATATTTTGATGGAAATGATCTGTAGTAATTGCGATTCCATCCATATACATAAGTCTATGTAATTGTTTCAACTAAATAGTTTTTTTGAGCATTTAGATCTATCTTGTGCATTGGATAATTTGACAGGTGAAATTCGGCGACAGTGGCAGTGCTGTGTCTATGTTTGCAGGTTATTACAGCGATAACTATATAATATTTTGGTTCCATGTGTTGAAAATAAGAAACTACATACATTCTGTGTCAGAATGCCTTACTTTTATAGGAATTGATGCAATAAATAATACACAACAATAATTTTCAAAGGGGCATCTCTTATTTTCTGGGTCCGTTTTACTACGGGAATGACTACATTAGGCTAGCACAGCAAACGACCAAATATAACGTTGCATTGAAATTATACCATTTAAAAGT
Organism: Streblospio benedicti; assembly: GCA_019095985.1. Taxonomy (NCBI): domain Eukaryota; kingdom Metazoa; phylum Annelida; class Polychaeta; order Spionida; family Spionidae; genus Streblospio; species Streblospio benedicti. The sequence continues at coordinate 43,248,384 of CM032666.1, forward strand.
ATTTGAGAATGATAAAAAACCAATATGCGATTGAGTTGACACCAAGAAATAAAAAATCAAGCAATTATAAGTTTGTCAAATATAAGTTGAAAGTCGGAAGATGTGTGAAATGGAAATGTTGGCACTTGTCATTTTATCAGATCACTAGCAGTAGCAGTTGACCAAATACACCATGTACCACCACACGGTTGTTGTATTAATATATAATTTTGATGGAAAATAATCTGCAGTAATATGCAATTCCATTCATATGTATAAGTTTGTGTAATTGTTTGAACTAAATAGTTTATTTTTAGCATCAACCACATGTATCGCCAAATAGATGCCAGTTGCTGTTCGGCGGAAATACCCATAACATTGGGTAAATAACATGGTTTATAAATGTTCCTGTGAAGTTTTATTCGGGGATGGCAGCGCCCAGAAATAGTCTATATCTTGTAGATCACAGTGTAATGAATGACTTCTCATTCATAGCTATTTATATTTCTAATCATAAAATGCAAATATATCACGTCAAAATCGGCCAATTTCCTATTCATTTGTACAAGAGAGCTCTTGTTTACCATCCCAAACAATGCACCTGCTCGCACCTGCTGGGAACGAAGATATGGACGTGTTGCGTATCTCGTTAAACTATCTCTGGTGATACTGTAATGAAAACAAGATTTACTACAACTTATATTTACTTTAATGCCTTTTTATGGCTCAATAATGCAAAATCACATGAAAAGAGAGTTAGCTATTGAACCTCCCGTAGTGTGAAACTGGCTAGAATTTGAAATCATGACCCCTAGTGAAACTGAGTGGTGGAAAAGGTGACCCCTAGTGAAATTGAGGGGTTGAAAAATGTGACCCCTATCAGTGGCACATGCCGTATTGGGCAACTATGGAAGTACTCCCCCCTCCCCGAGCACAATCATAAATACAAACATTAACACATACATAGACACATTCACAATTCATTCGAGTGGCGCTGATTTAAAATCCAAGCTTGTATAATGGAAATGTAAACTATTTTTTGTTGATTTTTAAAAATTTATTGTAGTGGATGTAATCAAGTTAGACAGAAACATACTAACATATTCAATCTATGAATGTTTGAATTTGCATGTAAAATTTTCATTCATTCTGCTTTAACGAGACTTGCTGGAGATAAAAAATTCTTAAAATGTGCCTGTTTTTTATTTTAGTATAAAAGTACAAGCATTTCCCTTTTTAAAAATGTCGAACACTTTAGGGGTTTCGGGAATAGATTTTGGTTTATGGACCATACAAAAGATCATGTATACAATTTCGGTACAATCAAAATTAACATTGACTGAATATTTCATTGTATTTGTATGATCTTTTGTATGGTCCATAAACCAAATTCCATTCGTGCAACCTTTAAAGTGTTATACATTTTTAAAAAGGGAAATGAATGTACTTTTATACTAAAATAAAAAACAAGAACATCTTAAGAATTTTTTTTCCTCCAAATCCTTTTATCTCCAGCAAGTCTCCTTAATTATCATCGGTGACTCAAAGACCAGCTTTATCAATAAGACCCAAGTTCTGGGGAACAAGCTTATGGACCAATTCAAATCAACCACATACAAAAATAAGTGACTAATACGTATTCTGTACCTTTATTGCAGGTATTGGTCGGGGTGCGATGGCTATGAAGGCATTTTGCAAAAATAGTTCAATAATAACTGTTCCAAAGAGTCTGCTTATCACTACTGAGACAGTAATGCAATCATCACTCAGTACTTTTATAAATGCGTAAGTTTGCACATTTACTTTATTTGTTGTGTATTTCTGCATATTTTCTATAAATAGTGTTCTTTTTTATAACATTCATTTTATTAGCTCAAATTGAACTAAAAGAAAATTTCAGGAACCCAAAGAGGCTTAATCCACTCCAAGCGTTGTGTCTATTTTTGCTAATGGAATTAGAGAAGCAGAGCAATTCACATTTCTTCCATTATCTTAATGTTCTCCCGCAGTCTTATGATAATGCAGCATATTGGACAGAAGATGAAATACATAGGCTACCTCAATGGGTAAAAAATCAGGTTTGTATTTTTTCCATGAAGTAGAATGATTCTTGAATGTGTTCATTGTGTTGGTATGAAATATATTTGTTCATCTTTCTTTACTCACAACACTAGATTTTTAAAATTACATTTACAGTTTCGCCAAACAACTGTTGGCATCATCAGAATGTTCTTCCCGCGCAATGTCACAAGTCAAATATTCTGATCCTGAACGAGGATGGAATCGTAAACTCGCGAGAGTGTCACCAGTGTCACCAATAGTAGCAAACCTGTACATGGAATGGTTAGAGACCAAAGCAATAGCCACAGCCCCAGTGACTTGTAAACCACAACTATGGAAGCGGTATGTGGATGATGTGTTAGAGAAGATAAAGAGAGGAGAGACCCAGAACCTCACAGACCATCTCAACACAGTGGATGAGACTGGTAGTATCAAGTTTACGCACGAAGAAGAAAGAGATGGATGCATTCCATTTCTAGACACACTGATTGTGCGTAAACCAGACAAGAGTGTGAAATTACTAGTTTACAGAAAGAAGACACACACTGACCAGTACCTACACTTCTCCTCCCACCACCCTTTGCAACACAAGCTAGGTGTTATACGCACCCTTTTAGATAGAGGGAATGACATAGTGACAGAAGAAGTTGACAGGCAGAAAGAGGAACAACATATAGTTGAAGCTTTGACAAGATGTGGCTATCCTGAATGGTCGTTCCGACAAGTGAAAACACCAGATAGAAACCAAACTTGAAAGGAAGAGTGAAAAGAACAAGAAAAGAAAAAGAAGCTGAAAGATCAAAAGGCCAGGTTATCCTACCATATGTAAAAGGTGTTACAGAAGGGATCTCCAGAATTCTGAACAAACACTTAGTAGCTACGGCGGTGAAGCCAATGCAGACTATCAGGAACATCCTAGTACACCCGAAAGATAAAGTAGATAAGATGGACAAATGTGAAATTGTGTACAAGATTCCATGCAAGTCATGTGATAAAGTGTAATGCCGGGGAAACGGGCAGAAGGTTTGGTACCAGACTGAAGGAACATCAGAAGGACGTGGAAGCAAAACCAGAAGGGAGCATACACCAGATCCACAAAGAAAGAGTCAAAAATGGAAATAAACAAGAGTGCCATCACGGACCATGCAAACCAGCACAACCATCAGATAGACTGGGAGGGGAGCCAGAATAATAGACAGAGAAAGTGATTGGAAAACCAGGACCATCAAAGAGTCTGTACACATCCGAACCTGCAAGCAGGTTATGAACAGGACGAGGGGGGGCACCAACTCTCGCGAAGTTTATGATTCCATCCTCGCTCAGGATCAGAATATTTGACTTGTGACATTGCGCGGGAAGAACATTCTGATGATGCCAACAGTTGTTTGGCGAAAACTGTAAATGTAATTTTAAAAATCTAGTGTTGTGAGTAAAGAAAGATGAACTAGTAGAATGATTGTTGAATAAATTTAATGCAAATGTAGACAAATTATTTGCATGATTCAGATATTATTGCCTGGGACTATGGCACTTTACAAATGTGATTATTTTGTAATTTATGATGATTGAAATGAATCTTATGTTAATGTTCATGTGTTAGCTTGTTAGAAGTTCAAATTAATTGTGTCAAAATTGAAACAAAGCATGACAAATAGACAGGGGGTACACTGTTTTTGTGCTTGGCGCCATCATTTACAGCCTACTGTGCCATTTGATTTGACCTTACACAGTATATAGCCTCTCTCTATTAGGACTATGTTTGGTGGTTTAGTGGTTTCTATACAGAGGTGGTCTTTGTATAGAGGTTCATTTCGGTAGCTTGGGACTATGAAAAGTGGTCTCATTATAGAGGTGGTCTTAATTGGAGGGTTCACTGTACATTTGCACTCCACACTAGACATACTTCCTGGTCGGGTCTGTCTGGTGGTAAGTGTTGAGCAAACTCACCTCTAACAGGTTGCCAACACGTTAATAGGTACAGGTCAGGCAAGTGAACGCAAATGTGAGTGATTAGCACGTCTGCGCTACGGTAGCAATTGTGCTGTATGCTCCCGGGGAGTTGAGAATGATCTAGTGTGACAAGGATGCCAATGACCTGGTGTAGATGTAGTCGTCTGATCCTTTGGGGAAGAAGACCATAAACCAGACATTTACATTTACATTTATATTTAAAAATATGCAGTGTGAATATACAGAAAAGCAAAGACAAGCTGACAAAGTCCCTTGGCTGGCTGAGTTTTTGTAGAAAATGTCAGGATTCTTTCTAATGTAAAAAATAGATTTGTGAATAGATAAGTTTTTATTGTTGAATATATTTATTTACTTTTTAAGGCAATAAAACATCAAAAAAAGTGTATGGATTCCTTTGAAGGTGTGAAGAAATACCTACATGAATTACAAAAATTATTCATATTAGTGGACTATGAGAGGCAAGTTTGTCATTTTCATACAAGGGAGAAAATGATGTAAAGAAATAATGCCATTTATAACAATAACTTTCAACCGCCCGAACCATGGGTCTGTTCGATTCTAACCACCTCTCCTAATTCTCAATGGCACTATATTGACATAGCTGAAAACCATATTCATTTTACTACCGGGTTTATCAAGTAGCCTATGCGACTCACAAAACGTGTTTAATTTTCAACCAATATTATTGTTATTTTTTTCCAACTTTATGTATATGTTTAATTTTTTTATGTATGTAATCAATTTCTTCAATTCAGGTATCGTTGGGCATGGAGTACAGTAAACACACGAGCCGTGTATTGGAGCCGTCCTCTGCATGCAAATCTAGATGACAATGATGGAGAAGACCACTTTGCTCTTGCTCCAATTCTTGATCTTCTTAATCATTCAAGTGAAGCAGATGTACAAGCAGGATACAATCAGGAAATCAATTGTTACCAGATTTCTACAAGGACAAGGTTTATTGTCTATTACCTTTGGATTAGGGTAATTACATTTTGATTCTAATATGGCATGTCATTATGTATTTCAATTTATGTGATATTCTTACCTATTCTAGATATAAGAAATGGGAGCAGATATTCATTAACTATGGTCCTCATGACAATGCAAAGCTGTTAGTAGAATATGGATTTATCTTGCCTATAAATCCACATGATCATGTTCCTGTTTACCTAGGTATTTTAAAACTTTGTATTAAGTTAATTAACTACATAAAAAGAATAAATATTTGCACAAGTACAGTAATACTGTATTCACCTACACATTTCTGCCATAAAGTAAACAAGAATATGAACTCTTGCGATTGTCTATTGCTATTATGTCAATTGCCAAATGTCATTTGCTATTCAATTTTGTGTTATATAAGATTTCATTGAATATCAAATTTATTCCGTCGTCCAAATATGTACATGTATGAATAAAAACAATTCCTTGTAGCATCTTCATTTGATAGTTACACTAAATTTATCAGATAAACTGGTTGAAGAAGTGAAACTGATTGAAAACTGCAGCATGTCAACGTCCAGACGGGAGCAGTGGATTAGAGAAAAACATCTACAAAGGTAACCTGTTCAATAATAGTCATGAACAGTAAAATATTTATCTTTATGCACATCATACCTCTGATACGTTTTTAGTTTTTATGACGCAACTACTCGCATACCAATGCTCTGCTTGATGTTGACATATATCGCAGTCTTTAACCAGAGTGACAGGTGGCAAGATAGTTTGAAATTACACTAGCTAGCACAACTAATTAAGCTCAACCTCAGCACAGGCGAGGGCATCATCCTAGCGCTCCTCCAATTGCTGTCTGATGGGGGCACCAGCGGTTGGATGAAGTGTTATTGGTGACATCACAATCTTGTCACCTGTCATTATAGTTCAAGGCTCATTGGAAGCAGGCTGTAACCATGGGCCTCAGCATCATGGGAGGGGTAGGGGATTTATAATGGTCTACTACATGTACTATGGTTCTAATACAAACACTATACCATACCATATACACTGGTAGTGTTTGTAAACCATAGTAGTAGACCATTATATACCCCCTCCCCCTCCCATGATGCTGAGGCCCATGGCCGTAACAATATATCATGGTATGTGAGTACTGAATAGTTGTCTCAAAACTATAAAAGCTATAGATATTTCAACTACTAGTAACAATTTTCATAAGATCTTCATTTGTATTTATATATTTGTGCATTTTATTACCGGTAGATGCAGTTATGTTATTATACTAATGACTGGAAGTCCAGTAAGGACTTTATCACATAGGCCCTAATAGAGTAGGATTATAATATTAAGAAATAAAAATAAAAATTTCAGTAATTTGAGCTTCAGTATGGATGGAATTTCTTGGAATCTTCAAGTTATTCTTAAAGTATTAGCATGCGGAGAACACCAGCCGTAAGTAATATACAATGAATCATATTTGCAATGAATTTTTATGCAGCTTGGTTTATGTGCTTCATTCTCAGGCTTCATTTAAAAATAATCATGATCATATCTATTCTTCAGATTATCTAAGTACCAGGCATGTTTGATGAACAATTTATTTGATGATGGATTGGGAGAAGTTGCAAGTAGACTATGCAAAAATTATATTAAGTCTTCAATTTCAGAACTTGAAAAGGAATGGGTAAGTAAAATAATTTGGTAACCTGTCAAGAAATCTCTATTTGGTAACCTCTAAAAAATTTACTGTTTGAAGTATAAATATATGATGGTGTTGATGCCAAATTTGCAAAAAACTCATTGACTTTTCAGTGGGAATAAAGAGCTAAAATTTAAGTGGGAAGTGAGAAATTAGCTTTATATGAGAAGTGGGAAGAGAATCACCCATCTAGACCCTCATATATGATTTGCTTTTGTTCAAATATTGGTTTGAATTGTATATATATTATATTTCAGCCAAATACTATGACCGTACATGACAGAATGGCCAAAGATTTGTGTGACAAGCAAAAATATATATTGATGTCATGTCTTGAACAAATGACTTGAAGATAAATGTAATTACTCCATGTAATTATATATGATAGTGATGTTATCAGGACCACCATTCATTTCCGGGGAAAGAACCAAACAGAAATAGGAGATATTTCACTCCTGAACATTAAAATGTTTTTATCGAATGCAAATGGTATTTCTCTGATGATGCATAGGAAAATGAATAGCTACATCATAATTACTTGAGCCTGTGCTAGGCCGATCTATTACTAATAGCTGTGCAACATAGATCTCCTTAGATTTGATCTGCGTTAGTTAATAATAATAGATGATTGCATATAATTCATTTTATGTTGCAAATCTTCATAATTACACCTAATATGCAAATAGATATATAACATGAAGTATGTAGTTGGAACTAAATAGAGCAAGATCACAATAAACTTGTTTTATCTGCATATTGTGTTATTTTTTATCATGTTTGTATTTATGCATCGGTGGGTTCACTGTTTTATACTTTGCACTGCTTTTACCAGTCCATGTTCAATATCAAGTTATTGGAAAAACCGACAGATATTTCTGAAAGATAAAGCAACACTTTGCAGTGATGCAAAACATCAATATGGCACTGAACATTTCGGCAATGGGGCTTTTGATTGGTTGAATTTTGTGACCCACTTCAACTAATATTAAGGGGTTTGAATGACGGCTATATATGCAGTATATTGAATATATGTGCAGTGTAAAAGAGATGTGTAGACCGATGATGAGCCACGAGATATGATGATAGTATTTAAGTGAAAGATACATGGTATAATGAGGGCCATTTTGTGAATTTTTCAATCCATGTTTGATAAGTGAATTTCTGGTTAAGAAAGTAGAAGCATATATTTTTGACTTAATGTTTTACATAATATAGTTGATATTATCAGATAAAATGAATACAAGTAATAATCATAATAAACAACATTATTCCAAAGCTCAAGCCCCATTTTGTGGAAAACTTCCAAGGGGTAAATCTTGGACTAGTAATAAAAACAGCAGTTTCAATCTGCAAGAAGAGTTATTAGACGCAACAGATTTGTGCATTGAGTCGGGTAGCAAATCTGTACTAGATCTAGATCAATCTATGTCAAACTTGAGTATTGAACCCTTCGATTTGAATGGGTCGAGAATTACTTCAAGCACACTAAATGAGAGTGCAGCTTCAGCTTCAATGAAAGAAAAGAAATTGTGCACCTATGAGGAAGCTATAAAAAAATTGGAAAACATGAAATCTGAAGCTGCAAGAATGCGCTGTGCTGTACGATCAGCATCAGAAGAGATTGTAAAACTTGAAACTCATGCCAAAACTTTGACCAGCAAGGCCAAAATGCACAAGAAAGATGTTCATAGATTTTCCCAAGAAATGAAAGTGGAATCACATCTGGGTGAAATGATCGGTACAATGATCAAATATGGAGATGATATGAAACTGGAAATCTACCCCAACAATGATAGTAGAATATCTGAAGATTTAAGCCTTGCACTCTCTGATCAACGAATTTCGTCACCTTATAACGGCAATAAAAACAGAAGGCATTTGAAAGAAAAGCACCAACATAAAAAGTGATCATCAGTCTTGATTCCATTAATCAGGTCGACTTCCTTGGGATTGCTAATGATGTTAACTTTGTTATTCTGTGGTGTTAACTTTGTTGTATTCTGTGGCTGTTTCATGTAAGATTTGTTTAGTTAAGAGTTTTTTGTTAGGAGGAAAAAAATAAAGTATTTGAGATACGAAATGTAGTTTATATTACCATATACAACCACAGGAGCAATTTATAGAGATATGTTGCTGTTTTACTTGTACAATCAAAATCTGAACCTTCGGTACAGATTTTGATGGCACAAGTAAAACAGCAACATATCTCTATAAATTGCTCCTGTGTATCCAACCATCCATAAGCCCTCCCCGAGCGAAATGCCTTATCTAAAAATTAGGACAACATAGAAAATGCTTGAAATCTTATGTGGACATTTCACGTAAAATCCACCCCTAGCTATGTTGACAAATTCTACTTAGCCTACGTTTCCTGAAGACGCGGTTCGCGTTGGCATTTGTCGCTAGGTGCGGGTTGCTCACGTTTTGGCTGATTCTTCACAGCGCATTTGTCTGCATGATCTATGTACTGCACAACTTCTATAAAGGCATGGTACGTTTGTTGTAGTGACTAGTGACACTACATTTGCCCTCATTATTGATTGATTCCCACACATTCTATCAATAAATGAAGTGTCAGACATGTGCTTATCGATTATTTGAACTGACGAACGACAGAACGTGTGGTCAGGAAACATGTTAATGGTTTTTATATGAAAACAATCCACGCGACAGTCCGTTTAGTGGGTCGGGGTGTTCTCAGACGACAACACGCGTGTCACGTGGATTGATATAATTTCAATCCACTCGACATGCGTTTTGTCGTCTGCTCGCCAACATCTGATGGGGAAACAGCCCATTCCAAAAGCACCGTACCGAACCATACCACAGGGCGACAGTATAATAGCTAGGGAGATAATAGCTATAGCTTTGTAAATGAATAATTAGTAATGCGATAATGGACCGATCCAACTTCTTGTCATTCACGTGCACTGAAGGATGTTCTTACAAATATATTTTTTTGCTTGATTTTGCATTAAAATAGATTTAAGAATTTTTACAAGCTTTTTGTGTGAAAGGATAGATGAACGTCAATTATTTCTTAATTGCATCCTTTTGCTGGTATTTATACAAACAATATGTGTACAAGTGCATCATTCTCACTTAAAAGTGTGAGTTTTGCAATGGAGATACAAACTTGAGCAAAATTGAAGGCAAACTTTATGGTTTATTATAATTACTAGCTTCCCTGTCTCCTACGGAGACAATTTCGAGGGGAGTATATATAGTCTTGGTGAAATATTACTGGCCGTAAAAATATCGTCTTGTTTGACCACTGGATATCTAAACCTGTGAGACAAAATATGAATCTAGCACACCTGCTACTTCTAGGGAAACCTCTATTGATTTTATTAAACTACTAAGAAAAGCTCCAAAATCAATGAACATCAAAGAGATGCACAGAACAGCGTGCGTAGCAGGCATACGGCCAACGTAACTGTAGTGCAGAAATCCGACCATAGGCGTCTATATGTCTAGCGATTGACTGCGCGTATTCTGTTATGATTACTTCCAGTTATTATTTGACCAATTCAAACCAGTTTTCTCATAAATGATGACATAATTGCATCTGTGCCGCTTGTGAACGCATTTCTACATTACTGACACAGCTCAAGTTGAAGTTTTTAAGTGATAAAACTGTACTGCTGAGTGCCAGAGAGGAAAAATGTCACATTTTCGTCGAATCAGCATTGCCAAGCAGGTTGGGTAAAGCAGTGGCCTAAATGAGTAGAGAATGAACGGTATGGTGCATATGGCAACATGCACACAGTAGTAAGGCAGGGAGCGGGTCTAGTCTTGAAGCCCTGAAACTCCACTGATTAGAGCAAAGGGGGATAAATGTCCGAGATTCGTAAGGAGTGGTGGCCAAAAGTAGGTAGCAGCCGGTTTTATGTAATTATATATATATATATATATATATATATATATATATATATATATATATATATATATATATATATATATATATATATATATATATATATATATATATATATATATATATATATATATATATATATATAATAAATATTGGTACTATTTCCCCAAACCTACAAAGCATCCACATAATATTCAATTTTCCATGGAGAATATGCTATTGTAAAACTAAAATACATTTACTTAAAATTTCCTTCTTTGAGAGGATCTAACATTTTCCACTACTTTCACCTATAAAAAATTATAAAAATAAATACTGTCATCAACCATGTTGTAAACCTATATAAGTGCAAACCTCTTCTCTTGTCAACACTACTAGTAAAAATCACCTATTTATCATTTTAAATGACACACTATCACTTTTTAACACACAGTTTTACATATTATGTCCAAAAATGAAAACCGGTTTTAGGCTACTTTATCAATGCATCGGGTACTCAAGTACAGTACTGACATTTTGTGTGGATGTCAAACGATTTTCATAAACCCATACAAATCTCAACACATACAGTCGGTATCATAATCAGTTCATGAACATGGCTGCTTCATTTCACAGCCAGATACAACGAATCAAGTACGTTTGTGAGACACACAGCTGTGTTTTGATTGGTCAATACAGATTTTGGGGCGGAGCTCGGATCGGTCCATTGTCTAGCACATGTAACTTTTTTTTAATAAAACGATGAATATACACATTTTTTTTTATTAAAGCATGCCTATACATACTGGCGTATACCAAATACAATGTTTACAATGACATCAAAACATGGAAAAATTCATTTGTATGACTGATGCAACTAACTTACCCTTTCAAGAGATTTGATGCAATTTTTTGTTACATAGTAAGGAATTTTCAATATCACCTTTGACAACGATATTTAATATAATTACTGCCAACACCGGGACATAGTATTAAATCACCAGTAAAATGTAGGTAATCAAGACAAGACATTTTGGAGCAAGGATTCCTCCAAAATTGAAATGTGAAAGAAATAACTGTACCTAATCTTATAGACGACCTGTGCAGAGAGAGTTTACCTTCCTTGTGATACAAGATAAAAGTCAAACTTGTGGCTTGCGACAAGAGCAACACCATCTAACTCAACTGAAATAAATTACAATGAAACAATGTACACCAGAAACTTTTAAAACTATTCACCAGTATTAAAATCTATTATATGTTTTATATTTACAATAAATAACGTTGCTCTATTTAAAACTTTCAATTACATGATTATCTTTATGCAATCACTTACTTTTCCTCTTTTTTTCTATTGGAAGTAAAGTTTCTTTCTCTAGATTGTCAGTAGATGTAATTTTAATACACAAATAACAAGCATGTCAAATATCTTGTGATATGGAAATAAATAACCAATGTATATCACTGGGGAGGAGGTGTCCCTGCATAAGATGTTCCGATGTGATAGTTTGTCTCAGTTCTGCTATGATAGTATGCTTTAGAATCGTCATCAAAATTCTATTTCACACATATTAGGGATCCCTTTTACGTTTAACATCAACTACATCTTTATGTCACATTTGACTTTCTACGTGATGTATACACAGCACAGCGGATGAAAGCAAGAAAGATATAATTTCTTAAGTCCTGGTTCTGACTTGATAGCAAGTCCTTTATCCCGGTTCTATTTTGGTCCTACATATATATTTTCTATTGAAACTATCACACCAGAACATCTTATGGAGGGACACCTCCCCAGTGTATATGATGCACAAGAATCAATAGTGACAATGTAATAATTGCATTGTTTGAAGACTTCACCCAGACTTCTTCATGGCAAGCACTGAGCAAATTTTAAGATGATTATGATAACAATATATTTCTAATTACATAATATAAGGTGTCAAGTAGCAGCTGAAGCCTTTTGCAACACCAAAAAAATAAAAAAATATTTAAATGCTCATTAAAAAAGTTATGAACTTGCAAGGTCATGTTAATAAACTGGTATCCCCTCAAAAAGAATAAAAAGAAATCCCCATGAGGAGCATTCAGTGCTTACTAATGTTTGAATTATGTGACAGGTATAATCACATATGAACAATGCATGCTTACTCTAATATTTCAATTACACTGTTAATATGAAACAAATTAACTCACCATAAAATTTTCATTTTCTTAATATTTGATTTGGAATAGATAACAAAATACATTGACCACATCAACTCTTATCATTTCAAACAGTTTAAAATGAACATCCCCAGTAAGGTTCTTATTTATTTTTGAGTACTGAAGTGTTAGAAGTCTTGCCACAAAGAAAAGTATGCTAACTACGCAATTACAAAATGGCTCAATATTTTATAATACAGGAGGTATTCATTACCAGTCGTTATCTAAAAAATTCAGTTTTCATTGGAGGTGTTTTACAGCAGGAATTGAAATTTAGAGTAATGGAATTAGTATTATAATGAATATGCCTAAATTAACAGTATAACAAATTTCATGTTCCACAAAAATAGACTCACAAAATATTTATACGTAGATTTACCCTGTATCCACAATTCTATGAAGCAGCAGAAGTCCAATAACATGTAAACGAATGAAATTACCACAAGTACTTGCTAACAAGTCTAACTTTCTAGGAAAAATGGTAAGAATTCCAAATAACGATCCATTTGTGAATATTTTCAGACTTGTAAATCATCAAACAATCTGAAGTGCTGGATCATTTGAGGTTTTACCTTTGATGATGCAAATTTAAACACAGTAATTACTCCATAATATTTTCATTAAGATTTAATAATGGCAGCTAGCATCTAAGTGGTAAATACAGAAAACAATAACATAGAAAACCTTCCTTGAGAATATAAAAAGTGTTCAGTGCATGTCAGCACAATATATAAAGTAAAGTAATCACCTATTAACAAATTCACATGACTGTGAATAACATTTTTAAACACGTTTTTGTGCGTTTTTTTCCAACTAAAAATGACTATTAGTAAAACAACTATATACAGTAATAATAAAATTCAATTGAAGCATTCTTTTTGATAAGATGATAATCAAGAAGATTTTTACCACTGACAATTGTGCATGTCGAGCATTTCAATTAAAAAAACATGAAAAATGTAAAGAATAGATGAACAAATATACCGGGTAATATTTCTGACTACAAATCTACTAACATTTGTGCGTTAATGTTATCAACAGATCAAACATAATGAAAAATGCTAAGGTTAACTTCCATGAAAAACAATGATAATGGCATGTCAGAAAGAAATTCTGATCCTGTCTATCAAATGATGAAGAACTAAACTCAAGTTTTGGATGCATATCTCAATGATGATGAGAAATCAGAAGATTCTAAATCAGAACCAATTCTATCACACATACAATATCAGAGTTCCTATAAATTAAGATTGGATTGGATAAGTTATTTCCAGTACCTAATAGGTAGCTTGAAATTTGGGTGTTTAAATTTGTTGAAACATCCTTTTAGTCTGATATGAAGGCATCAGTTTCAATCACATCCTTATATACATGCCAATTATTTAAGTGCGCCAACGGCAGGTTTAGCTTCCTCCAGTTCTTTTTTTATTAATGCTCTTCTATCACAAAATCCGAGTCTGCCCTTTCCAAATGAGTTAGGTCCAGATGCTGTTGGTGTTTGACGACCAATATTACGCATACGCATCTTCGCTTCCAAAGGCATCTCCTCTTCGTCACTCTACAGTAACAAAAAAACTGGTTTTAAGTTAGCTTTCGAACATCGAATATATTTCATGCATATCTTTAGATACCTGCTGTTAAAAACATACAATATATTATTGTTCTGATAGTACCAATTTTTTCCCCACTACTTCTTGGCTTGTAAAATTTTTTTTCCTTAGACCCTTCTGTAAATTATTGGAAATTATTTACACTAAAATGTCTCACGCGCATGAATTCTTTTGTATCTCTACATAGCCTGTAAAGATCCCCACGAAACCGCTCGTATTTACCAGAAGTACGAGTTCACGAGTGGTAAAAATCATCTATTTTATGGTGGTTTCGAACGGTTTCAAATGCACCATTATACAGGGAAAGACTCAATGATTTAGGTCAGTGGCTGTCCCATCTGCAAATTACTCTTACATTTTAATTTGGCTTTACATGTACCTGATCAAAATGAATATACTTTAAGTTTGAAAACGCTGAAATTTCTGTAATTGTGCGTATCTTTTTCTAGGTTACTTGAAGTACTTGAAGTATTGCTTATCGGCTATACACACATCAGCCATTTAGACAATAATAATCAAAGAGAGCGTTGCATCCTGGTTTAACAAAAGCCCTGAGATGTTATATACACGCCAGGTATCGGTTGTAAATGAGCATAATCAAATGTCCCCTCAAATTCATTACTTTTCGTTGTCATCGTCGCTGTGTGACATGACGCATGGTGGACGTCTAAAAAATCCAGCACATTTTTTAACCTACCAAACAAGCTGGGCAGATGTAGCAGTGGGACACCACTTTTAGATGCACAAAACTTTTTGTATAGGTGTGGCATTTTTACTTTAAATCATTTCCAATAATTTTATATATAAGTGTCCAAGGAAAAAAAATTGCTGCAAGCCAAAAAGTAGTTGAATAAAATTGGTGTCAGGACAATAATGGCCACAGAAGTATTCTCTCCTATAACCCAATATTCTGATTGGTACAATTACTACTTGTAGCGGAACGTATCATAACTGGTACGTAAAATTGGTACACCATATCTAGTTAGTAAGCATTTTCACCCAATGTAAGAAGCCATTGTAAACATGTTTAAGTTACTTCAAAAGCTGTGATTTTGGTAGACAGTTATGGTACCTTTTCAATTTGTGACACTGATACAAAATATGTAAAGCAGCAATCAAATTTAAGCATAATTCAAATGTATATTTGATATTCGTAATTCACAAAAGAAAATTGACAATACAGACAACTCAAATTAGCAGATATTTCACATTTAAATTTATCAAATCATTGAATGCTTAGACAAGTACTTCATAACTTGACACTTACATCATCTTCTGCACCAAATGCTTTAGCAACTGCATTACTTGGAGCTTTAGTCACAACAGGTGCTGGTTCTTTAGGTTTCTGCAAAATGTATCCATGAAAACAGAGTCTTTAAAAGTTACATTTTATACAATTTGTCAATAGGTTTTACTTCTGTGAAAATTTAGTATAAAATTAAGGAAGGTATACTCACAGAACTTGAACTTGCACCAAGGGACATTTTAATTGGCGCAGGCTTGAAGACATTTGTTTTCGGTACGAAGCTCTTTTTTTCCGATGATGCTTGGTTCAGAGCAATCTTTACACCACCAAAGGGTTTTGGTCGAGTCCCATTGCTAATGACGCCAAAGGCAAACTTCTTTCCCTCCGTTTGTGTGTTTGCATCATCTGATGACTTTCTTTTCAATGATATTTGAGGGTTGCTTTCACCTATAAGATACCATAACACATAACCTTACAAAATAATCTAACACAGTGATTAATGAACCCACAATAGCGATTGATGTGACAAAATGAAGCTCCTTAGATCACTGTGCTATTGGTCGTTCACATATATTTCGGTATACAAGAAAAATGGAGTTTACTCATTTCTGAAGCCTACCACAGTAAAAATGTATAGTTATCCAGAATCTATGTTTATCAACCTATATATAGGTATGCAACATGAATCTTCGACCATTATGATACTTTTGTTATTTCCTTGTTTACTTTTACTACGGCAGTTTTCCTTGTAAATAATACTGCAGAAAAACTAAATATCAAATGTATAACATGCTGTGCGTTATTTAGGTATCTATTTTATGTGTTTGACCACGATTCCAGTGAAGAGCATAAGTTGTTTGGTCTTGTGACAAGAAATTCATCTTGTGTTAAAACGTATTTATTTGTTCTCGTTGCTTATTTAGGATTCAGTAAATTATAGTTTAATGTTTTATCCTGTTGAAGGCATGGAATAATTGCCTATACTTGTCGGCAATTACATTTCAACTCTAGTTTGATAACGTGTGTTCCCGCGAATGTAAACAAAACATGTCATTTAGTTTTTCAAGAAAGTACTGCATTCAGGCCAATGTCAAGCGCCGGTTTTGTCGATGTTCATGCTGTCGGGCACCTGCCGATATTAGAATACACGACAATAACAGACCTTTTTATGTTGTTTACATTCTATGACAACCTAAATTATCACTGAACAAACTTTGTACATCATAAATTCTATCCGTTTGCATCGATTTGAAAGTAGAAAAACTAATTATTCAACGACGACGTGAAAAAGAAGCATTTTCCAGCACGCACCTGCAAGCACCTGCAGTATTCAAACACGAATGTAAACAAAGTACACATTTTCACAGGAAAACTATTTTTTTATTTCTTAGAAAATGTGATATGAAAAATCAATGAATGGCAACGTCTAGCGTGTGTATAGACCTTTAAATTGATACCAAACTTGCCATATATGGAAGAAAGTATAGGCATGTACTGTCACGATGAAGGCTGCGTGACTGCAGTATTTTACAGTTGGTGTTTGGTCAGCAAAATGTGTGTTTGGCCGGTTGTTAATCTTTTTCTATTATATGTGGCCGGTAAAGTATACCAATTTTTTACATACATACTAAATATGAACGAGGTTCACCCTATAGGGTTTTTCAGGATTTCGGGTTCACTTTTGCTACTTTTGGGGTGATCATAACGAAGACCAAAGTTCTCAGACTAATATTTAATTGATTTTATGCCATATTGCATAAGTATTTGGAATGGATGTTTAGATAAAGTTTGTGAGAATCTGTACATATAGAACAAATACAGATTAAAGGAAAAATGAGTATATAGTAACCCCCCATTTGGCGCCCATTGACGCCACGGTAAATTCACCCATTATCGCTCCATCAAAAATGACACTATCATATTGGCGACAATAGCGGATTCTCAGAACCCTGACCCCGGCGTGGCATTCAAATGTTTTAAGCTTGCATTTTTTTAATTGCAAGCAAACCTTTGTAACGTAATTTGTAAGCACACATTAGGTTGTATATAATAGTTTAAGGAGGATTATCTTTGGATACTGAATGTTGGATATGTAAAGCAAAAACGATATATTCCTTGTATACCGAAATATATGTGAACGACCAGTACAATGGTTTAAACGTTAAAATGCACGAAGTGGGTGTGGAATGCTCTATTTACCCCGGTAGTTGAATAATGACCATGCCAAATGTAAAAAAAATTACACTTATATCTAGTAAAACAGTGGTTTGGGGTTGACTAGATGGTAGTTTTGGTATGTAGAAATGCGAGAGCACACAAGAATAACTGTCACCTCACTTGCGTAAGCTTCAAGTTTGAAGATGCAAGTTATATGGAAAAAGAATAACTGTCCATTATTGACCGGCCATTAGTAAATCTAATAATATTCCCTGCGTGAAACGTATAGTTAACTTGATGTCAACCGCTAGGCCTCAGACACCCGGGCTCAGACAAAACTGGAGCACAATTGTCAATTCAGTCGAACCAGTGCAAGTAGGTTAAGCGTAAACGGAACCTCCTTCAACTACGAATGTTACATAAAATGTATCCTGTCACAGAAAATAAACTAGCCACCAAATAGCTCAAGTAATTAAATATGTACGGGAATTCATATAGAGGATAGGTAGTCATGAAAAGAAACCTTTTTGGCCAGGTAAATACAACTCATCTGTCTTCGTCGCCATTTTTGTCACTGAAATAATTATTAGTCATGATAGTGCACATAACCACCAGTAGGGAAAATTACATAATGAGTACATTGTGAGCAACTAGATAAGCCATAGGCATATGCAACAAGGATTAGAATAAAAGTGTTTTATAGACAAATAAACGACCGAATCACCATATACTGCTCAAGTATTCCATCTTATTTCTATATAATTAGAGTTTAATATATTCGTCCATATAATATCACAATAAAATTGAATAATAGATCTAGCAATATTACATATCTAGATTTATACTTTGGAAACACAAGGGTTAATTCACTTGACCCACATCTGCATTTATCATAACAGCTTGTAAAACCTTGTACTAAATAATCATAAAACTTAATAATATATGTTACATGTGAAAATTAAAAAAAAAAGAGAGAGAAACCCCTGTCAAAATGTGGTATTTGTATTTTGCAATCAAAATCTATTTCCAATCTAGGTCTAGGCCACAGATTACATCAACATTCAGTGTTGGGCAAATAAAACATGGGATAACCTGTAAGGTCACTACATTTATTTAGTAAGGTTATGCGAGGTTCCCACACAGTTTAATTCATGCATTCTGCAGTGACCTCACAGTGTCCTAAATTTATTAGTAGGTCAAATTAAGTTCAGGGTTGTTTAAGGTCAAACTTGCCTGATGTACAGTGGAACCTCTCCATGTGGTCACCTTCCATTTTAATACTTAACACTTTTTATGTGCACACTTTCACTTCTCCCTTTCTTTCATGTATAAAATGAGAACGTTTTTATTGTTTGTTTTTTGTTTTTTGTTTTTTTTTTATTGTGGATACTTTTCACTTCTCTCAGCAATATTCACGTAACACAGGTTCCATTGTATAGGCTATTGTAGGCTGATTATATGTGATATGCTTTAAATATTCTACTTTTTATATTCTTATATTTATTTTATATGTTGGAACTTCAGTTACAAACCGTTTACAAATTAAAATATGCGTCTTTTGATCACAGTCAATGAAAATAATTTCTAATTAAGGTATGGTGTACATTGTATGTTGAGCTGTACTAAATTATATTGCATAATAACTGAACTCTAAATTAACTTTATTAATTGTGATCTGATAAAAGCTGATACAATAACCTCTTTACATGTAATGCTATGGATACCTATTGAAAAAGATGAGTAGCATGTGGCACGTTACATTATATATAACACTTTAGGGACCGTTCATTATTTATGAGGGGGGCAGAGGAAATTAAGTGGGGCCGGCAATTTTGTAAACGGAAATTGAGTGTGGACTATTAACCTTCACATGAAAAAAGAGGGGGTATCTCAGACTTTTTACAGAAATTTTCAGAAAACTGTCCACCCACTCCCCATGAATAATGAACAGTCCCTTAATTAAGAGCCGTTAATTTGATATTCAGGGAGATAGTTATCTTTTCTTCAAGAAAATAGAAATAATGAAAAAAAAAAAAGATTTGTTGGCAATCACTGAAAAAAGTGCACATGAGTACACTGATAAAATCATTGAGTTTGAAATAAAATGTTTGAAATTGTAAAGAAAGTTTTTATTGTAGATTGTCAAAATGGCTGACGTAAGGTTTAAAAAAAGTGTTTGACGTAAGGTTGAAAAAAATTCCCCTTCCCACCACCCCCACCCCAACCGCCATCCGTGAATATGTAATGACTGCTCCCTTACAATCTTGCCACAGTTATAATAATACTCGTACTAACTCCTCTGAGACTGGAATTCAGCCTGTCATATCAATGTTTCAAGTGCGTATTTATGATATAGAGCACCAATCGCTAAAACCGGCCATACACACAATCCGTGAATTTTACGTGTGACGTGAAATTTAATGACTCCTACAACGGCGAGTTCACATCATACGTAAAATTCATGAATGTGTGTATGGCCGGTTTTAGTGATTGGTGCTCTATGTACCTATTTCAACAAAACCTACGCAAGTAAAGTAATTTACTTTATAAACTCTATTGAGATTTGTGAACATCTGTCTCATTGTTGAATTTTTTTTATCAACTGTATTTATAATGCCCGAATTCAATTATAATGCCAGATATTACTAAAAGTTAATTATCATATTTACTGTCACCCCTTTTGGGTCAAATGCAAAACCTCTTCATAGATACATATACCTATTAACAGCAGGTATAGGAAATAAAATGAAAATATATATTTGATTGATAGAATCTATTTTTTAATCCAGAGTGGAGAGTTGTTCATTCATTTGTTTGTACATACATGTACTGTAGCATCACTAACTTGCCCTTGTTTGCAACCAACCATTTTCATTAATTCCAATCTAAATCTTCTGCCACTTATACAATAAAGACCAAAGTTGATGGAATGATTGATGTACACTAAAGAATCTACAATAACTGTTAAAATGATCCACTTATTTCGGTCTTCTTCTGTGAAGACCCAATATGGCATTGCAATGTAGTTACAAATACTTGGGGTGATTAACACTAAAAATGTAACACTCACTGCTAAAAACATAAGGGTCAGTGAATTTAAATGGTTCTTTTTTTTAAGAATTTGAGAAGTCATCCGAGCTTTGATTATATTGTGTTGAGATATTTCTTTTGAAGTCGTATTTTGGTGCTCAACAACAGCTGACACTGTACGATCTTCAAGATGCTGATTTCTTTGGTTTACTTCATTTGCATTTTGTTGGCATATTTGCTTCATTTTGCGTAGGCCAATAATTATTCGAATGTTCATGAAAAATATTGCAGTTAAAGGAATGAATGCATACAGTGTAAAACCAATCCATGGCCGAACAAACAATTCAAAGTCTTCATATTCTTTCATGCTAATTCCACATTCAAGAGATTGATTTGTTATGTTTACGCTCAAATATTGTTCACTTGTAATGAAACCCCTTGTCCATAATAGATGCATGTTTTTCAAGAATGCTATGATGGTTAACGAGACTGACACAATAATTGCTCGTTTACTCGTGCAGAGTGTTTTCGCTTTTAACGGCAACTGTACGGAGATAAATCTGAAATGAGACATCAATTATTCATTATTTTATAAAGAAAATCAAAATCCAGCTCAAAAATGGACAAAGAGCACAGCGTTGAATCGTGTTTTCTGGAAGGAATACTTTAATTGGCAAAGTGCCAAAATTGAACATCAGGGATGATCACTTGTTATGTAAACATTGTATGAAGGTTAATTGTGTTCTATATCAAGAAGTATATTGAAACAATACTTTAGAATACTTAGAAATTATGCAGGCTTTTATGTATGCTTTTGAAGTTTTTATTGGGCCTCTTCTTTAGTAATCGTGGGCACATGTGCCAGTGTGGGCTAACTTTGTGATAAACATCCATATGCGGGCTTTAGTGTGGGTTTCAATTTCCATAATTTTTATGTGTCACTGCGGGCTGCTCATTAGGGCAGTGGGGCGGGTGTGGGTACAGCTTTGCTATCCATGAAGGGCTCTAGTATAAACAAATTCACATACATATGTGAGGAATTTCAACATTTCAATCCCTGCTATCCGCCCTGGCCCACATCCCAAACAATAAGATGTTCTTTTCCGCTTCAAATTCAGATGGAGCTTTACACCAATTTCTGGCTAATGGTAGTCGTATTGTGAGCAAGAGTGCTGAGCGGAGGAGTAAACGAAATGTTACTTAGAAATCAGTGACCTACCTATCTGTTGTTAATGCTAAAAGTAGCCACACAGCAATATCTCCTGAAGAAAATAATAGGAACAGCTCCAGTTTACATGTTACCTCATGCAGTGATGAAATGTAGACCTACAAAAATATATTGTATTTGCATATGGCATTTATACTTTGTGTAAACTAACCCGCTTCGCTCGATCGTCTACACAAAGGATAAATGTCATATTACACCGCAAACAGTAGTTTAAGCGTCACAATTTTGTTTTTGTGAACTAAATGTTCACAATTTATATTCAATGATAGGATTCATTTACATGCCATATCTTTTTATTTCATCATTACCTTATGAAAATAAGCTGCCAAAAGTGGTATTTGGCCTACATAAAGAACCAAAGTGTCAGCTGCAGCAAGAGCGGATAAATAAATGCTGAAAAATAGATAATTACAATAATTTATGACATTAAAAGAAGTAATATTTGTTTTTAAACCATTTTCTCTAATATTTTTAAAACCTCAAGGGCACTAATTAGTAATTCTTAATTATCAACATTACATTAAATGGCAGCTTGTAATGTCAGAAATAAATCTTTGGTCCTCGGAAATTTGATCGCCATTGGTTAGGTCATGAAGCTACACTGCTTCACAGGGGCAAC
Organism: Streblospio benedicti; assembly: GCA_019095985.1. Taxonomy (NCBI): domain Eukaryota; kingdom Metazoa; phylum Annelida; class Polychaeta; order Spionida; family Spionidae; genus Streblospio; species Streblospio benedicti. The sequence continues at coordinate 43,271,002 of CM032666.1, forward strand.
TTATAGACTAAAATAAATAAAAAATGCCTTAGGTACACACATCGAATGTCGTAACCCGACAATTCTAGATGTCATCTGGCTGTCAAACATTTCGATGTATCTCCATTTACTTTCTATATAAGACTTGTTAGCTGTCTTATTGCCGAATGTATTTGGTTACATATGTCATAGACATGACTCTGTCTACGACATTCGATGTGTGTACCTGAGGCATTTCTTATTTATTTTAGTCTATAAGTTGCCCCTGTGCATTGCTTTGGTTTTCATATAGCAGTCAATTTTATTTATTGTCAATTTTGATTTATGACAGATACGTAGTGACTCCGACGAGAAAACTTGATAAGTTTTGAAAATATATTTTCAAGTACATTTAATAAAATACTGCTAAATACCCTGTAACCAAATATATTATATTCATAATGAATATTTCTCCTTTAATCCCATTCATTTGTAGATGTGCATTTTTTAAATCTACTCCTCCTCAACAAAAATCCATTTTCAACCATACATTTTAAATGAAATAAATGTAAATGGCTAGTTTCTGGTCTTAAGTCCCCTCTATGCAGGATCAGACGGCTCTATATTAACAGTTTTAACACCAGGTCATTGGCATCCTTGTCACTCTATACATCTTTCTCAACTCCCTGGGAAGCATATAAAGCATATCGCAACCGTAGCGCTGACATGCTTATCAATCAATATTAGCATTCACTTGCCTGACCTGCACCTATTTAACGTGGAACAGTGTGCAACCGTGAAGGGATGAGTTTGCTCAACACCCCCCACCAGACCCAACCAGCAGTCGAACTCCCAACCTTCCGGTTAATAGTCCAACTCGCTGTCCACTTGGCCACACCACACAAGTAGGAAAAAAACATTGTGTGTTATAGACCAATGTTCTTAAAGTCAAATTCATCCCTACATTCAAACATCCTGCTTTACAAGGGCTTCATTCACATCACATAAGATTCTGTTCATTTAACATAGATCACGCAAATATGATTGAGCTCTGTGGAATAGAATATCATTCCCAAAGGCAACAAAATTATGAATCTTGACTATAAATGGACAAAAATTCAAAATCCCGCCAAACCACCTTGTTGACCCGTATCCTCTGACCTGGTGCTGGAGCCTTTCATGGCCGGCCTCCTCATCACAAGCAGGGAGAGCAAGTTACCCACGGTGCCAAGTGTCATGGTTACCAGGGCAGTGCCAGCCCGGAAACTGGCTGCAATGGAGGCAGCGGCACCAGACATTTCCACATACACTTCACCACCTGCTAATAATCCCAATATCAAACATTAAACAAGAAAAGTATAGGAAATCTTTCTTTAGCAATTTTAAAAAGTTTCCATGTATTTAACATCTATAAATTGTTTTATAACAGCATAGATTATATAATCACTATATATATAACGTCTATAATCATTATGCAAATCAGTGGTTGATGAATCATGTGGTCAGCTTTTGAAATAGCTCTTGCATATTGGACTTATCTGCAATGTGTATCAGGAAAGCCTCCTCTGATATCACCAGGAAATTTGTAAAATATGTTGTGAGGGAACTTAGTTTTCTCTATTTATGAATAGAAAGCCCAGCATGTAAATGTCTTGGTAGTTGTCAGTTGTAGGTAGGAGTTGGAAGATTGAATGTGCTGGAAGGTGTTGTAGCGTTCTGAAGTTTGAAAATGCATCAAATTTTATTTTATGTGGAAGCATTAATCAACAGTCTGTAATTTATACTACATGGTGTACATGTAGGTTGTTAATGACAAGAATATTAACGGCCATTACATTTTCACAAAAAAATAGGTGTACACAATTTTAAAAGAATAATCCTCAATTATGAATAAAATCAAATGGTGTATTCAAAGATCAAAAAACAATACTTACTTGAAATTGAAAAAAAAAAATCTAACCATTGCAATTAATAAATTAACAATAACAAATCACAAATTCCTATTTATGTTGTTTTAAATAAATCCTTCGTTCATATGAAGCAAATCATTACTTCAATACAAAAGTTTGAAGCATCTTTAAGAATTCTCACCATGTCCATGCGTTCAAACTCTAATATCATTGAAATACAAAATAACAAGATCATATAGCATGAATTTCTTCTCACCTCACTTGTATTTAGGTATTAAAGTTTTCGATCATTGTAACGTACATTAACTGATAGATGTCCATTTGCATTTAATTAGGTATGCAACTGTTCAAAATGCTCACTTAACTCAAATGATCACTTGGTTATACAAGTTTAGCTACTTTGTTAGCTACACAATAAAGTGCTAAATGATGATGTGACCTGGTATAAATTCACACGGTAGCAGTCTAATATCTCCATATAGAGTAGTCTTCTTCAACTTCTTTGTATGCAATATCACTCGCTAGCATATATGATGCATGTACATATATTCACATATGTGAAAATATTTATGCGTATTTATGTACTCATTTATTTTATTTTTAGATTCCCATTAATAATGATAATCTAATAAGCGTTTCTCAAGTTGCTTGCATAGTCAAATCTAATCATCTCTGTTAACTTCTTTATAGCATAAGAAGCACGTTTCTAGTTTCTACTCGATGCTTGGGATGGTGGAATCATTCATTTCTCACACACACAGGGTTATGAGTTTAAGTCTCATTGGAGCTACTTTACATAAGGAAATGGAAAATAATCTTCAACTACGTCAATATATATATAGTGGAAGGAATCTGTATCACATATAGAACTGAGAGAGATGATTACTACTAATTAGTGAGCATTCAAGTAATTGGTCAGTGAACATCACGTGGGTGTACTAACTACATTCCATTGATCAGTACGACACTTATTTAGGTCCTACCCTGTGTTCCTCCATGTTATCAATGCTCAATGATTTCGAATATTCTGAGTAGTTTTTTTTATCAATGTACATAGTATGATGATTTAAACATAAATATAATAATAAATGTTTTAAAAATGCCAGTTTGTGTGCGGGCTGTTTTGGGTTTTATGCAGATTACCCTTCAGTATCAGTCAGTATCAGTCGGTGCAAGCTTTAATCCTTGTTAAATTATGCTGGTGCAATCTTCCATATATTATATCTGCAGGTGTAGATAAAACCTTATTAGCTGCAAAGGGCTCTGATATATAGTAACTCAAAGGAAAATAGGTTATAATATAAGGGTAATATATATAGTCACCTTATCAGAATTCAAGATAAACGAGTTAAACTGTATATTACGAGTTGAACCTACATTAATGTACCTACAAGTTTTCAGACCACTGGAAACAAGTCTGTGTCAACAACTAAACATTTTAAAATCATATCAAGATTCAGTGAAAAGATTCAATAAATACAGATACTCATATTTATAGTCACTGTCGTTTTAAATGTTGACAAAGAACAATCCAGATTGTTGTTATTAAAATCTATCTATAAAGTTGAAATTTAGGGACTTTTAAGTGTGAGATACACGTAGCAATATGTTCTGTTAGGTTGTAGACAATATTTAAATAGGAGGCATTAGTTTTATTTGCACTTCATGTCCTTTTGTATCAATCTTCAACATTAATTTAACAAGATAAATCTGTTAATATTTGATAAATATGTACATTGGATATTCTGTTTGATTTGTATATGGACATTTATTATACTTTTGCAGAATAAGTGCCAGAAAATTGACATTTGTAAATTAAAACTGTTTACTGGTAGTAAGAGATCTCATGAAGCATTTTTGTTGCATAACTAACTATGTACATGTACCGTATGTTTGTATGTAGAGTGTTTACCAATGAACCGATTTCATTCAAACTTTACACAACTATATGAGGCGACAACAAAGTGAACAAATTTTGGGCACTTTGCCAATTAAAGTGTGCTTTCCATAGGGAAATTTATGGTCCATTTTCCATTTTCTACATTCTTACTAATATTGAATGAATAAACACAGATCAGTCTAGTCTTCTTGGTGCTGTTTACTGTTTGCTGCTTCATGATCAATATATATAGGATGACAGAGCCGGTATTATTATTAGACAGTGGTGGGATACAGATAATTTGTGGCTGATTACATACATAGAAATTTTGTACTTTTAATCAAGATTTCCATAATATTTAAGTAAACATCTTTATTGACCATAAGTCTATGTTGTTCTAGCGACACTAAGCTCTCTGAGCACTTTTGATCAGGTTTTCATTTTACCAGTATTCACTTAAGAAATGAAGCCAAGTTGCAATATCAAGTAGAATAAAAAAAAACTAGTACAATGGATCATTCATTGACACATATAGTTGTCATGGTGTTTTGAACAAGAGCCTTGTTATTTCCCAAGAAATCTAATTATCATTTCTGTGAACAGCACTTTAACAATATCATTACAGAATAATTTGATTACCATGTTTAGAAGTTGAAACTACATAGATACATGTAACGTTTAATACTTGACAAATTTTAAAGAGCGATGAAAGTTTCATACACAATGACCATACACATGTATGTCTTGCACTTTACAATAGTAAATTTTCATCTAAAGGGGCCCCATGAGCAGGTGGCTTAGCTCAACATTTTGGGCCTATTTTCAGCTTGCAAAGCTTAGAATTATCATCCTTTAATGAAAATGTCATTTGCCCCGACCACATTTCATGTGCTAGTAATGCCCTTGATCTATTACAATATATTTCATTATGGGAGGATTTGGGGCACAAACATCTAAAATGTCCCATTGCTTTTGTATAAAGCCCAATAAATACTTAATTGATGTTAGTAACAAGATAAATGGTGAAAACAGCAAATGAATCTTAAAATCAAACTAGAAATAAAGTTGAGCCAATCACTGCGCAGCAGTATTGTGATCACTTGCTTTTTATACATGTATATACCCGGTATGTAAATATTTGTATTTTGTTCCTTCACTATATAAATGATATATCACAGGTCATTTCCTGAAGAATAATATGAAGAAGAATATGAAATATCATTTTTTCAAAATACACACAACATAAACATAATTACCACTTAAAAACTAATACCCGTACTCTGGACTAACCTTTTCTTTTAGCAAAACCCCACCTGTAGCTTACAGTCACGGCACATGACCTTTGTCTTCAGTCTATTTATCACAAGATTATGGTGGGATTGTGTGGGACCCTAGGATGGTGTCAAAAATTCATAGTTCTGTGGAGATGACAAAAGTCATGTGACTTGATCGAAAGCTAGAAATAAGCTTTTGGTAAAAAATACACGTTCAAAGTATTACAGTGCAACATTATGAAAGAAATCTTGAACAAATGAACATCAAACATGACATGAACATAACAATGTAGAAATACTAAAGTATTCTAGAAACCGTACATTTTTAAACATATACTGATACCGTAAAATCCTATATGTTGTACTGCAAGAACCCTGTTTCCGACCCACCATTTAAAATAAGCTTGTAGTTCTGTCAGCATAGCCAAATGGTCTAGAGTGGCTGGTGATTATATACGAGTGATAGTGGTCCAGACTGAGAGGCCAACAGTAACTAAACTATATGCCCTAAACTACATGCCCTAGTATTAGACCTCTTACGTCAAAAATACAATTTTTGTCTAAAGTGGGCCAATGAATTATCCCCATATATCTCTGTAAGTAAAACGATATAGAAAAGCTTTATGATTCACAATATATATATATACATTAACATACATGTAGAAACTTATGCAATAAACAAGCACAATATAAATCCTATAACAATGGTCTTATGGGAATTCTCTATTGTCATTTTTGTTAACTTGGAAATTCACCTGAATGACATTCAACACTTAATTTATAGTAAATTACTGTTATTGTACAGTTCGTCATTTGTTAAAGTTTTTTTTCAAGTTTTTTTAAACAACTTTGCATAAGTACACAGTAAAGGAATTTTGAACAAAAAACAATAAATACCCAGTAATTCATTCTACAAATTTTTAGAATTGAAAATAAAGAATGCTCACAATTTTTCTTGAATATTAAGTATATACAGTTTAATGTATATATAAAGTAAATAACAATACTGTATCTCTACAAGTACTACAATAGATACATAGCCAGAATATGCTACACCTAATCCATTTACCACTAGTATAAGAATGCATCTCCATTGTCCACAACAAGTTAAGTTTGTGACGTGATCATCATTTTGATGTCTTTCATTATCACCCATAGGTGGGGAAATGGAAATCAAATCTTTAATTTGATTTATACTGAATTAGCCACAATAAATACTAAAAATTGTGCATAATAAGTAGTACACATCAAGCATTTCTACCCAGCTCACTATCATTTCCATTTCCCATGTTAACACTTGCAACATGATCTCTCTCATTTTCACTTGCCTGACCATCTCTCACCCCATTATCCCCTGCACCATCCATACAGTCATGTTGCACATTAACTGCCACATTTGCCAAGCATCCATCACTCTGTCTTCCAACATTTCCGATTGTGACATCATCAGCATTAACCCTTTCACCGTTACCATAATCTTCTTCATTCTCATCATCACTTTGACCTTCCTCAGCAAAGCCCTCGCGGAACAAGGCTGACAGTTCTTCCGCGGTCATATTGGTCTCATCGCTGTTGTGACTGTTCAGTGGTGCCACCACAGACTGCTGCAGATGGTGCATGCGCTCTTCAATCGTACCACGCACCAGAAACCGGTGCACAACAGTGGGTTTCGTCTGACCAATCCGGTGCACACGACCAATGGCTTGTAATTCCTGTGCAGTGTTGAGAATTGGCTCCACCAGTAGGACATGTGTGGCTTCTATCAGGTTTAGTCCATTTGCACCAGAATGAACCGGAAGAAGTAACACTGTTATTGCTTCGTCAGACCGAAATTGAGCAAGATTTGATTGAAACTTGTGCTGTGCATGTAGACTTTTGAATCTGATATTATTTTCAGTAAATGCAGTTGCTAGTACATCTAGAACATCTTGCCAAGTGGAGAAAACAAGTGCTTTTGCCCCAGGATGTTGTTGTTGTATCTGCAGCAAACATCTTACGATGCCTTCCACCTTGCTTGAATGGTCACCTTTAATCACAATGTCAGTGTTCTGCTGTGACTTGCTTCCTCTGGTGGACACATAAGTGATGTCTGCATGCTTGGTGCGACTCCTGCATATCGGGCACTTGAGACTGGTGTGTGTGCCACCAAAACTGCGTTCATCCACTAGCTGACGGATACATTCAAGACAGTAACAATGGCCACATTGTAAAACACTCCACTTGGTTCCAAGCTTCTTCCCACACAATATAGGGCAAGGGTCAGGATTTACACCGCCATCAAGAGCACTTTGAGTCTTTGCAAGATTCTTCAAGTACAAGAGTTGGCCGAGTCGTTTTTTGAGATCGTTCTTGCCCACAATCATGTCAGAAGAAAATTTGAGGCGGTTGTGTTCAACCTCCATTGGCTCTATGATGTTGGGTTGTGGTGTTTCTGGTCTTGGTTCTCCTGGAAGTCTCAGGCGGATCCTGGTTGTTGCCATGTCAAGCTCGTCGATCTTGGAAACCTGGTCTTTCAGTTCAATCCATAAAACGTGGATTACCTTGTATTCCTTTTTGAGTGTTTCTATGAGCTTCATGTGTATCGCTCCCTTATCTAGCAGCTCTCTATCAGCTCCAGCAAAACGACAAAATGAGACAAGAGCCTTCAGAGCTTTCTCTGTTTCACTATCTGCCCATGTGCCTTGTCGCTTGGTGGCAACATTATAATTGAAATCATCACCATCCATGGCAGGTGCCTGTGAAACACCTTTTTCAACAAAAGAATACAGTTTTGCCTCATAATCATCAAACAGTTTATTTGCTTCACAAAATGGACACTTGTGCAGTATCTGTCCCTCTGGTCTCAAACAGCATTCCACTGTCGCTGTGATAAGCTCCCTGGATGGCTCTCCACTGAGATTTCTAATAGCCGTTACCAGACGGCTGTGACTACTATCAAGTGATTCCAGCTGGGTACTCAGCAGATACTGCAATCCTCGAATATCTCGGAATCTCCTTGCCATATTCTGCACTGCTCCACTGGCGTTTTCGGACAGATCGTCTTTAATTCTAGCGATCAGGAGTTGTTCTTGATTGACAGAAACCACCCATTGTAGAAGATCTATCCACCAACCGCGGTATTCTTTAAACTGTTTTTGCTGGTCAGCTAAAGACTTTGAAATCGGTGCCCACGAATCCTGCCACTGCTGCACAATCTTGCTGGCCTTGGTACGGTATTTTGTCTTCAGCTCTTCAATCTGCTGACTCAGCAGGTCGTCTCGTAAAGTCGGCGCGATTCCTGCCGGTTTTGTGGCCAAAATCTCATGCAAGTTGTGAAGAGTGTGCAGTTGCTGAAGCTCGTCGGTTCTCACTTTTTCTTCGTGCTCTTTCACCGAGCGCAGTACCTCACGATACTTTTCCACTGCATCTGCATACTGTAGGGCAAGACAAAGAAGTCTATCAATACAAGTAATTTTTCAAAAAGGATTCAGATCACTTCAAGATTTAATATGAATTATATAGAAACAACGAGGTGAATTTGATTTGTGGATGTACTTGAGTGCTCATGTGATTTGACTTGCGTAACGGTTAACAAGAACTTCCTGCATATTCTAGAAGTATGATCTATACATTTCCATACCTCATTTTTGATGATGTGGACAGCTGCAAGCCCGTTCATGGCAAACACGTACATGCGGTGAGCCTCCTCACACTCCAGCCGTGCCTACGGATATCAAGACAGGGAAATGTATAAGTAGGCCTTGTTGGCTCGTAATAATTATAAGCAATCATAAAGTTACGTGACATACAATTAATTATCGTTGTTTTCACAACGAAAGAACATCATCAAGAGTGCACGCCTGGGTACAACGGCGTCAAGCGAGCGAGAGCACTGACCTTCTTGGTGAGCTGAGTGAGCAGTTCCTCCATGGTCATGGTGCTACGATGGAGCGGGAGGAAGGCGCCGCGGACAGCCTGAGGGTGGCAGCAAGCCTGGCGCAGCCGCACCAGCGGGTATAGCAGAGAGTGCAATGTCTGACGATCGAGAGTGCTCAGCTTGACGTGTGTGTCTGTCAGCTTGCCCAGCCGCTTCATGGTGTCTGCTGCACACTCCTGGTACTGGCGCCGATAGAAATGCTCCTCGACAGGAGAGAACGTCAACCAGTGCAACTCCTCGGTCTGCATGGGCAGGCAAATCTGGTCGAGCACATCGCTCTTCATCGTGCGCCACATGACCTGAGTTAGCACGTTGTGCAGCGGCTGCTTGTTGCCATGGCAGTACGGTTCGTAGAGCAAGGTTGTCCACCAGTGTTGTACCCAGTACGGGTCGACACCAAGGAATACGAGCAAGCCATAGAGGTCGTTGATGGAGCGCTGGATAGGCGTTCCGGTAACACACCATCGATTGACAGCGCGCAACCGGAGAGCCATGTCAGCTGTCTTGGTTGTTGTTCGTTCCACCATCTGAGCCTCGTCAAGACAAATCCTCCACCATTCTACAGCCACCATTGGACTGGGAACCGCCATGAAACGCTTTGGCTGACGAAACTTCCTACCGGCTTCACTTTTTGTGTGAGGCAGATCAACATAATTTATTTCTCGCTGAAGCGTTTCGTAAGAAGTGATGACGATGTCTTGTCTGACCAGGGTGTTAGGCTGAATGTAACCTTCATTGTTCACACCATTGTATATCTACGGAAAAAATATCTTACATCATATCTTTTCTCGCCAACATATCCCAACCATTACATTAAAATCAATTGACATTTAAGTACATACCTGGTGTAATTTTTCAATTCACCAATGTTCTTTTGTGATTGTGATACAAAAATTAAATCTAACTTAAATCTAATATGAAGCATTTGTCATTAGAAACTTACTAGAACTTTAAGTCCACCCTGCCTGATGTGTTTGCGTATTTCATCGTGCCATTGGTGACTTATGGAGCTTGGTGATATAATCAGGGTTGCTCCGCTTGGAATAGGTGGCTGAAAATCAGTAGCATGGCAACATTAAATATATATGGGTGATTTTATAGTAGTCGAGAGGTAAAGTCAAGAGTGTGACTATATGTACCAGTAAGCCTGAAGATACCACTGTGTTTTTAAGCTTGAAAATGCTTCATTATTGTGTTATTGATATTAAGTATATATGCGTATAAGCTATGACCAAAAGGCATTTTGGCAGTTTTTCCAGGTTATTAAAGCCCCTGGAGTTTATCCAACTGAGCAATCTAGAACTGAGCACATTACACCAGGTTATCAATAGCAGATCCAGGTTTTCAGAAAAGATGGGCTCAATCACTGGATTTCATGAGTTTCATATGCACAAAAGCTTGTGGACATGCCAAAGAGCTATTAAAAAAGACCTTATCGGGGTTAAAAAAGGGGGGCTTGCGCTTACATTTATGGGCACTTGTAAAAAATACACATTTAAAAGTGGAAAAGTGTTCAGAGCTTACAGCTAGTATTTAAATTGTATGGATTCACAATATTGGCTCATTTGCAGACAACATTATTCAGTGGGCGTTTACCCCTTGAAAACTTTGGACCTCTATCTAAAATCAACCCATGGGTGTTTATTTTTTATTTGAACGTGAACATTTATCCAGCTATTTTCAGTAAAATCAACCTGTTCATGATAATGCCATAGTTAAACTAAATTTACCATTATAATTAATATATAAAGACTATCCCCTAGGTGGTCTTAATAGAGGTTTTACTGTATACATATTATAGAATTATAAACAAAACAAAGGAACTTCGGAAGATGATGCATTGAAGATGATATTGTCAAATTAATTGTGGAATGCCATGCTACGAAATAACGAAAGCAACAGTCTAATTCGCCATAATAAGCAGAAACAAGAAACTTTTGGTTAGTAGAAAAAGCACGTATCAAGTGCATTTAACCTACTATTCCTAGTAAGGCAAATGTCACATTCAAAACCATTATCAGCATGTAAACATTGTACATCTATATCGCTTCAATAATCAAAACACATTAATAGTAATCTTTCATCTATTCTGAAAGAGACATTATCAGACAATCTGATGATGTCTCTTGTAGAAATTGTTGAAATGGGTAATTACCTGGGTAAATATATCATGTGCTTTAATATGAAGCTGGATAATATGCATACACATAGGCCATTATCCCCTACCGGAATGCTACTGTCCCCTCATGTGCCAACTGAGAAGGTATACAGGAAACATCAACAGCAATGCATAATGGGAAGCCAAAATGGGAAGCCAAACAATACTGTACTCTAAAGGCTCACACACAATGCTCGTTTTCATTTGTTAGCCGTGTACACAAGTCTGGATGTAATTATAGCATGTAGTGCTACAATGTAAAATTAGATGTAATTTTATTGGAATAAAGATATTTTATTGGAATATCTTTATTCATTTCAATAATATATGAGAAAATATTTTACATTGCAGAATGAAGGTTCACATGAGCTAGGCTGAATAGTTTCCGTTTTATTAACATTCCGTTTTTACTTGGTCAAACTGAATATGTTTTTTTTTTGTAAATAACTTTGCTGGATTTCTTTCTCATATAAATAAAATCATTGATTTTGGAATAGATCCTTAGAAACTCACTTCACTGTCTTAATATTTTCAGACATTTACAAAGTCCATCTTCCGAAACTTCTCTTTCTGTCACTAGATGGCAGCACGTGACAGACGAATCTTAAGAGTCTTTAATAGTCATCTGTAAGACTGTTGAGAACATGAACAAAGATGAAGGAGCTTACCAGTTATCCCACGCCTATGACAGCTTTCTGAGACCTAGGGCAGCCCAAGACTACAACGTGCACCCCCGACCCCCCTCCCACAACAAACACTGACTGACTTTTTTTACTGTCACGTGCTGCCATCTGTTGACAGAAAGAGAAGTCTTGAAAGATGGACATTGAAAATGTCCGAGAATATTAAGACAGTGAGTTTCTATGAACCTGTGTTCCTTAAAATATGAATCAGCATTGACAGCATTTACAAATGCTAATATTGGTACTCATTAATCAAATGTTTAATGATATGCGCTATTATGCGTAACATACAACGTTTGTCAAGCAGCAAAAACGGTAAATCCCAGTGAGTTGTGGGGTGGTGGTGGTGGTGGGGTTTACTATATGTCGGGTTGTACGGGTGTGCGATTTCCCCAGGTGATTTCTATGGGTTGCCTCTTTAGAAAAATCAATGGTGGGTCAATTAGGAGCATATGTCGTTAACTATATTTGTCAAACCTCCCATTCTTCCTTCTGATAAGATTATTCATGGAAACTTGGAAAACTTATTCATTCGACATTGTGGACTCAAACTAATAGACTAGAAAAATGAATTTGTATCACACGTCTACGTGAACTTCCATTAAGTTTACAAAACGATGCGCATGGGGCCTGGAAATGATGCTATGTTTGACAAATCGTTGTATCTTGTACCATGCAATTTTTTAAGCTTATCATCTCTCTTCCACAGATACATATCTAACTCAGGTCGCTGATCCCCGTCAATAAGGTAACATTAAGCCCAACTAGCTGGGAGAATCCGACTACACATGCTCGCAGGCATTCTTGAAGTACCTCAAAGTCTTACTTTATCAAATAATCAATGATAATAAAGAGGTAGTCAATAGGATTACAAATAATTTATTGCACACCATTTGCATATTCTAGATAATGTCACTCACCAAGGCTGCGTGGCAGTGTGGACACTTATAGGTGCCTCGTAGTGGGTCTGTGAGGTCATAGTTAACACACACGGCATGCTGGTAGAGACCACACATACAGCACTCCACACTGCTAGAAGGCTGAAAGAACAGGCCAAAAACATTGTACAGTAAAACTTCTTTTATACCAACAAGTTGGAATGCTATCTTTTGGTTAAGTCAGTGCAAGGAACAAAGTGATATGACGATGTAAACTTTGGTTGGATGTTAAGTGAATAAGTTTGTACCTCTCCTTTTTTGTCCACGTGTCTGTTGCCGCCACCACAGATACATTCAAATAATGGGTCTTTTTCAATGACAGGACCAACAAAGGTTTCTGGAACATTCTCAATTTCGGATACTTTTCTGCGTTTTCTTTTTGAGGTCTTCTTTGAAGAATTAGGTGTAGACTCTTCACCCTTGGCTTTACCTTTCTTGTTTTTGGATTTTAATTTCTTCGGCTTATCACTTTTCTTGGTTTCAGTAACGGTGACTTCTTTCTTCTTTCTTTTTTTCTTATTTTGCTTTACACTACCACTATCAGAATCTGGTTTACTACTTTGATCGCTTTTATTAGCCACTTTCTCTTTTGTTCCTATTTCAAGACTCTCATCGTTAGTAGATTCAGGATACTCATTTGTCACTCCTGCTGGTTCAGAAGCTGGTTCTAATGCCTTAGAAATATTGTCGATTTCTTGCTCACCATCGTGAATTACAGAATTAGCACTAGCAACATCATAATACGTAGATGGCACAACCTCGCTCTCAGCAGCACTTGAATTTGAAGGTAATTTTCCATAATCGTGATCAATTAGAAAAGACTTTTGTGCTGTTTGTTTCGACATCATTCTGTCATCCAGTAGTGGATTATATTGTGGAGTGGCAATTCCACTTATGGATGAGTTCTTACTCTGCTGTTCAGTCACAGATTTCACATTTTCTGCAGGTGTATGAAACTTGTGTTCCACTTTCTCCCTGGAAGCTGTATCGTTTATCAAATTGTGTGCTATTGAATCTGATCCTGATGCATCTGGAGAATCTGTTCTATTGAATTTCAAGCCATTATTTACATTTACATCAACCACTGCATGATTTATCATCTCCCCTTTTGTGCTGGTGGTCAGCTTTTCTTCTTTCAATTCAAGGTCATTTGAAATTAAAATATCACTTTGATTTTCACATTGTTCCAATACAGTGTTGCCAAACTTCTTTGCATCTTTTGTTTCATCTTCTTCATATGCCACAGGAAGAGGTTCTAGAAGGAAATGAAAAATTTGAGAACAACATTTTGTAACTAAGTTTCAAAAAATATACCACTTGTATGAAAAGCAGTAGAAAAAAAACATAAGGGTTAGTGAGAAAAAACTAACGATAATTGATACATTTCTATATGATTAGTCATTTTGCTTAAAAATTAATATACATGTATGTACGTCCGGCAAGAAAATTAATCCCAATTTCCTACTATTCCGAAGGATAATAATTTTACTTTTTTTTGTTTATAAAAAGAAGCTTTCACACAATAAATTTCCATACACCAACTCATACAAAATGAAGTTTACCAATAGGATTCAAATTCCTGCGGGGATGTGTCATCATGCAGGCGAGAACCTCCACAGTCTTTCCCAGACCCATCTCATCTGCCAGTATGCCACCTGGCGGTGTCTCAGTGAACAACGGTTTCTGCTGGACAAGACTATATTGGAAAAAAAGGGCATTTAAAGGAGCATTCAGATCGTCACATCCAGGTGATGGCCTAGCACAGCCATAAGGTCACTGTGCATTCAAAACCGCTCATATTTACGGTAAGTACTAGTTCACATCACAAGTTAGTGGTAAAAACTGCTCGAAACCATAGAATAGATGGTTTTCACCACTTTTGAACTTACGGTAAATAGAGTGGTTTTGAATGCACCAGTAGTGTCCGCCACTTGTACCAGTAGTACATAACTGTTTTTGTAGGTTTGTTTGTTTGTTTGTATGGATACTTTGCAGCCATCAACTTGCTAATGATTATAGCATAGGGAGGCCATGTGGTGTTGGTACATGGACCTCCAGCATTTTACTTTACATCATTTCTAATAATTTTCAGTATACGTTGTAGGCCAAGGATAAAAAGTTTTATGGGCCAAAAAATGGTTGAATAAAATTGTTGTCAGGACAAACCGTTCAAGTTATGTTGTCAAGAATTTTAATACTTATCATCTATTCTAACATACAACTTCAGTAAAACATTTCAAGAACTTACTATCCACTATGTTTATTGTAATAAAGCGTTTGGCCATCTTTTACTTTCAATTCTTCATACAATGGATGAAGTGTTTTGTCATTAAGATCCATAGATTCTTCACCTAAAAAATATAATAAATTATCAATAAAACGATTAACATATTTTTGCATTTGTGTGTCAGAGGCCATCATCGCCTAGAACGCTTTTGCGTTATGTGATTTAAAATAAGTTAATAAATCATAAAATTGGCTTATAATTCACATGCCAGTTATGCTGAAACCAAAGAGGGTTTTTTGTGACTACTACACTGAAAAAAAAGAGAAAAAAAGTGAACTTTACTAGGATGCCAATGACCTGATGTAAATGTAGAATAAGTCATCTGATTCTGGGGACATATGCCCATAAACTACACATTTACATTTATTTTACACTAGCTTCCCCGTCTCCTACGGAGACAATTTCGAGGGGCGTATATATAGTCTTGGTGAAATAATACTGGCCATAAAAATATCATCTTGTTTGACCACTGGATATCTAAACCCGTGAGACAAAACACGAATTGCTTCACACCTGCTACTTCTAAGGAAACCTCTATTGATTTTATTCAACTACTAAGAAAAGCTCCAAAGTCAATGAATATCAAAGAGATGCACAGAACAGTGTGGTAGCAGGCATACGGCCAACGTAACTATAGTGCAGAAATCCGACCATAGGCTTCTATATGTCTAGCAAGTATTCTGTTATGATTACTGCCCGTTATAGTGCAGGGTATTTTTTGACCATTTCAAACCAGTTTTCTTATAAATGATGACATATTTGAATGTGTGCGGCTTGTGAACCAATTTCTACATTACTGACGCAGCTCAAGTTGAAGTTTTGAAGTGACAAAACTGTACTGGTGAGCACCAGAGAGGAAAAATGTCACATTTTCGTCGAATCAGCATTGCCAAGCAGGTTGGGTAAAGCAGTGGCCTAAATGAGTAGAGAATGAAAGGTATGGTGCATATGGCAACATGCACACAGTAGTAAGGCAGGGAAAGGGTCTAGTCTTGAAGCCCTGAAACGCCACTGATAAGAGCAAAGGGGGATAAATGTCCGAGATTCGTAGGGGGTGGTGGAAAAAAGTAGGTAACAGCCGGTTTGCGTAATTATATATATATTTCATATAGTCTGAATATTTGATTGAATATATTCTTATATAGTGGCCTTGGTTTGAAACAATTGTAAAGCATACCATTAACGCCATTTATTTGAAATCTTTCTTTAGCAAGCATCCATCGAACACCTTTCTTTTGATATTCTCTGAGTCTTGGTTTAAGGTTTGGATGCTGGACATTCACAGGGACATCATTGGAGTCTTCTGCATGATTTTTTTTAACACACTCAAAAAGCTCTTCAATTGAATGCTTTTTTGAAAATCTTTCAGGCCCTGGACCTATGAAAATGAAAATTACAGTCAAAGTACATTTTGTTGTTGATTTTTAGTATGGTTAATCTTGAACCAATATCGGGACATACATTTATATACCAGCCCAGCTGTGCGTTGCTAAGAACAAACACATGATAATCTCCTAGGCTGTCAAATCAAACCAATTCACACATCAAATAACTCAAATGTTATATGAGATATACCGGGAAATGTCTGATCTTGTTTTGACGACATTTGGACCTTAAGATGTACATATTGCTATATTTATAATATACGGGTCTATTTTTTTTCTTCATTTCATGTTTTGGCTTATTATGAAAAGGAGTGTAACTCAAAAACGTTTACATTAAATCATTCCTAAATTAATATTTAAGTTTTCTTTAGATATTTTCTGATAAATTAAACAGTAGCAAACAAAATTAAAGAACACATCTTACATACTACGAAACAAATTTGTAACATAAAACCACATTATTTAATAATTCATATATTCCAAGTACAATACCATTCAATTTTAATTTTCTACCTTTTCCTTCTTACTGCTGTGCTTTCAAAAAACTTTAAAAGTAAGTTTTATTATGACATTGTTTCAACCTCTTGGTCCTTATCAAATCAGTAGCTATGTACACTGCTGATAATGTACTTACATAAACCTATGAATAAGGATAACAAATTAATTTATAACTTTATGTAAGTACATTACCAGCAGTGCACATAGCTATTGTTTAGAGAGGTCGAAACAATGTCATAATAAAACTTACTTTTAAAAAGTTTTGATTATTATTTTTTTGATAAACACAGCTGTAAGTAGGAAAAGGTAGAAAATTAAAATGAGTAACGAAGCTGTTTTCTATAACAAGTATAATATGGAATGCCATTCAAGGGCCTTACTTATGTAAAGGCCCACCCTCAAATTTAGAAGATAATAAAATCTAGACAAAATTCCAATGTACATACACATGTAAAATCCCATCCCCTACAATATTCCATACCTGGTGTAGAAATACCATAGAAATGTTCTACAAGCTTTTGAGTAGTTGTGTGAAGGAGTCGAGGTTTCGCAGCTTCACTGCTAAATGTAAGATGAGTTAATCCAGCATCAAGAACATTAATGGTCACTTCAAGTACACCTTCTGACAAATCACTTTCTTTGGTGATAAGTGAAAATGCTTTTAATTTTAATCCAAGAGTGCACTCCACTGGGAGGTCTGATTTTACAAGAAAACATTTTGCTATCTTTTTATGAACAGCTTTCTTTTTCGAAGTAGATGGGAGTTCAGAGTCATTGTTTGCTGGATTGTCAATTTCATAGTAAATTAAATGTTTTTTGTCAGTTTCATTGATGTACAGCCAGAATTCTTTTTGGTCAGGTACTTCATTTCCCATCAAAAATATTCTGAAGCTACCAAGAACGCAACTCCAAATGTCTTTGGAATTATCAGAAGATGGCTTTTTTATTGTAATGTAATGATGGTAATCTTTAATAATGTTTTTAATAAAATCACTATCAGCAGTTGTTGAATGAAGCTTTGAAATTTTTTCATTCTCCAATTCCATATTACTGTTTTTTCTCTCGGCTTGAACTGCAGGATCATTATCATCTAGAACAATAAGGTCAGGTGGCTGATCCAGCATATTCCATGACATAAACCGTCTTTTGGCATCATCAACCCTTTTAGGGGCACTTCCCTTTCTTTTACTGCGAACCATTTTCTTGACTGAAAAAGATAGTACAAAACATCATCACATTTTATTCAGAAAAAACCCAGCTTGTATCACAGCATTGTACGGAAAAATGTAAGGTGGTTACATGTATTGCTAAAAAAAGAAAAAGAAAAAAAAGAAAGAAAAAAAATGAAAAAGAAAGAAAGAAACAGAGAAATCTGATAATTGAAAATGTGTAAGAGCTTGGATTACAGTAAAGGCAAGATAAGGCTTGCCTTGCCTATATTTCTAATGCTGAGTGATAATATAAGAAAGTATTAAATAAAATTTCGCCACGATAAGTTTTGTACAAAATATTTTGTTCACATAATACATGGTGATATGAGCAATCATTGTAACTAACTAAATATGCTAAATTTAAATTATTTTAGTTAAAAATTTAATTATTAATGTACTACTGTACCTTATGACTATGTCATCAATGGACTAAGGACACGATACCGTTATGTTTTTTAACCCTTTGTGTCTTTTCCCCGCTTACTATTAATTATTCTAACGACAAAAAATCTTTAATTTTCTCATTTATATCACTGCACCTTTTATGCCTAAATATACTGTCTAACTTGAATTAATCATTCAGTTATTAAAACTCTTACAAAGGAAATAAAATAGTTGGCCAACTCACAAGTGCCTATGGCTTTTCTATTAATTTCATTGAGACACTAGATCTTTAAAAATGGCAGCAGCTGTGAGAAAGCCGGTGCTAAAATTTATAGATATTGGAGCTAATCTTACAGATCCTATGTTTAGAGGGATTTATCATGGGTCTGTAAAGCACCAAGACGATTTTGCTGACGTTATGAAGAGGGCTTGGGAAGCAGGATTACAGAAAATCTTCATAACGGGGGGAAATTTAGATGACAGCAAAGAAGCTCTTTCTGTGGCCAAAACACACCCAAATTTATTCAGCACAGTAGGTTGTCACCCTACAAGATGTCAAGATTTCGAAGAAAACCCAGATGCTTATTTAGCAGATCTGCAAACATTAATAGACACTAATAAGGATAAAGTTATAGCAGTTGGAGAATGTGGTTTAGATTATGACAGGCTTCAATTTTGCCCCAAGAATTTACAGAAAAAGTACTTTGAAAAACAGTTTGATTTAGCAGAAACAACAAAGCTACCAATGTTTCTGCACTGTAGAAATGCTTCAGAAGATTTCATTGAAATCATTAAGAGAAATAGACAGCGATTTTCTACCGGCGTAGTACATTCATTTACAGGTAGTTAAAGAAATGCCTTTAATTATTAATCTAGATGCCCC
>CM032666.1:43301252-43315686 GCA_019095985.1 Streblospio benedicti
ACATAAGGATTGTTAATGTGTCACTTTTAGAGGTAAAAATAGCTCAAATAATGATCATGTCACCATATCACTTTTAACCCATGTAGGGTTCTATACTGACTCCTATCATATATCCCTATTGTTCCCACTAATGGCTGCACCAGCTGAAGATTACCATGAGGGATTGCCAGCCACCTCAAGAACCAGAGTACCCGGTATTGGTCCTCAGTTGGCCTTGTGTGGTTCAAGGATGGACACATTTAGGTTGGGGCGATGATGGTTAAGTGGAGTTAGCAACCACTTGTCCACACTAAATGGGATTAATTGATGGGAGATCTTCTGTTCAAAAGCTATCCTTTCAATGAATTTTAAGAATGATACGTTTGTCAGCTAATTTCAGAGTACCATTGCAAGAATATAGTTCTTTCTGAACAATCTCTTCAAGTTTATTGTAATCTGGAATATCTTCAATAATACTGTGACAGATACTAGATTTGCATTAGGGGCTGATCATTAGATATTAAGGCCTTGTTTTTTGCACCGAGAGTTAACTCTTTATCAAGATAAACTGAAAAACTGCAAACATTTTTTTGACAGTATGAGAAGGTCAAACTCTTGTTTTAAAACTTTCAATATGAAAATATTTGTTACTTTGTGTGATAAACATTTTATTGTAACCATCATGGTCTTCAGACATTTATGATTCAATATTTGTGAATAACATTTAGTTTCTTTTAAAAGAAAACCGAAACACACCGAAAAATATTCAGTGACCCACGGACCCACCCCTTGTATAGGAGTTAGTCATATTATAGTTATCAAAAGCATTACATTTTTAAAGCTAGACGAAGGAGTTGTTTTAGATCAATAGTATATGTTATAATATAGGTTATAAGTAAATTATATAGTTATAACTTTGATTGTGGAGAAAATTATCAGAAAAAAAATACATATATAATTTTCTAATCTTTATCATAAGATGAATATTTACAATGTAAGTGTTAAAGTGTTAATTAGCTGGTACCAAGATCTGGAGTTATTTTTATGTGAGTTTCTAACTGTCCTATTGGTCTTAAGTCTTCTCTTTTTACCTCGTAACTCCCACATCACTCCATGTATCTGTCCAAATCTATCTTACCCAATCTATTCTATTATACAATATACATAGATGAATTATGTTAGTATATTTAAAACATTTTCACCTTTCCTCCCCCCAATAAACATTATGCGAAAATAGCAAAGCTATTTATGTTCATACTTGCTTATATATTTTCCCAATATAAGTTTTTAGAAGAATTCCTGTGTTTAATTAATATTAAATGTTTATATGATAATATACATAATATATTTACAATATTAAAGATATGCCATAAACTATGGTATTAATAGAAGTTACTTTAGGAAAGTAAAATGACAAATAGTGCAAACAGTAGCTCAAACAAGACGAGAATTTTGCGACTCAAAAGGGTGAACGCCTGTGCATGTAGCAGCTCCTAAGTCTTGAAAATAATGGCTTGCTGTATTAAAATTCGGGCTACTATGAGACACATGTCAATAGTGTCATGGTGTAACCATTCTTATAGTGTATACCGTTAGAGCTCACTCTACGGACACGATCCATATTCTGCAATATTGTGTTCACTCCAGAGCCTAATCCAGTATGGTCATTCGCTGAGCAAGATGCTCAGTATTGATTGGGTTGCCGCGGCCATTGCTGTAGCAGCACATATATTGACATAAATTACCCGGCCGAAGCAGCAACTTCTACTGTAGCTGCCATATTGATTCAAGCATACCCCATTCTTGTTGTCTTCGTCGACGACTCACATACCGCTGATTATGTGAATTGTTAATTTCCCCACCATATTTTCTGCTTTTCACGTCTATCTTTCAACGCTTTGGGGACAATTTGTACTGTGATGAGTGTACGTTGGATCTAGCAGGGCCAGACACAAACCTTACGGATATAGGATACGCTGAAAGAGGCAAGGTAGGCTACAGATTCCAAACTATACCACAGTCGTTTAGGGTTCGCTCGCTTCAAAGATGGTGGCTCATTGATTGAGGCTGCCGAAGTGCTATATGAGCCACTCTTTCAGATTGTTTATTAAAAACTGTTCTTACATTAAGGGTATCATATTTTTAAAATGGATGACTAGTTCCTCTTTGGCTATATCTTCGCCTTTAAGAATAATTGTTTTTTTTTTCAATACTACTACTGTTGATGACCTTTTGTTCGTTCAATTCATTGTATAAAAGAGGAATATAAAAAGCTATATATATACGTTGCCTTGCAATGTGAATTAATTGTATACATTCTATGTCTTTTTTGAGTTTTTCTTATGGGCAATTTTCATTTATCTTATAATGCCATGGGTATAATAATTATTACATATAATGATCCAAATCAATCATCCAATAATATCAACATTGCAATTATAATGTCATGATCTGTATAAATTAGTAATCACAATATTTCAATTGCCATAATGTGTTGAAAAGACCTATGCTTTATGGTGCTGAAATACAGTAGTTATTAGGAACGATTACGAGAAATATTCTCTTTTGTATTCCCTATATATAGCGTGCTCTCATAAGATAAGACTAGGGTCACATATATAGTTCTTTTCTATTTCAAATTGATTTGTTTGTACAACCCGCACAAAAATGCATATACTGGATTCAACCACCCAAAGGCTCACCCTAAGAATTGAACCATGTCAAAGTCTAGACCATTTAAATTCCCATGTAGTAATACACACATCAAAAACCCACCCACGAAATTGACAATCCTTCAACCTAAATGACCATGGTCATTTCGATGCTTCGATATGGTATATAAAAATTGATCCACAAAATCACAAGTGAGAAATTAATAGTTCAATGTTCTGTGGACAAATGTCCATACATAGAAGTGAGGAACTCACAATTTTCTAAATTCTGGTTTCATTTTGTGACATCCAAATATGTCTCAGATGTATCAACGGAAATAGATACATGTATTGCAAGGTCCATCAACATTTCATCCCACTCAGAGTAGGTTGTTGTGGAATGCAAATTTTTTTTTGGATTTTGACAACAATTTATGAAAAAGGATATAAAAAATTTGAATTTGAAATGCAATTGTACTATCTACTCAAGGCTATGTAATTTTATTGGAATATTGCATGACCGTCTCATTTGCAGTCACAGTTAAATGTCAATACCAGATTGCACCTGTGTATTTACATGTTGGGAATAGCATGTGTCTGTCATCAAAAATTTAGGCAGGCTTTATTCTGTACTCTGTTGTACTCTGATGTGCTCATAACCTTTATATGCTTGTAAAGTGCCCATTAGGACTTGTATCTTCCTGTAATGGCTCATTCTAACACTTAATTTATATGTTCTCCGTTTCATTTAATATTGCTCTAAATTGAGTGGGAAAGTCATCTATCTCAACCAACCAATCCTGTCAATGTGTGATGCCATAAGACATAAAAAGCTGGAATTGAGCATAATTGATTTAGGTTATGTGACAAATGTATTTGGTTTGCTTTTTTTTGAGGGTTAGACGATCTCATTTTTTTCTGCCATTCATTATAAAGATGTTAACAATGGCACTTGTTGACTATAAATCTAGCTATGTGATAGCATAATTTGCATTTATGCAATATGGTTACATTTCCATAAAATGAGTAAGATTCCTACATTTTCTTTTTTTCCCCCACAAATTATAGGTGTCTAATGATTCCACCCACATCATATATGATAAGTGTAAAAAAAGTAATAAGATAGCTGCAAACTAATTATCAAACCAGGCACACAAGATTCAAGTTACTGTTAATTTCACGAAATGATTATCTCCTATGCTTCATATTATTCCTCCTACGTTGAACTTACCTAGTACATTATGTAAAGTTAGTGTCTTTCATTATCACGAAATTTCTTATATATATGTATTCAATAATGAAAAGAGCATGTCATTCAATTGTCTCGGATACACTGCACAGTATTAAGTTGTACACCAAGGTTCCTTATTACCTTGATATACATAATAATCAATCAGTTAGATTAGTCTACACATACAAGTTACACTTTTGAAACTACTGAACCCCTACAAGTAACTTTCATTTACATGTAATTGGTTTTAATGCTTATGGTAGCTGAACTACAGAAGGTCAGAAATGATTCACTCCTGTTTAAATGACCAAGCAAATCCTGGCTTTTTTTAGGTGAATCATGTTCTATAGCTATTTACCTGGGTCAAAGATGGTTATAGTTGTATTACATAACGTGTAAAAATATGATACATGTACTTTGCTGATGAGTTTGATTTAAATTGATAAGGTGAATGAGTTTTGTTCATTTGGTATGAATATTTTAAATAGTGATGAAGGTTATTATGGTACTATGTACCCAGTAATAGGTTGATGTGTCAATGCTATACAGTCTTTTGACAAATTAGGTATTGAAATTAGTTTTGGTTCACATAGTGAGCAGCATTGCAACATGCTCAGCTTGTGAGCCTATTGCTGGGTTGGATTGAGATTTTGGTAAATTGATGAGATTTCTTATATCTCATTCAGTAAATAAATGGTTTATGATATTGGCAAAGGATTGTTTGATTTGAAAAAGCTGATACTATCAATTGCATTTCGATGACTATGGAGAGTCATGATTTAGGATAGGTGAGTAAGGTTGGTAAGCTATTGTTTTTGTATATTAAGTTCTGGAGGGTGCTAAACTTTACAAGATGAACTGAAACAAAGCACAAACAAGTGTAACCAGCAGTGGAATTCATTGGTTTGTATTACATGTACGTTGTATGCATAGAGAACCTTGTGTTGTATGATATGTATTCTTCTCATGTAAACCAGAGTGCAGCCAGTAAAATGTGCATAGACTACTCAGATAATGCGATTTTAGCTGTGGACTTTCATTGCTAGTGTCAGTGATTGTCTTTGTCAGGATTTTGATGAACGAAGGCTGGAGATTGTGTTTCATGTTAACTCCATAACTGAAATAGGATATGGGAAAGGAGAAAAAAATGTAGCTAAGAGTTGTCCAGATGGACAAGGCAAATAGACAAGTCACTTAATTATTATGTTATGTCTGTTGGAAAGTGTGTCTCCTTTTGCTGGCTCGGGCATCTAGTGTATTTCTAATTCATTGATCCCATTTTGATCATAATAGCAGATACACATTAATGCTGCACTAGTAATTGTTGCAAATAAAAAGTTTTGTCTGTGACATAAAACAACGATCTGGCTTCGAATTCCATAATTGAGATGGCAACATTGCTGGTGGTGCTCAGCTAGTCTATTTTTAGCGCTCCTTGATTGAATGTCTTGACGTGAGGGTGGAAATGAAGTGGTTTGGGTGTAGCGTTGCATTGTGGGGACTTGGTCGAGGTTTATGTTTTCTTGGACTTTGATTTATGGTACTTTCTGCAATTCTTTGGATCATGGGAAGATTCTTAGCAATGGTCTTTATATGAATGCTATTATATATGTTGCGCTCACATGGTTTGGGTACAGAACTTTGAGTGCATGTTGTTATTATTGCCTTTGTTTAGGAGTAAGTATTTTCAATGATCATTTTTGCACTGAGATTTATTATGTTGCTCTTTATGATTTAGAATTGTAATTAATTTAAGTCATTCTTAAAATAGAGTTAATAGATTTCTAGTTTATATTCTTAGTAAGTTGTTGGCAATTACATAAAATGTTTGAGTAATCAGTGATCATTCGTATCAATCACATATTTTATTCAAAAAATGAAACTGCATGTGAGTTATTAAAAGCAACAAGACACCCTCTAAATGGTCTGAATTGTAGCAATTCAACGTTTGCTAATTAAGAAACAATGAAAAAATAATTAGAATGAATCTTCCATGCAAGCAAGGAATGAATGCCAAATACGAATTATTTTTAGTTTGGAATCTTTACCACTAAACAAACCAAGTACCGTAGCTTTCATGGAAAAATTAAATGTTAAATCAAATAAGAAAATACCATTGAATTTCAATGCGGTATGACCTTTGGATATTTTCCTTTTATTTATTTGTAAAGATGTCATTAAACAGCTTTTGATATTCCCAAGGTCGGGTAGCAAAAATTGAAAAGATCGTGTCTTTAACTATACATTGGCACATTTCATGTGATATTTGGTAACCTTCAACATCAAAATAAAAATTGAGGGTAAGAATGGTTAAGGATAATCCACCCAATACTATGACATGTATGGATAAGTCACTCAGAATGGATGGATTATAAGGGTAATGGTCTGTTTTACTGTGGAGATAAAACTAGCTTGCACGAGTAGTGGCTAGGCCTGCTCGAGTAAGCGTTATCGAACAGAGCCGGTGAAGACACCGAAAGTGCATAGCTAGTGTTATCTCAACACTAAAACAGACAATTGCCTTTTTATCTCCCCAATTTAACTTGATGGTGTTTGCCGTTCACAAAATAGGGAGATAACCTGATCCCCTACAGCTTTTAACCAATCAGAATTGAGAATGAACGGCAAACTGGGGAGAAAAAGATTTCACATACAACATATATATTTATAATTTTCTTCCTGCCCTAGTCTTAGTCATGTTAACAGAAAATTGTTTTGATTTTATAATATAGTTAATACATCTTAATCTGCTTTGAAAAAGTAAGTTTCAGATAGAGCTATTTTTACAGTTTTTATTTATATTCTGAA
This sequence comes from Streblospio benedicti, assembly GCA_019095985.1. Taxonomy (NCBI): domain Eukaryota; kingdom Metazoa; phylum Annelida; class Polychaeta; order Spionida; family Spionidae; genus Streblospio; species Streblospio benedicti. Next base: position 43,307,922 of record CM032666.1, read on the forward strand.
TATGGAACATGTACAAGACGTTTACATAATTGGATATGGTGATTAAGCAAATGAACTATATGTTTTTAGAACCCTTGATGAGTAACAGCTTATGGCTCTATTGTTTGATAAATCATTAGTACCAGGAAAAACATTGATTGATACATATCTGTATTTCATGTTTTTCACATGACCTTTCCTGTAATTGTTTTTTCAATATGCATTTTCAAAGATGAAAGGCTAGTAAAGTGTGTTAAATGCATAATAGTGGTAGAGACCTTTGAAATATACACCCAGGAATATTAGGATGATTATAATGATAATTAACATTTCACAATTCACCAGCGTAATGTGGAAATGAATGGGATACTCATGTGTAAATTAGGAATAATTCATTTATTTGTTCATTAATAGTCTGGTAAGTCATTTCTTTTGTTATAGATTGAAGGTGGATTTGATTAAAATGAAGAATCTCTAAAAATACTGTTACACGCTGGATAATCAAAACTCATTCTGTTAGGGCTCAGCACTACTCTTCGTTCTTGTGGTGCTCAGCAACCTGCTCCACTTGTCCATAAGTATTGAAAAGCAATTGCTGCTCAAAAACGGACAAAATCGCATTCTAATTAACACTTGATGAAGATTTCATATGGTGCATGGAAAATGATCGTCTGTTATCTACTATATGATGTATTTTTGATGGCTGTAGAGCTTGTAGGTTCGGACATCTTATGGACACTTTTTGTAGACCCCCCGATGAAACAAAACAAACAAAACTATTTACATCTAGATCACACATGATAGTGTTCTTTCTCCATCATTCATATGTTTATGGTGAAGTATGGAATACTCTCCTTTATATAACTGAATGTTAAGGTGCAAACTGATATCTGCAAAATGTTCTTTCAGTTTTATCCAAATAGCATGGGAAACCCGCTCTCTAAGTCGAGGGCAACCCACTCTGTGACCTCTTGTCATCATAATGTACATATGTGGATATTATTTGTCAAAAATGATATGGACTTTATTGTTTGGTGTTTTACCTTTGTCGACTTCTGATAAATCTATAATTTAGCAATATTAAAAAACAGTGACAAAAAGTGACAAAAAAAAGTGTATAATAGATCTCATCAATGGGCAGCTTTACAGACAAACGGATTGAATCTTAGAAACAAGGACATGTTACCATTTTCCATTCAACCTACCATTCAGAATAAAATCCAGCATATTGTGAATAGTTGCCCTAAATGTGACCACACACAACAATAAATGTCACCACTGGACAAGTAGAGCGTGTTGGTGAGCGCAACAAGAACGAAAAGTAATGCTGGATGCCTACAGAACGGGTTTTGATTATACAGCATGTATTAATGTTTCAAAGGATTTAAGGTTGACAGTGCTACATAAACAAACCGTCATTAATGCCCAAACCATTGTTTGAGCTGAGAAATAATCACATTAGCTCGCCTAAAATAGGGTTATACAGATAGTGTGTAGATTTTAACATATACCCCGGTACATCATTGTGGTTATTCTGAAAATTTTCTTGTTTTTTTTGTATTTGAAATAGTAATTTGAAAATATTGATTATAGCCTGAATGTTTTGCATAAATTAATTGACAATCACTTCTATATTTTTCCAATATTATAGAATCAAGACTGCAATTAATAATATAGCATACCCCAAACAGTGCTACAAATTGCTTTATACATACACGGTTATCATAATAGATAAAGTGCGCTGCAGAAATGATTGCAACATTGCTCAAGTTTGTGCCAATCCTGTGGGCCAAACGTAGCATATAAGCAATGACTACAGCAGCATGGTAAATCCAATTGCCCCATGCAAATGTAGTCTGGAACACAACAGGGCTGTCATTGTATAAACTTCCTCTTTGCTGTTTAGTGTTATTTACACAAAGGATGATGATGTTGTACATTAATTATTTTTAATTATTTTTTTAGGCATACACCTTGTCTTGAATATATTTTTTAAGATAAATTTCCATATGTTTACTGTTTGTTGCATTTTGGCTTTGGATTGTAATCATTTGCCTAGATTTTATTTTTTCTCAAACCTGTTAATAGTCCTAATTATCAGACCATTAGAGGAAACAATTTTGAACATTTATTACTCACAGGTAATGATTAGTAGATTTTTTGAGATACCTCAAGAAAATTCTCCTAATTGATTCAATTTGACGTAGTTTTTTATTCATCATATTTCAAATTGTAAATGTTACTTTTTAAAAGCACCCCAATGAATTGAGAAGTATATTTTGGGTCCTGTTGTTGAATGAATATACTTTTATAAATATATAATTGTGACCTAACAGGTACGTACTGGGGTTTCATATTTCATCGTTTCAAAAATCCGTGGGACATGCCCCTGGACCCCCTATTAGATTCCTAAAATGCTGGATATGGCCCAGATATCATGTGTTATTGAAACACATATGCAATTCTTGATTAAAAAGTAAAAGTTGATATATTTGTATGGTGGACTATCAATGTTTTTACTAAAGTTAAGCGTTGATTAATAATACTTTATTCCTAATAAGTTGTATGATTGGTAAATAGCTAATGGTATAAGAAGCTCAACTCCTAATTCATGCTTCATGGCACTTATCTTATCTAATCTTTTTTATTTTAAAATGATTATGTCTTGTTACATTGCCAAAGCAATATCTGAAACCTTCGTTTGGAATGTTTATGTTCTTTATACAGGAAATTGTTATGTCATAATTTGAATGCCATCATCCATGATGCCAGACACTTGAAAATAGAAATAAGGATCGAATATAATTTGAGGAGAAATTTATAGAAAACTTTAAGTATAATGACAAATAACTTACCTGGTAAGATAGTCATGATTTTTTTGATGGAATTATAAATGTTCATTGATTTTCTTACTAAGCGATAGTTTTGTTATTCGTATATCAAAGATGCATAATGAGAAAGCATTACCGCTTGAAGTTTAGTTTGCCCACCTGTTAAACAATATTAAAAATTACAATATAAACAAGCCTGCAGCACATAAAGTATAATGATGATGATGACAAACTGATCAGTAAATTTGGGTTCAATTGATTCTCGTATTGATGTTCTTTTGATTAACATCTGTCTAGTATTGTAATTTTCATTAATTGAAATGCTGATAAAAGTGTTTGATATATTTGAAACAATAACTCCCAATAGATCAAGCTTTAAAGCACAGTGTGACTGGATCAAAATTGACTCGTGCCTTATAAGATTGCTCTGTTGAACGAAAGTTTTGAATGACTAAAGTTACAAAAATGAACAAATGGTGATAACTAGTTATTTAGATATTGTACCGAGTACAAAGTTTGAAGGGGCTAAATATATATAAAATGCCTCTTTGGAATTGATATTGACCATGTGCAGAATTCAGAAAAATATGAGATGATGATCACTAGTTATGTTTAATACAGTACGACCTCTTTTAACCAAATATCAATAATCGAAATATTCCCATCAACCTGACATTCTGCTATAGTACCAGAGGTTGTACTGTATAGCCATGTTTGAAGGTTATATTTCAAATAGTCTTAATCTAATGACAAAAATATGCAAAATGATCTAAGATATAGTTTTGGAAGGTGCACATGTGCTTAATAATTTGCAAACAACGAAAATTGGACACATGGGCTCTATGTAGCTACCTAAACATTATATCAAGTTTGAAGGAAATGGGTATAGTGGTATTGAAATTATGTAGACAATACATAAAATGGGCTTAAAATTGCTTATGAATTGGATGCAGGTGATGTTCACTAGTATATGAACAGTGTACCAAGTTTGAACATTTTGTCTCAAATGGTATTAATTCGATTACTGAATATGGTAAAAATCAAGCCAAAATTCCTATATGGAATGCATACTTTTTAATTTGCAAAACTGTCCAAAAATGGAATTGGTTCGGTATTTCCTCATACCTAATGGTTGTCTAAGGTTTGAACACATTTTGTTTGATATTAAATGGTGTAAGTAGTTCTACACAAGACATACATAGTTATTAAGATGCACAACAGCAAATGTTTGCGCTACAGCTGAAGTGATACCGCATTCTGTATGTTAGATCTTGTCATTATAGTGATACTAAAAAGATGGTGAAGATATAGTGTAGAACATTTGATGCCCTAATGATTGTAACTTTGATTCTAAAGTTTATGAGGATGGTTACAGGTGTGTTGTAGTTGCGTCCAGCAATAGGAGAGAAGTAAATATTTTACAGTATTATCACTGCATAGCAGAAAAATGTTTGAGAGGATTCGAGTGTTTGATCAGTGATAAGAGTACATGGTGATTTCCACAGGATACTGAGGATACCAACTTATTTTCGCCATGATGTGAAACGTTTTTCGATGGAATAACATGGAGTAGCCTAATGGATGTTAATTGTCTTCTGGATTATAATGGATATGTGTGTCACTTTAACAGATATTGGATACAGTTAATTTTCTAAAATAAGGTATATGTGGCTCAGTCATTATTTAGAATGATGATAAGAATAGTTGGATACAACATAGATATTTGTTGATTTTCTATCACGTTTGATTTGTTGATGTTTAAACTTTCTTTTATGTTAACATTTGGGCACGTCAAATTGAAGTTTGAGTTTTATCCAGTATTAGTGCTTCTATGAAAACCTCTCCATTAAATTTGCTTGCTAATTATCATTATTTATCATCAGTTAAAAGATAGGTTATGTACTAAATTCACAGTGAGAATTGACATGATGTATGCAATGCAATATGATATATAATATCATATATTATGAACAGGTATCAATTAAGCAAATTATAACTGGCAAATGATGATTTTGATACCATGATTGCTCATTTCATAAACATGTTAATCGAATATATGTAACATCTGACAGTAAATGGTGCATTTTATAGACTATAAATATATATGTAATATGAAAATATAGATGTAAATGTACAACTGTTGTTAGTATCTTCATGACTACTAGTGAACATCCGGCTGACCCTGCATTGTAGACCAAGTTGGTGGCCCCCTATGACCTGCCTGTAAGTTCGGATATGCACTGCTTCTTTGACAGTCTAGTCTTCCATTCACTCTCACTGTGTATTCCACTTACTCCTTCTCAGTCGGTATTGTGATTCTGCTGGTTCACATGGTCTGTGATAGCACTCTTGGTCAGTTCTGTCAGAGAATTCTTCTTTGTGGATCTGGTTTATCCTCGCTTCTGGTTAGCTTCCAAGTCTTTCCGATGTTCCTTCAGTTTGGTACCAAACTTTCTGCCTGTTTCTCCAATGTACACCTTTTCACATGACTTACATGGAATCTTGTATACAATTTCACCTTTGTTCATCTTATCCACATTGTCATTCGGGTGCACTAGAATGTTCCTAATTGTTTGCTTTGGCTTCACTGCCATAGACACTGAGTGTTTATTCAAAATTGTGGAGATCCCTTCAGTAACATCTTTCACATATGGTAAGATAAGTTGCCCTTTTCTCTTAGTCTTTTTCACTCTTCCTTTCTAGTTTGGTTGCTATCAGGTGTTTCACTCGTCGGAAAGACCATTTAGGGTAGCCACATCGTGTCAGAGCTTCAACTACATGTTGTTCCTCTATCTGTCTGTCAACTTCTTCGGTCACTATGTCACTACCTAGATAGATATCTATTAAAGAGGGTGCTGATTACCCATAGCTTGTGTTGAAAATGGTAGTAGGAAGAGAAGTGTAGGTAATGGTTAGTGTGTATCTTCTTTCTATACACTAGTAATTTCACACTCCTGTCTGTTTTTCGCAGGATCAGTGTATCTAGAAAGGGGATGCATCCATCTCTTTCTTCGTCTTCATGCGTGAGCTTTATACAAGCACCAGACCTAACTTGGAATCTTACCATGAAATCACATGATTTATTTTTTAACATATTATTTACCATAGTTGAAATCTTGGATGTTTCATGACAGGAGCTTGATGTTATTTGAATTAATATTTCTAAGCAAAAATCCGTACATATTTACCCTTGCAAATACAGGCACAGATACATCTGTCAAGTTCATCATTCAGTAATCACCATAGTGAGATAGTCCCTTACAAATTGCAATAAAACAGCTGTTTATGATTAGACTGATAAACGATGAGAGCATTATCTGGTATTGTAAACATTCAGCAAACCAGCATAAAATATACGTTTACCGAGAAACTCTTGTGACATGCAACAAGATTTAAATGTTGTCATGTTGGTTATGGGCTCTTAATCGCAAATTACATAATATCAATGTTGAAATATGAAACATAATATAAAGGCAGGTGTTCAATTTCTGATTGATAATTGTCATATTCAATTATCTACCAGCAATTTGAAATGCGTGATCTTGATCTAAAATGCAGTTACACCTCAGTAGTAACGATAACTGTGAATGACTTTTTATTAATATTATTCATCAAATCTTTGCTTATTATAAAATATAAATTTGAGAATTCTTTAATGCTGCATCATCACTTGTAGCCCTGTGACTGATAACACATTCTGCGCATCACAGAGGTTGAAACCGAGCCATCATTATGTGTGTATGAATAGACCGCAGTCTTTGATCAGCTGCTTTGCAGTCAATTGAGTATATGATTTTGCTTATGCTTCCTGCACAATCCGGATCAATATGGATTTTCCGGAGCAATGCTCTCTGCATTGATCACGACTGTCTTATGCAGCTCATGGATTCTCGTAACAAATTGCCTTAAATCTTGCCATTTTCCCCTACTTTATTAGAGAGATATTGCTGCTTTATGGAGATTTAAACAATCAGATTTACTCTTCCAATTGGATTCGTGATAGGTAATGCCTCCAAGTGTAATTTCTGTCATTTAAATGACAATGAGCAAATGACTAAATATCAAACATGGCATGTGATAATGTCCGTTGATAGATATGGATTCCAATATTACTCACCTCTAAGCAAAACCTTTGAGTTCGATAGTATTACATGATAGTGATGATGGAATGGGATGGCTTTCGGATAAAGTTTATAATAATTATATAAGTTATTATTATATTAGTTAAGCAAAAATTTGATGACTCAAATGTGTTAATCATTTAATCAAGATTGCAAATATGAAACTTATCAAAATGTTCTAAAGAACCCTGCCTTTTAGAAAAAAAGTTTATGAATTTCATCCATAGACTTTCTTTAAATACTGTAATATTGGCATTATTCATACAATTTGTCTTTCTGTATTACATGTGCCATATCATTTGCATTCTTATGTCCTCCTTTCTTGTGCAATCCTAATAAGAAGTAACCCCAATGAGTATGGATGATCTACACTCATGTAGAAATGTACTAGAGGCACAGTTTATGATTATATGGCTGCTTTTATTATACATAGATGGGCCAAGGCTACAAATTGTTGAGCTGAGGGTGATCGAAAGGGGTCATAAATCAAAGCTCAGTTGTGGTGTCTGATATGTGAGAAGGATGAAATAGCAATTTTGTGCAGTTACATTTGCTCAACTGTTTTAATCATATGACTACCAATTAAGCATTGAAAGTTTATTATTATTTTTTAATTGTGTTAGCACATTAAAAATGCAAAATATCAATGATATGAGGCGGTCCTCCCAAAACTAAATATTTCTACATACATGTACATGTATTGAAGAATGTTAAGGGTTTATCCTGTCTCATCAGTTTTCCTGAAAACGCAAGTGATCATGCATTTCACTGTGTGTGGGGACAAGTACAAGAAAATGTTGGGTTGTTGTAACAGGTTTCAAAGAATTAGAATAT
>CM032666.1:43315786-43410114 GCA_019095985.1 Streblospio benedicti
TGCATGGATCTAAGGCTATTCCGTACATGCTGTTGTCTCGAGTTATCTTTTGAGGAGTTTAGAATATCATAGAAGTGACACCTCCACATGTCACATATACTCTCTTTTGCCAATGGCACCTCCAATAGTTGATGAGACGTTAGAAACTTTAGAGTTATTTATATTTTTTATTTCATTCCAAAAAAAAGCTTTAGTGTTTTTTAATAACAGTTTTTAGCCAAAGAATCACTGATCTTATTGTTTTGTTCCTGCTTACATTTTCTGAAGGCATATTTAAACTGAGCGCTGGTTCGTCTCATACGTTCGTAGACTGGACCATAGCGAGGGCTGCGGTTTTTCTCCAGGTAAGGAACGCGTCACGCGCCTCACTGTGCAAGTCCCGACAGTGTTCATTCCATCCCGGTAACAATTTATGTGAGTTAGTTGCTTGCTTAGCAAAGACATCACCTGCTTCGTGAAGTGCTTCTACAATGTTGTCATACAGCTTGTCTATGGCTGATATATGACAAGCGTTTTTACAATGTAAGTCATTGCACCAGGCAAGTTCGTGAGGAAACTGAATGTTAGCAAGTGTCTGGCAAGTGTTGCCATTGTACTCCTGCACTTGAGCACTAGTAAGTGTATCCCATTGGATTTTGCTTGAAGCTCTGATGATGCCCCCGACTGTTGACAGCCAGGTGGAAGTTGAACATTGGCTACAAGAGGTAAATGATCAGAGCTGACTATAGCATAATTGACACTCACAGAGTCCACAAGTGCATGTGCACTAGCAGTGCAAATGATATGATCAATCCAGGATTTGGTTTGATGTGCATCACTCACATATGTGTATGTTTCACTTCCTGACAGCAGCGTGTTGTCAGTGATGAACAAATTCTCCTTAGCACAGAAGTGAGACAACACTAATGAAAAGGTGAAATAATGTTGAAAGCCTGATGCCGGGCCTGATGTTTAAAATTTCCACCATAGATGTTGCTATGGACCACTTTTAGATTAAGGAATATTTAGATTAAGGAATGTTTTGCTATTGTCTGTATGATACTATTCAGTTATATTTATGGAAAATGTCCTGTATGCGAGGATTCCTCTACGAATGATGATACCTTTAGTATAGTTTAAACTAGGGCAATTATGATGGTATGTCAGGAAAACAGAAATGTACTAACATTCTTGATGTCTATGTTGCTGGTTTAAAACATATTAGATGAATTCATCATTCTTAATAAAAAGTAGACTTACTTATTAGTCTTAATGAAAGCCTTTCATGTAGTTATTGTATCTTGCACTCGGTTTGGGTACAAAATCATCCATCTAGCACTCAGATTGGGTTAGAATTTTGGGATTTAGCACTCAGGTTGGATCAGATTTCCGAGCGCTCCCCTAGCACAACCGTACTTTTCTAGACTCAGAGCCCCCCCCCCGGGGGTAAAAACTGAGGATATCTGTTTACAAAGAGCAATGTTTACATGATCTATCTATCTACTATGTGAGTAAACAATAGTAGTTTTACGATTAAACATATTTTATAAAGATAAAGTTTGCTGTTTTGATAAAACATCAATATTTTTCTTATATTTTAGAAAGAAAACCAGCCTTTCCTTTCATCCCCCCCCCCAAAAAAAAAAGACAAAATTTGGTAGTAGCATCAGTAAATAATCAGGTTGAATCAGCAATTGAGTTCGATGAGTCATGTACAATAAATACACCAAGAAATACAATAAAAAGAAGCCCACCAAAAAATCCTTCAAAAAAGAAAGGTACCAACAAAAACATATAGTAAAAGACGGTTGTTTAAGAACATTGAAGTAAGCCACACTGAAAAGAAAATAGAAGAAATAACAGATTTAATACCCGACATTGTTTTAAGACTTACTGAAGGACAATTATTTTATGATTTTTTTTTTTTACTTTTAAAAGGCATTGCTGACGGTTCATTTCCAATTTTTGATATTCCGTTTCTCCTGATGGTCTGAATGATCTAGTTGTACCATTTTACCAGTTAAAATAGGGTTTTGATACCAACCCTGCTTTTTAAAAAAAAATGTCTGACCAAGTGTGTCCACAAATCTTACTCATTATAAGCTCTAGACATTAGTTGTGTTATGAGATTACAATTACTGAATGAATACAGTTTGGATTAAATTTTAGTTGAAACTATATTTTACAGCTCAATGTCAATTACCTTCATACATGTAATCCGTAATAGCAGGTGATGGTGAGTCCATGCTAAACTGATTTTTATTTTATATAGATTATATATTAAAATAGATAAATATCAGTGTCACTAATGTCTAGGATAAAGAATGAAAATACTAGTACTATACTATGGACCTAAATATAAACAAATAAATATATAGATAATCAATAATGACATAAGTATAAACTATATGTGTGTACTTGCAAACTTGATATACTAGTACAGCATATATAGGCCAGTCAATTTGAACATTGAAATGGAAATTTTGACTAACAAACAAATTTATGTGTTTTTGTGTTCTTTTAGGTCTCAGAAATGAGGGGAAAAAATTCCCCAAAAATCCAAGTTGGGCAAAGTTGATTTTTATGCGATTTTCAAAATGGCCGCCAAAGTGTAGAGGGGACTGCTAATGCATTGTGCTCTGCATGCGTGGGTTCGAATGCCATCCTTGCCACAGGACGATTTGAAGGAATGCATGATATTCCCCGAGTATAATTCTCCTTAAAATAGGCTGGTTTTGTCGTCTTGCAGGCTATCCTCTGATGCATATTTCTGTGCAGTGGGTACAGTGTTGAGTGTGACGGCTGTTCAGTGTTCATGCATGGTACAGACATGATGGTGTACGTCCTAAACCATTTGACCATGTCGTGAGCACTGCGAGATTGAATGCAATCTACATGTATGCTGGTGTTGCACACGTACATCTCAGCACAGAGAGACGTGTGCTGACAACGATATGTTTCCTTGAGGCCAGTTAGCATATGCCACTGTCTTTGGTGGTCTAGCCACTACACCAGGGGCACCGTGCTCTGCAGTTCTGTTGCTGAAGGCTGTGCCACTCGTTGCAGGCATAATGTCAATTTGGCGCCTGGATTTAACAGTTGGGACATTGGTTTAGACCATTTTTTATCAATCATGGACCAGCCAGGATAACAAGAGATTGCGTTTTTTTGGTCAACCTAAAACCAACACATTCAATCATAACGTCTGATGGACGCACAACAGCAGGACAACGTATGTAAAACGTACCTTTCTTACGTTCTGCGTAAATAAATGGACAAATACTAGTAGTTCAGTGTCAAATCTTCATTCTACTATGAATTAGGAAATGAACTTTGCCAAATACTAGTAGTTCAGTGTCAAATCTTAAACAAGCCAAACATGTAAACAAGCCAAACACGTGGTCACCCCTTGTTTTGCTATGACTAGTTCAAATTTGACCTGCCGAATCACCACATCAACGTAATATTTTTATGCCCAGAACATAGTTCCAAATAATTTCCGTTTGTGAATAAAGCATCAGTAGAAATACCCAACTTTCTTGTGCAATTATTAAAATATGAGACACAGCGCACCTACATAACAAAAAACGCCCCATGATTCAGTACTTTATATGTGACGTCATCGACAGGCGGCTATTATTAAAGCCTCATCACTGCATTACCAGATTCATACCTTGTAGCAGTCCATACTACAGGGTGTATTGTCTGTTATCTCCCCTTCAGCATCAAAGCTGGGTCACACTGGGTTACCAATAAAGCATGCACACATGTGATGCACGCACACACACAGAGACACACTGACAAACAGACACAGACACACACCCCATCCCTGCCCCATGGACTACGGATGATATTTGCATGTATTCCATTGGAAGCATTCTGTAAAATGCTTTTATAGTGTGGTGAGGCATAACTGACGTGTGTTTTGACTATACAGAAAGTAAGATGCGCCCGTGTGGATTATCTGGATTAGTAGGGTCACGTGCTCAGTGGACTGTGTCAATCATACATTTTTCAAAGAATTCAGACTCAGGAGGGACTCGAACGCACAGCCTCTGAATATCTTCCAATTAACTAGATATCTGACGTGCTATCCATTGCGCCACAGAGCCATGGCACGAATTTCACGAGGTGACCATACAGAGAAGCGCGTAAGTGTAACACGCACGTAAATATGGGTCCAAATGACGCTCCAGACACGCTGGACGTGGATACAGACACTAGGACGCCATAAATGGCAGCTTCCTGTTGCCGCCCTCGTGTCCAGACCGACTTTGACGAGGTGGCCGAGTGGTTAAGGCGATGGACTGCTAATGCATTGTGCTCTGCATGCGTGGGTTCGAATGCCATCCTTGCCACAGGACGATTTGAAGGAATGCATGATATTCCCCGAGTATAATTCTCCTTAAAATAGGCTGGTTTTGTCGTCTTGCAGGCTATCCTCTGATGCATATTTCTGTGCAGTGGGTACAGTGTTGAGTGTGACGGCTGTTCAGTGTTCATGCATGGTACAGACATGATGGTGTACGTCCTAAACCATTTGACCATGTCGTGAGCACTGCGAGATTGAATGCAATCTACATGTATGCTGGTGTTGCACACGTACATCTCAGCACAGAGAGACGTGTGCTGACTGTTGCCATTGATATGTGGTCTCACTTGAGGCCAGTTAGCACTGAGCTGGCCAGTGCCACTGTCTTTGGTGGTCTAGCCACTAGGTCAGCACCAGGGGCACCGTGCTCTGCAGCAGTTGGAAGTGTTGCTGAAGGTAAGTGCCACTCGTTGCAGGCATAATGTCAATCAATCGTACGATCACAGAACGCTGGGGCAAACAGTTGGGACAGTTGGTTTAGACCATTTTTTCTGAAAATAAACATCAATATTCCAGTTAAAATTTGTGTGCACACTGTCAAATAGTCTAGCAATTATGTAATTGCGTTTTTAAATGGAAACAGTACCAGAAAATAGGCTTAAAACACTAACTTACACTTTCAACATTCAGGTAGCGTTTCTCCTGTTGAAATATACATATCTGATGGACGCACAACGTAAGATTTCCAGGTACAACGTATGTAAAACGTACCTTTCTTACGTTCTGCGTGCATGACCTTACGTTTGGCGCCTGGGTTTAATGGACTATTATCCTCTATCAATCACGGACCAGCCAGGATAACAGAGACTTTTTGGTCAACCTCCAACAGGGAATCATAACGTCCTCTTTCAGCGATGTATAGGAAACATAAATAAATGCCAAATACTAGTAGTTCAGTGTCAAATCTTCATTCTACTATGAATTCATGAACTTTCGCCAGGGAATTATTATGTAAACAAGCCAAACACGTGGTCACCCCTTGTTTTGCTATGACTAGTTCAAATTTGACCTGCCGAATCACCACATCAACGTAATATTTTATGCCCATGCCCAGAACATAGTTCCAAATAATTTCCGTTTGTGAATAAAGCATCAGTAGAAATACCCAACTTTCTTGTGCAAATATTAAAATATGAGACACAGCGCACCTACATAACAAAAAACGCCCCATGATTCAGTACTTTATATGTGACGTCATCGACAGGCGGCTATTATTAAAGCCTCATCACTGCATTACCAGATTCATACCTCGTAGCAGTCCATACTACAGGGTGTATTGTCTGTTATCTCCCCTTCAGCATCAAAGCTGGGTCACGCTGGGTTCCCAATAAAGCACGCACGCATGTGATGCACGCACACACACAGAGACACACTGACAAACAGACACAGACACACACCCCATCCCTGCCGCATGGACTACGGATGATATTTGCATGTATTCCATTGGAAGCATTCTGTAAAATGCTTTTATAGTGTGGTGAGGCATAACTGACGTGTGTTTTGACTATACAGAAAGTAAGATGCGCCCGTGTGGATTATCTGGATTAGTAGGGTCACGTGCTCAGTGGACTGTGTCAATCATACATTTTTCAAAGAATTCAGACTCAGGTGGGGCTCGAACGCACAGCCTCTAAATATCTTCCAATTAACTAGATATCTGACGTGCTATCCATTGCGCCACAGAGCCATGGCACGAATTTCACGAGGTGACCATACAGAGAAGCGCGTATGTGTAACACGCACGTAAATATGGGTCCAAATGACGCTCCAGACACGCTGGACGTGGATACAGACACTAGGATGCCATACATGGCAGCTTCCTGGTGCCGCCCTCGTGGCCAGACCGACTTTGATGAGGTGGCCGAGTGGTTAAGGCGATGGACTGCTAATGCATTGTGCTCTGCATGCGTGGTTTCGAATGCCATCCTTGCCACAGGACGATTTGAAGGAATGCATGATATTCCCCGAGTATAATTCTCCTTAAAATAGGCTGGTTTTGTCGTCTTGCAGGCTATCCTCTGATGCATATTTCTGTGCAGTGGGTACAGTGTTGAGTGTGACGGCTGTTCAGTGTTCATGCATGGTACAGACATGATGGTGTACGTCCTAAACCATTTGACCATGTCGTGAGCACTGCGAGATTGAATGCAATCTACATGTATGCTGGTGTTGCACACGTACATCTCAGCACAGAGAGACGTGTGCTGACTGTTGCCATTGATATGTGGTCTCACTTGAGGCCAGTTAGCACTGAGCTGGCCAGTGCCACTGTCTTTGGTGGTCTAGCCACTAGGTCAGCACCAGGGGCACCGTGCTCTGCAGCAGTTGGAAGTGTTGCTGAAGGTAAGTGCCACTCGTTGCAGGCATAATGTCAATCAATCATACGATCACAGAACGCTGGGGCAAACAGTTGGCACAGTTGGTTTAGACCATTTTTTCTGAAAATAAACATCAATATTCCAGTTAAAATTTGTGTGCACACTGTCAAATAGTCTAGCAATTATGTAATTGCGTTTTTAAATGGAAACAGTACCAGAAAATAGGCTTAAAACACTAACTTACACTTTCAACATTCAGGTAGCGTTTCTCCTGTTGAAATATACATATCTGATGGACGCACAACGTAAGATTTCCAGGTACAACGTATGTAAAACGTACCTTTCTTACGTTCTGCGTGCATGACCTTACGTTTGGCGCCTGGGTTTAATGGACTATTATCCTCTATCAATCACGGACCAGCCAGGATAACAGAGACTTTTTGGTCAACCTCCAACAGGGAATCATAACGTCGTCCTCTTTCAGCGATGTTTAGGAAAAGTAAATAAATGCCAAATACTAGTAGTTCAGTGTCAAATCTTCATTCTACTATGAATTCATGACCTTTCGCCAGGGAACTATTATGTAAACAAGCCAAACACGTGGTCACCCCTTGTTTTGCTATGACTAGTTCAAATTTGACCTGCCGAATCACCACATCAACGTAATATTTTTATGCCCAGAACATAGTTCCAAATAATTTCCGTTTGTGAATAAAGCATCAGTAGAAATACCCAACTTTCTTGTGCAAATATTAAAATATGAGACACAGCGCACCTACATAACAAAAAACGCCCCATGATTCAGTACTTTATATGTGACGTCATCGACAGGCGGCTATTATTGTAGCCTCATCACTGCATTACCAGATTCATACCTTGTAGCAGTCCATACTACAGGGTGTATTGTCTGTTATCTCCCCTTCAGCATCAAAGCTGGGTCACGCTGGGTTACCAATAAAGCACGCACGCATGTGATGCACGCACACACACAGAGACACACTGACAAACAGACACAGACACACACCCCATCCCTGCCCCATGGACTACGGATGATATTTGCATGTATTCCATTGGAAGCATTCTGTAAAATGCTTTTATAGTGTGGTGAGGCATAACTGACGTGTGTTTTGACTATACAGAAAGTAAGATGCGCCCGTGTGGATTATCTGGATTAGTAGGGTCACGTGCTCAGTGGACTGTGTCAATCATACATTTTTCAAAGAATTCAGACTCAGGTGGGACTCGAACGCACAGCCTCTGAATATCTTCCAATTAACTAGATATCTGACGTGCTATCCATTGCGCCACAGAGCCATGGCACGAATTTCACGAGGTGACCATACAGAGAAGCGCGTAAGTGTAACACGCACGTAAATATGGGTCCAAATGACGCTCCAGACACGCTGGACGTGGATACAGACACTAGGACGCCATAAATGGCAGCTTCCTGTTGCCGCCCTCGTGTCCAGACCGACTTTGACGAGGTGGCCGAGTGGTTAAGGCGATGGACTGCTAATGCATTGTGCTCTGCATGCGTGGGTTCGAATGCCATCCTTGCCACAGGACGATTTGAAGGAATGCATGATATTCCCCGAGTATAATTCTCCTTAAAATAGGCTGGTTTTGTCGTCTTGCAGGCTATCCTCTGATGCATATTTCTGTGCAGTGGGTACAGTGTTGAGTGTGACGGCTGTTCAGTGTTCATGCATGGTACAGACATGATGGTGTACGTCCTAAACCATTTGACCATGTCGTGAGCACTGCGAGATTGAATGCAATCTACATGTATGCTGGTGTTGCACACGTACATCTCAGCACAGAGAGACGTGTGCTGACTGTTGCCATTGATATGTGGTCTCACTTGAGGCCAGTTAGCACTGAGCTGGCCAGTGCCACTGTCTTTGGTGGTCTAGCCACTAGGTCAGCACCAGGGGCACCGTGCTCTGCAGCAGTTGGAAGTGTTGCTGAAGGTAAGTGCCACTCGTTGCAGGCATAATGTCAATCAATCATACGATCACAGAACGCTGGGGCAAACAGTTGGGACAGTTGGTTTAGACCATTTTTTCTGAAAATAAACATCAATATTCCAGTTAAAATTTGTGTGCACACTGTCAAATAGTCTAGCAATTATGTAATTGCGTTTTTAAATGGAAACAGTACCAGAAAATAGGCTTAAAACACTAACTTACACTTTCAACATTCAGGTAGCGTTTCTCCTGTTGAAATATACATATCTGATGGACGCACAACGTAAGATTTCCAGGTACAACGTATGTAAAACGTACCTTTCTTACGTTCTGCGTGCATGACCTTACGTTTGGCGCCTGGGTTTAATGGATTATTATCCTCTATCAATCATGGACCAGCCAGGATAACAGAGACTTTTTGGTCAACCTCCAACAGGGAATCAACGTCCTCTTTCAGCGATGTATAGGAAACATAAATAAATGCCAAATACTAGTAGTTCAGTGTCAAATCTTCATTCTACTATGAATTCATGACCTTTCGCCAGGGAACTATTATGTAAACAAGCCAAACACGTGGTCACCCCTTGTTTTGCTATGACTAGTTCAAATTTGACCTGCCGAATCACCACATCAACGTAATATTTTTTTATGCCCAGAACATAGTTCCAAATAATTTCCGTTTGTGAATAAAGCATCAGTAGAAATACCCAACTTTCTTGTGCAAATATTAAAATATGAGACACAGCGCACCTACATACAAAAAAAAACGCCCCATGATTCAGTACTTTATATGTGACGTCATCGACAGGCGGCTATTATTAAAGCCTCATCACTGCATTACCAGATTCATACCTCGTAGCAGTCCATACTACAGGGTGTATTGTCTGTTATCTCCCCTTCAGCATCAAAGCTGGGTCACACTGGGTTACCAATAAAGCATGCACACATGTGATGCACACACACACACACAGAGACACACTGACAAACAGACACAGACACACACCCCATCCCTGCCCCATGGACTACGGATGATATTTGCATGTATTCCATTGGAAGCATTCTGTAAAATGCTTTTATAGTGTGGTGAGGCATAACTGACGTGTGTTTTGACTATACAGAAAGTAAGATGCGCCCGTGTGGATTATCTGGATTAGTAGGGTCACGTGCTCAGTGGACTGTGTCAATCATACATTTTTCAAAGAATTCAGACTCAGGTGGGACTCGAACGCACAGCCTCTGAATATCTTCCAATTAACTAGATATCTGACGTGCTATCCATTGCGCCACAGAGCCATGGCACGAATTTCACGAGGTGACCATACAGAGAAGCGCGTAAGTGTAACACGCACGTAAATATGGGTCCAAATGACGCTCCAGACACGCTGGACGTGGATACAGACACTAGGACGCCATAAATGGCAGCTTCCTGTTGCCGCCCTCGTGTCCAGACCGACTGTGACGAGGTGGCCGAGTGGTTAAGGCGATGGACTGCTAATGCATTGTGCTCTGCATGCGTGGGTTCGAATGCCATCCTTGCCACAGGACGATTTGAAGGAATGCATGATATTCCCCGAGTATAATTCTCCTTAAAATAGGCTGGTTTTGTCGTCTTACAGGCTATCCTCTGATGCATATTTCTGTGCAGTGGGTACAGTGTTGAGTGTGACGGCTGTTCAGTGTTCATGCATGGTACAGACATGATGGTGTACGTCCTAAACCATTTGACCATGTCGTGAGCACTGCGAGATTGAATGCAATCTACATGTATGCTGGTGTTGCACACGTACATCTCAGCACAGAGAGACGTGTGCTGACTGTTGCCATTGATATGTGGTCTCACTTGAGGCCAGTTAGCACTGAGCTGGCCAGTGCCACTGTCTTTGGTGGTCTAGCCACTAGGTCAGCACCAGGGGCACCGTGCTCTGCAGCAGTTGGAAGTGTTGCTGAAGGTAAGTGCCACTCGTTGCAGGCATAATGTCAATCAATCATACGATCACAGAACGCTGGGGCAAACAATTGGGACAGTTGGTTTAGACCATTTTTTTCTGAAAATAAACATCAATATTCCAGTTAAAATTTGTGTGCACACAGTCAAATAGTCTAGCAATTATGTAATTGCGTTTTTAAATGGAAACAGTAAGAGAAAATAGGCTTAAAACACTAACTTACACTTTCAACATTCAGGTAGCGTTTCTCCTGTTGAAATATACCTATCTGATGGACGCACAACGTAAGATTTCCAGGTACAACGTATGTAAAACGTACTTTTCTTACGTTCTGCGTGCATGACCTTACGTTTGGCGCCTGGGTTTAATGGATTATTATCCTCTATCAATCATGGACCAGCCAGGATAACAGACTTTTTTTGGTCAACCTCCAACAGGGAATCATAACGTCCTCTTTCAGCGATGTTTAGGAAAAGTAAATAAATGCCAAATACTAGTAGTTCAGTGTCAAATCTTCATTCTACTATGAATTCATGACCTTTCGCCAGGGAACTATTATGTAAACAAGCCAAACACGTGGTCACCCCTTGTTTTGCTATGACTAGTTCAAATTTGACCTGCCGAATCACCACATCAACGTAATATTTTTATGCCCAGAACATAGTTCCAAATAATTTCCGTTTGTGAATAAAGCATCAGTAGAAATACCCAACTTTCTTGTGCAAATATTAAAATATGAGACACAGCGCAGCTACATAACAAAAAACGCCCCATGATTCAGTACTTTATATGTGACGTCATCGACAGGCGGCTATATTAAAGCCTCATCACTGCATTACCAGATTCATACCTTGTAGCAGTCCATACTACAGGGTGTATTGTCTGTTATCTCCCCCCTTCAGCATCAAAGCTGGGTCACACTGGGTTACCAATAAAGCATGCGCACATGTGATGCACGCACACACACAGAGACACACTGACAAAACAGACACAGACACACACCCCATCCCTGCCCCATGGACTACGGATGATATTTGCATGTATTCCATTGGAAGCATTCTGTAAAATGCTTTTATAGTGTGGTGAGGCATAACTGACGTGTGTTTTGACTATACAGAAAGTAAGATGCGCCCGTGTGGATTATCTGGATTAGTAGGGTCACGTGCTCAGTGGACTGTGTCAATCATACATTTTTCAAAGAATTCAGACTCAGGTGGGACTCGAACGCACAGCCTCTGAATATCTTCCAATTAACTAGATATCTGACGTGCTATCCATTGCGCCACAGAGCCATGGCACGAATTTCACGAGGTGACCATACAGAGAAGCGCGTAAGTGTAACACGCACGTAAATATGGGTCCAAATGACGCTCCAGACACGCTGGACGTGGATACAGACACTAGGACGCCATAAATGGCAGCTTCCTGTTGCCGCCCTCGTGTCCAGACCGACTTTGACGAGGTGGCCGAGTGGTTAAGGCGATGGACTGCTAATGCATTGTGCTCTGCATGCGTGGGTTGGAATGCCATCCTTGCCACAGGACGATTTGAAGGAATGCATGATATTCCCCGAGTATAATTCTCCTTAAAATAGGCTGGTTTTGTCGTCTTGCAGGCTATCCTCTGATGCATATTTCTGTGCAGTGGGTACAGTGTTGAGTGTGACGGCTGTTCAGTGTTCATGCATGGTACAGACATGATGGTGTACGTCCTAAACCATTTGACCATGTCGTGAGCACTGCGAGATTGAATGCAATCTACATGTATGCTGGTGTTGCACACGTACATCTCAGCACAGAGAGACGTGTGTTGACTGTTGCCATTGATATGTGGTCTCACTTGAGGCCAGTTAGCACTGAGCTGGCCAGTGCCACTGTCTTTGGTGGTCTAGCCACTAGGTCAGCACCAGGGGCACCGTGCTCTGCAGCAGTTGGAAGTGTTGCTGAAGGTAAGTGCCACTCGTTGCAGGCATAATGTCACAATCAATCATACGATCACAGAACGCTGGGGCAAACAGTTGGGACAGTTGGTTTAGACCATTTTTTTCTGAAAATAAACATCAATATTCCAGTTAAAATTTGTGTGCACACTGTCAAATAGTCTAGCAATTATGTAATTGCGTTTTTAAATGGAAACAGTACCAGAAAATAGGCTTAAAACACTAACTTACACTTTCAACATTCAGGTAGCGTTTCTCCTGTTGAAATATACATATCTGATGGACGCACAACGTAAGATTTCCAGGTACAACGTATGTAAAACGTACCTTTCTTACGTTCTGCGTGCATGACCTTACGTTTGGCGCCTGGGTTTATGGATTATTATCCTCTATCAATCATGGACCAGCCAGGATAACAGAGACTTTTGGTCAACCTCCAACAGGGAATCATAACGTCCTCTTTCAGCGATGTATATAGAAAAATAAATAAATGCCAAATACTAGTAGTTCAGTGTCAAATCTTCATTCTACTATGAATTCATGAACCTTTCGCCAGGGAATTATTATGTAAACAAGCCAAACACGTGGTCACCCCTTGTTTTGCTATGACTAGTTCAAATTTGACCTGCCGAATCACCACATCAACGTAATATTTTTATGCCCAGAACATAGTTCCAAATAATTTCCGTTTGTGAATAAAGCATCAGTAGAAATACCCAACTTTCTTGTGCAAATATTAAAAATATGAGACACAGCGCACCTACATATAAAAAAAAACGCCCCATGATTCAGTACTTTATATGTGACGTCATCGACAGGCGGCTATTATTAAAGCCTCATCACTGCATTACCAGATTCATACCTGTAGCAGCAGTCCATACTACAGGGTGTATTGTCTGTTATCTCCCCTTCAGCATCAAAGCTGGGTCACACTGGGTTACCAATAAAGCATGCACACATGTGATGCACGCACACACACAGAGACACACTGACAAACAGACACACAGACACACACCCCATCCCTGCCCCATGGACTACGGATGATATTTGCATGTATTCCATTGGAAGCATTCTGTAAAATGCTTTTATAGTGTGGTGAGGCATAACTGACGTGTGTTTTGACTATACAGAAAGTAAGATGCGCCCGTGTGGATTATCTGGATTAGTAGGGTCACGTGCTCAGTGGACTGTGTCAATCATACATTTTTCAAAGAATTCAGACTCAGGTGGGACTCGAACGCACAGCCTCTGAATATCTTCCAATTAACTAGATATCTGACGTGCTATCCATTGCGCCACAGACCCATGGCACGAATTTCACGAGGTGACCATACAGAGAAGCGCGTAAGTGTAACACGCACGTAAATATGGGTCCAAATGACGCTCCAGACACGCTGGACGTGGATACAGACACTAGGAAGCCATAAATGGCAGCTTCCTGTTGCCGCCCTCGTGGCCAGACCGACTTTGATGAGGTGGCCGAGTGGTTAAGGCGATGGACTGCTAATGCATTGTGCTCTGCATGCGTGGGTTCGAATGCCATCCTTGCCACAGGACGATTTGAAGGAATGGATGATATTCCCGAGTATAATTCTCCTGAAAGTAGGCTGGTTTTGTCGTCTTGCAGGCTATCCTCTGATGCATATTTCTGTGCAGTGGGTACAGTGTTGAGTGTGACGTCTGTTCAGTGTTCATGCATGGTACAGACATGATGGTGTACGTCCTAAACCATTTGACCATGTCGTGAGCACTGCGAGATTGAATGCAATGTACATGTATGCTGGTGTTGCACACGTACATCTCAGCACAGAGAGACGTGTGCTGACTGTTGCCATTGAACACAACGCTGGGGCAAACAGTTGGGACAGTTGGTTTTGACCATTTTTCTGAAAATAAACATCAATATTCCAGTTAAAATCTGTGTACACACAGTCAAATAGTCTAGCAATTATGTAATTGCGTTTTTAAATGGAAACAGTACCAGAAAATAGGCTTAAAACACTAACTTACACTTTCAACATTCAGGTAGCGTTTCTCCTGTTGAAATATACATATCTGATGGACGCACAACGTAAGATTTCCAGGTACAACGTATGTAAAACGTACCTTTCTTCATTCCAAAGAAATTCCTCAGCCGGGGGGGCTATACGTGAGAAGCTATTAATCACGCCCGGCCGAGCAGGCGGCGGCGGCGGTCGGGCGGGGAGCTAGGGGTCGGTCCGAGACGGGGGGCGCGTAGTAGGTTGGGCGCTAGCGATCGCGGGTCGGCCGGGGATCGAGCGCGGGGATCGTCGGAGCGCGGGTCGGTCCGAGACGGGGAGCTAGGAAGGCGCTAGCGATCGCGGGTCGGCCGGGGGAGGAGCGCGCGGGGATCGTCGGATCGCTATTTCGTAAGACGGTACACCGCGATAAATCCCTACGTTCGAGCGTTTCAGTCGAGCGTAGTAGGAAGCGCAGCGAGCGTCGCTGGTCGTCGGGAAAGCCGGGGGGATCGCCGGAGCGCTATTTCATAAAGCCCCCGGGTCGCCGGTATAATCGCTATTTCTGGGAAATACGGTACCGTCGATAGCCCCGCGCTCGATAAAGCCCCGGGATCGCCGGAGCGCTATGGCGATAAAGCCCCGGGGTCGCCGGAGCGCTATTTCATAAAGCCCCGGGTCGCCGGTATAATCGCTATTTCGATAAAGCCCGGGGTCGCCGATACCCCCGTTCGATAAAGCCCGGGGTCGTCGCGCTACGGGCGCCGCGGGTCGCCGGAGCGCCCCGAGAAGTCGCGTCGCGTCGGTATAATCGAGCGCGTAAGCCCGCTATCGCCGGCCGCTTCGCCCGAGCGGCCCCGCGCCGAGCGCCGGAGCCCCCGCGCGGCGCGAGTAAAGCCGCGAAGTCGCTATCGCGAGAATCATCGCTACCGACCCGGAGCCACCCGACCGCGAGCGGGGCTATACGTGAGAAGCCATTAATAATCACGCCAGCCGCGCGCCGAGCGCCGATCGCCGAGTCGCCGGCTGGAGCGGGCTATACGTGAGAAGCCATTAATCACCACCCCGGCCGCTCACCGACGAGCGGCTGGAGCTATACGTGAGAAGCCATTAATCACCACCCCGACCGCCACGTCGAGCGCCGGATCGGAGGTCGAAGTCGCAATAGTTCACGCGACACGCGAGCGGGCTATACGTGAGAAGCTATTAATCACGCCGCCAGCGGATGCGGCGCCGAGCTATACGCGCCTCGGTCGAGTCGCTAGTTCACGACACGCGAGCGGGGCTATACGTGAGAAGCAATTAATCACGCCGACCGAGCGGTGACGGCGTCGGAGCGCCGGATCGGCGCGCTCGGTCGAGTCGCTAGTTCACGCGACACGCGAGCGGGGCTATACGTGAGAAGCAATTAATCACGCACCCCGAGCGGGTGGTGCCCCGTACGAATAGCCCGATAATCCCTACGAAACGAGAGAAGCTAGGACGCAGGGATTAGACTGCTCAGCTCGTCTCGCCCGTAGCACCCGGAGACCCCCGTCACATTAACCAGGGAGCGACCCGACGAGGTAGAGGTCATCGTAAAAGCGCGATCGAGGTCCGCTAACGACGTAGAGTAACGCTATAGTCTGACAGCGAGGAAGAACATGGTTAAGAAAACGGGGTATTATTATCTAACAGGCTCGTCCTCGTGCGGGTACGATATGGACTACGCGGGTCAAGTAATGTTTTATCGCCAATCTAATAGACGAAAAATGTTATCTCCGGTCTATTACTGGGCCGAAAAAACCGGATCGAGATTCAGAGTGCACGCGTTTGTAAAGAATATACCCGGAATTTGTTGGGAGAGGACGATTTGGGAGATAATTATCTCTATGTCTCACTGGAGCGACCCGAGTATAAGTTTCAAGCCCCCGAGAAAAATGACTGACAAAAAAATGAAAATCTTAGCGAACGCTTTGAATAAAGCTTATCCGAAGACATTAATGACGCGCCCCATACCAAGCGATACTATCCAACCAGATGTGACCGTTCATCATTGCGAATATTTCGAGGCCATGTTAGAGGGAGCCTCAGAATGTCATCAAGACACCGCGCGCGGCTGTCGCCGCGTCACCAGGGTAGCCGCGTCTCAAACTCGGAGTTATACGGTCAGCGAGAGAGAGAGAGAGAGAAAAACGGCTGACATAGACCTCAACCCGCCAACGACTGTCGCCACCCACGACTAGGAACCCGAGAGAGAGGACCGCTTATTGGAAGGAACCGCGCGGTCCGTCAACTTTCACCCAGACCTCGCGCTATCGTTAAAGACTGTATATATTTAAAAAAACTATAGACTAACTAGTTGCGCGCGTTTACGTATTAAAAAAAATGTAATTACGCCTCTCGCTTATATCTACGTGTGTGTGTGTGTGTGTGTGTGTGTGTGTGTGTGTGTGTGTGTGTGTGTGTGTGTGTGTGTGTGTGTGTGTGTGTGTGTGTGTGTAAATAAAAAAAAAAAAATGATAAACTAGCGTTTTTTTCATTTCTCTCTCACCCTTATTTAACGGTCTTTTGGGCTAATATTTTATTGTAATCACGAGGTTGACGGAAGTTGACGGGGGGAGGTATATAACGTATTCCACAAGAACCCTAACGATTAGAGAAAAAACAAACGTTTTTAAGTCTTCACACTTTTTATTCTCAGTAATACAATCTTTACGTGTTATATATACAGAACATCATTCACACTTTTCACTCGTAGTAATATATATACACAGTCCATCTTTAAAAAAACTTCAAGCGTTCCAGTAATATACACATCTTTACAAAACATACGCTTTTTTTTTTATTCTCAGTAATACAATCTTTTAAACTTTACCCTCTTTACGTCTTATATACAGAACGTCTTTCACACTTTTTATTCGTAGTAATATATTTACACCCCATCTTTAAAAACTTCAAGAGTTCCAGTAATATATACGTATCTTTACAAAAAAAAAACGCTTTTTATTCTCAGTAATACACCTTTTTAAACTTCACGCTCTTTACGCGTTATATACAGAACGTCTTTCACACTTTTTATTCGTAGTTAATATATATACAGTCCATCTTTAAAAAACTTCACGCGTTCCAGTAATATATACATCTTTACAAAACCACACGCTTTTTTTTTTTTTTTTTTTTATTCTCAGTAACACAATCTTTAAAAACTTTACGCTCTTCACGCGTTATATACAGAACGTCTTTCACACTTTTTATTCGTAGTAATATATATACAGCTCATCTTTAAAAAAACTTCACGAGTTCCAGTAATATATACATCTTTACAAAAAAAAAACACTTTTTATTTTCAGTAGTAATATACAGAACGTCTTTCTCACTTTTACGTATATACAGAACATCTTTCTACCTCTTTATCCCGTGTAATATATACAATCTTTTTTTAATGCTGCATCATCACTTGCAGCCCTGTGACTGATAACACATTCTGCGCATCACAGAGGTTGAAACCGAGCCATCATTATGTGTGTATGAATAGACCGCAGTCTTTGATCAGCTGCTTTGCAGTCAATTGAGTATATGATTTTGCTTATGCTTCCTGCACAATCCGGATCAATATGGATTTTCCGGAGCAATGCTCTCTCTTGCATTGATCACGACTGTCTTATGCAGCTCATGGATCTCTCGTAACAAATTGCCTTAAATCTTGCCATTTTCCCCCTACTTTATTAGAGATATTGCTGCTTTATGGAGATTTAAAACAATCACATTTACTCTTCCAATTGGATTCGTGATAGGTAATGCCTCCAAGTGTAATTTCTGTCATTTAAATGACAATGAGCAAATGACTAAATATCAAACATGGCATGTGATAATGTCCTTTGATAGATATGGACTTAATTATTACTCACCTCTAAGCAAACCTTTGAGTTCGATAGTATTACATGATAATGTGATGATGGAATGGGATGGCTTTCGATAAAGTTTATAATAATGATATAAGTTATTATTATATTAGTTAAGTAAATCTGATGACTCAAATGTGTTAATCATCAAGATTGCAAATATGAAACTTATCAAATGTTCTAAAGAACCCTGCCTTTTAGAAAAAAAGTTTATGAATTTCATCCATAGACTTTCTTAAATACTGTAATATTGGCATTATTCATACAACTTGTCTTTCTGTATTACATGTGCCATATCATTTGCATTCTTGTCCTCCTTTCTTGTGCAATCCTAATAAGAAGTAACCCCACGAGTATGGATGATCTACACTCATGTAGAAATGTACTAGGAGGCACAGTTTATGATTATATGGCTGCTTTTATTATACATAGATGGGCCAAGGCTACAAATTTTGAGCTGAGGGTGATCGAAAGGGTCATAAATCAAAGTTCAGTTGTGGTGTCTGATATGTGAGAAGGATGAAATAGCAATTTTGTGCAGTTACATTTGCTCAACTGTTTTAATCATATGACTACCAATTGCTTACTGGTTTATTATTATTTTTTAATTGTGTTAGCACATTAAAAAATGCAAAATATCAATGATATGAGGCAGTCCTCCCAAACCAAATATTTCTACATACATGTACATGTATTGAAGAATGTTACAGCTGTATCCTTATCTCATCAGTTTTCCTGAAAAACGCAAGGGATCATGCATTTCACTGTGTGTGGGGACAAGTACAAGAAATGTTGGGTTGTTGTAACAGGTTTCATAATATGAGTATGTGAATGATAGATATTAAGTTAGGTATACTAATATGTAGAACTATAAATTGTTCATTACTACCATTCCAAATAAAACATGTTACGCGTAAGATGCTGATAATTATTGGTAGAATGTTATGGAATAGGGTGCGAAAGATGAAATAGGGTGCAATTACTCAAATCTGTATCTTTCTGATTGCATTTGATATCTGAGATTTACGTCAGTGTTACTAGGCATGTTTTGACTGTGATAGCACAGTGCTTGTGTGAGTCACAAATAATTGCAGGTAACTTGGCAGAATTGTACAGTTGACGTTGATTGTGTTGTATTATCGTTCACAGATTGTGACAAAAATTATACACATAATATAAAGAGGCAAATTTGGCTTTTTCAGCTTGCGGGGGTTTGTCTTTGGTATTGAATTTTCAAACTTCTCTCTCTCATGTCCTTTTAGCAAGCATATTTCTACCAACGATAGATATAGATGAAGACAGGTTTTACAACCCTAAGCTTCCATTTGACTATATCAAGTGGCCCTGGTATTTGGTATTGAATATTTGTAAGAAATGAAGAAATTTTGTACGTGTATTGAAGTTTGTGTTTCCACCTTGCAGTCACAATCATAATCAAATCTAATGCTGACTTACTAGTGCCTGGATCTTTTTTGTATTGTAGAAAACTTTTTTCTACACTCCGCTTACTACATCCAGTTTAAAAATAGATTTAGTTACACTGTAAATATTTTGTAGAATAAGGATTTTTTAAACAAAGCATAGCTATATGTTGGATGTTCAAGTTTTCATTCACATTCTTGTTTTAAAACTACACTGAACTTGTTTTTTAGTGAAAGCTCACCTGAAGCTTTCGGATGTTTTCATGTCCTTTTTCCCACAATGCCTTAGTCTTCACAAGATTGTGGTGTGAATATGTCTGTTCCCAGTCTTGTGAAGACTAAGGGTTTGTGGGAAAAAAGGACATAAGAATGTCCGAAAGCTTCAGGTGAGCTTTCACTAAAAAACAAGTTCACAGTGTAGCATGAAAATAAGAACTTGAAAGCATAGCTAATTGTCTTTTTACAGTTATCTCAAAGTGAAGTTATTAATATACAAACACTGATGATGTAATTGCATTCCGTCATTGCTGTGCACTTATGATATAGGAAGTTGCTAGGCACTTAAAGCATTTTGTGACAAGAGCACTCACATTTGTAATGAATTATACTTGATGCCTCATATCGTGCATCTATTTCAAGTGCTAGAAAAACATTACAAAATGATAGTAACACTAACCCATCAATTTTATTTCCGTTGGTATTTTCTTATTTGTATAGAAGTTTCTTTCAATCCAATTGAAAAATTTACAGTAGGATTTGTATTGTTTTTACCAATGTATGAATTGCTGTTCTGACATTTCTGTATTTAAATCTCCCCGGACGAAGTCCGAGGGGAGATTTCTAGCTTTAGTGCTGTCCGTCTGTATGTCCGTCCGGGTCCACATGCTTAAAAGCTTATAACTTGAACACCATGAGAGCTATTGCTTTGAAAATTAAATATGTTTAGTTTGAGGACAATCGTATGTCTCAAAAATTTTTGTTTGTACTTTGGCCTACTTTTGACGAACTTATGACCTTCGGTACAAATATCTTGTTACCACACTTTAGGGAGAAGTATTTGGCCGATTGTCGCCAAACTTCATATGTAGCTTCGATGTACTACTCGTACTACTCGTACTACTTAGATTTCGGTGTACTTTGGCCTACTTTTGATGAAGTTACGATGTGTTTTAAAAAAAATATTATTACGTAATTGTGTTTATCTGTCTTCTGGGAACAGTTTATGACTTATCATCACCAAACTTGACATTTGGTATGTCTATATCACTCTCCTCACGTGATTTGATATTGGTGTACTTTGGCCTACTTTTGAAGTTAGCGTTATAATAAACCTTGTTAACACTCTACAGGAAAAAGTATTTGAGCTATGGTCACCAAACTTCATATTTAGCTTCGTTGTATTCCTCTCTAGAGCTGATTAGATTTTGGTGTACTTTGACCTACTTTTGATGAAGTTACGATGATTTAATTACGTAATTGTGTTTATCTGTCTCCTGGAAACAGTTTATGACTTATCATCACCAAACTTGACATTTGGTATGTCTATATCACTCTCCCTCACGTGATTTGATATTGGTGTACTTTGGCCTACTTTTTGAACAAGCCACTCTGCGTTACGTAATAAACCTTGTTAACACTCTACAGGGAAAAGTATTTGACCTATGGTCACCAAACTTCATATTTAGCTTCGTTGTACTACTCTCCAGAGCTGATTAGATTTTGGTGTACTGTGGCCTACTTTTGATGAAGTTACGATGATTTAATTATTACGTAATTGTGTTTATCTGTCTCCTGGAAACAGTTTATGACTTATCATCACCAAACTTGACATTTGGTATGTCTATATCACTCTCCTCACGTGATTTGATATTGGTGTACTTTTGGTACTTTGAACTTACGGTGACATTTAATTTGTTAACACTCAGGGAAAAGTATTTGACCTATGGTCACCAAACTTCATATTTAGCTTCGTTGTACTACTCTCCAGAGCTGATTAGATTTTGGTGTACTGTGGCCTACTTTTGATGAAGTTACGATGATTTAATTCATGTTCATGTGCTTTTCCCGTTAAAAGAAGGAGCATCATAGTGAAAATCCATATCATATATGTAATGTTTGTTGATAACTATGATCTTTAAAATTTTAGTCCATCCATCTGTGCACTTACTTTTGTTTTTGGACAAATATATATTTTGGTGTAATATTTTTAATACACAGTGCCCATTCTATCTTTTAATACATTGTACTAGAAGAGTTCATATACTCACAATTCCATTCTGGATCTACAATTGTTCCACAAGTTTCTGCTGTGACTATGAACTAAATTGTATATTTTCATCCTCTTATCATTAGCTTGCTCATAGATTTCGAACGTACATGCGAATATGGAAACAACTCGTTATTTATCATGAGGATAAATTGTTTGGATCAATGTTAGCACTGTGCATACTCAACTCTGGTCAGGGTGCTTCAACAAGCTACCCTGCTAATGACAATGGCGCTTTGAGTACAGTGTAGTTTGAAAAAATGTGTTATGATTTGCATCAGTATAATATCAGGTGTGACTTTTTATGTACTTTAATTGAAATTAATTTGTTAGTAATTATGTAGCACATGAAATTACCATCTCATGAAATGGAGTACATAACAGCAGGATTAGTTAATGTCATTCAATCATTTCCAATTATATGTGATAGTAGTCAGAACAAAACAGTGAAATTTCTTTTTACCTGCTGTTTTGTTTCGACGACTATTAAATATTTGGAGGACCTGCTGCAGCTCAAATCATAAATCTAGCAAACATATTTCCAATTGAAATTTATAATATCAGTCAAATTTCAAGTTTAATCCTTAATTTTTTTAATTCAGTAATTGATACTATCAAAGGTATTATTCTTTTTTTATTAAATGTGTTTTACAATCTATAACACACACACCCCCCCCCCCCCCACACACACACACATATAAATCTGGGATCATTTAGCCAGACATGAATGAAATCATCAAGTTCATTTTATCATGCCCTAAAAACAAAAATCTATTTACGCTATTTACTCATTTGATACTACAGCATTATGAATGAGCATATTAATATCTAAATGGAATCAATGATCTGGTCACCGTGTGGTTTCAGATACATTTTTATTGTCACAACGAAAGAAAGAGAGAGTAGCTGTGTATTAAAGTTGTGAGCAAAAACTTCATGATTTGTTTTCTATTATTATCTCTCTGAATACACGTCGGCACAAATCAATGTTCACACATAACATGGTCACTCCTACATTTGTTATGCCAAATAGGCTTTAAGAGTGACAAGAACAGACAGGAAAAATATCTTAGTCGTTCTTTAGTATTTTGGACAATCATGGTACAAATTTGCATTGAAACTCTAAATAAATATCGAAATGACATTTAAACTAAATCAGACTGATGTGAAGAATGCTGTTATAACTACATGTATTTTTGGAAGTTTTAATTGTTAACATTAGGATAATTTGTGATTGGAATTGTTTAGCAATTTGTTGTAAAATTACTTCAGTCATGTTTGGAGTTGTTAAAAAAGAAGAGATTTTTAAATGACTTTTCCACCAGTAAATGCATATAGTAAAAGTTCATCTACTCAAGTGCTCAGGAGAGGGATTCGAGTAGCTGAAACTCCATTTCCTTCTTGCATTCACAACATATCGATAGTGAGTTGTATGCATTCAACATCCTTTTGCACTGGTATTGCTGGCTATGTACTTCAGTTTACTCATTTTGAAACATAATATTTAAGGCTGGTGCAAGACCTTCATTTTTTCCAAAAAGCAGTTGTAACTGCATATGTATCTTCTATCTAATGGTAATTTCAGAGATTAGTAGTTGTTTTTTTAATTGCAAGTACACAGTTCAGTTTTCTCATGCATCTGCTTTATTCCTGATTTGAAATATTAAGTCTGATAGGGCTAGGAGATTCTCTATTTAGTTCATTTATTTTTGGTTACAGCTTGCATATAGAGGTCATTTCACTAAATGTTAAATGCATTTGGTAGAATGTTCATATTATTATAATTCAAATACATGTAAATTCTTTAATAATTTTTTGTGGATTGATTTGTGTTTTAAGCATACATTCCCCACTGGCTCATCTACTTTAGCTTTATGTACCTGTGAATTCTGCACTGGTTTTCTTGTAAATATGCTATACATTTCTTCATAATCATTTATAAGTGTACTATGCTTAGTACGTTTACTCAAGCATAATTAGGTGTGAAAATCCTATTTATACAATATTGGTTTTTACATGAATTTCATAATCATTACCCAAGGTTTTGCTTACATGGAATATATGCATAAACCCTAAACAAGGTTTTACAAATTACTAATCATTATTTAGTACAAAATGAGTAATATTAACATGACTTCCAAGAAGTGACTTCCATGAGGGACAGAGGAAAAGAAAAAAGCACGTACCCATGTAATTAGTGTCACCAAAAATGTCAGCACTCATGTAAGAGAGCGAGTGCTCAAGATCTACCACTACTAAAACAAGTGCAGATAAACCTTTTTGGAAAAATATGTTACCAAATATACTTCACTCAAATAGTATACTCATTGTTTCCTGTTTTTCTTGAGTTGCCTGTTCTTTCTTAAAGGTAATATATTTAAGAAATGACAGTGTGACTCGTGTCATTTAACTGCTCAAATCACGAAGATTGGTTGTGACTGCAAAAAACAAGACTGTCTTATCATGCCAATCCATGTGCAGAGTTGGCATTTGTCACAAATAGCGCCCTGAAAGGCTGTAGGCAATAGACTGGCCTAAACTGTTATGGTGAGATTTGCACCACAATGAAGCACTAATAATTTTGTTTCAGCTGGAAATTTGTTTGAGCTCTGCATTATATGTTTATAAGCTTATGTCCTGATACTGGAAATTAAAACTTGATATGAAGGGGTACTCAATCTGTTGCAATATTTAGATATTGCTGCTTCTTTTGGTATAGTAGAGAATGACTATTGTTATGGTACTACATGTAGACTATATAAGCAAAATAAATGGTAATTAGTGCACAATATTGAAGCTTGCACTGACAGCATGAGTAATTCATTTTTGATGTGAAATGTCTTATGATGGGTAGGTCTGAATTATTTGACGTTTATGTGATTATCGAGTGAGGTTTCTTAATGTTAATATTTTGAATAGGAAATTGTTGAGCTCTGTCCATGGCAAATTGAAAGTGTAAGAACATGAAATATTGTTGAACTTGTATGATGTTATTTTCATAGTTTATGACCTGCTGGTCTGTTTCTTTATATTTACTAAACACATGTTGTGAAAAATCAATTTCAGCTTCAAATGAAGTTGTTGTCAATGCAACCTCATATTTCAAATTGAGAATGACGTCAATGAAACCTACAAGTCAATAACATTCACCTCATAAATGGTCTCAACCCATCAGCACATGAACATCATTTCAGATTTAATTTATCCTTTAATTATTAGAAAAAATTGCCTTTGAAAGAATTCTGCGGTAGTTTTAGTTCAAACATTATGTTTGAGTGTATGTCAATAGCAATGGTTTATTTTTCCTTTCCTGGTGATGATTTCCAGAAACAATTTGCGATTGATAATTTGATTTGTTCATCCAAAGATTTGTACAATTTATCAACATTCTAAATATGTTAATGAATGAAATCAATACAATCAATCTCAAGTAGCTTGCGTATTTTACATTTAGGCATGTTTAAGATGAAATTATTTTTAATTATTGAGGTTCTTTGCCGAGACAATAGAATAGAAATATTCTAAATGTGTTGGATCTTCAAACAAGTGCATTGTATCTTATTGTATTATTATGAATTCACAAATTGAATTTGAGATTTGAATTTTTATAACATTCATACTATGTTTATGAAGACTATTTTAGTATTAGTAAAAATATTGACAGCACCGGTTATTTTGCATTGAAAGCATATGATATTTCTAGTTCTATTGCAAAACGTTCTAGGAGAATTAAGATGATGTCATCTGTGAGTGTGACCAAACGTCATGCGATGTCACCATCTTTACTCTAATACTCTCATAAAAGGTTCTGTGATAAATACCACATTGGGTTATTTCTCGCAAAGTAAACAGATTAACAAATGCAGTCAACATTTTAAATGAACACATTGAATATGTTAAAAAACCCTCAATACCTTGACTTGGGTCACCAGAGCTAAACTCTGGGGCTGTTCACGGTTGTCTGACAAGTCAGGTGGGGGTGGTGATGTGGGGCATTGCCTTAAAGCACACATGGCAGTACCCGACTGTCTGAAGGTAGTGACGTGACATTACTTATTTACTTATATACTTAATACTTATTTATTTACTTACTTGCTGCTTGCAGGCCCTGTGTAGGCTGCCATGCCTGTCATATCATCGATGGACTTGCTGCAGCGACTACGGCGTGCCACGGCCGAGGGAGATGATGGCACGGCTGATGCAAGTAGTGACTCTCCGGCAGGTGGTGAAAAA
This sequence comes from Streblospio benedicti, assembly GCA_019095985.1. Classification (NCBI taxonomy): domain Eukaryota; kingdom Metazoa; phylum Annelida; class Polychaeta; order Spionida; family Spionidae; genus Streblospio; species Streblospio benedicti. Next base: position 43,342,091 of record CM032666.1, read on the forward strand.
GATGACGTCACAGATGCCAGCGTGGATGCCAGCGTTGACCTGGGAACCGCCGGACCGGAGGGACCCAGCCAGTTTGACAAGGTCAAAGACCAGATGATGGACCTTCTTGAAAAAATACCATGTGAGTAGGTCTAGATAATTTGTTGTGCTTGCGGTGACTTTATATTCCTCGGTGGTTGTCACTGGATCTTATCTAGTAATCAGTAGTTGAACGGCATCAATAGGTAATCCAGAAAAAGATATTTCAACTTCATTGAGATATTGACACTCGTGTTAATTGATTAGAAATTGATTCAGTAATCATATTGTGCATATACATGTACAAGATGTGGGTATTTAATGATCGATGTACAGTGTACAGTGTACTCTTGTACATGTTCTGCTAGGACAGTGGTATAAAGTATGTGATAAGCATGATTTTTCTTCTTTTTTTGGAATTTATTTTATATATGTTTTGCTATTTTGGGGGGTTACAGGGTGGAGGGTGGGTGGGTAGGGAGTAGTGGAAACCTAAAGGGGTAGTATTATTTGTAGTAAGGTTTGAGAATTTATTTTTGATTGTGTAGTCTATACATTGAAACTATATAGTCTTTATTTAATTTCTGTGCATTGAAATAAGTTGATTTAAAAATTTATGTAAAGAAAAACTAATAAAGTGCAGTGATAAAATGTATTTGAAAATGCGATCTCTCAAAAGCCAAATATATTTTTCATACTTTTGTTTGTAATTTTTATTTATTTATTTCTCTGCATGATAAAAGCCTTTTCATTCATATAATTCATGAATATTTTTCTTCTTCACTTCATCTATTCCTGTTTTGTTATTTCCATGTGTATAAATATCAGTAAATTTTGCTTGGCATGTTTAATATAAAGCTTGTTATGTATACTAATGGTCATCATGCAAAATGTCTTTCAGTCAGACTAGTTTTATTTAACACGATGAATTACTAATCAAGTCTTCTGGTAAAATGTATAATCATATATTATCATATTGATATGAAAATAAATGTTTAATTAAGTTAGAAATTGTTAGGACACGGACTACAAATTTTAAAAGTAAGTTGAGTTTCTCTGCTGTTAAGAATTGCAACGAGACAGGATTGCTATGAAAACAGTTTTCTGTAGAAACAGTACCTGCCTTGGTTTTTGAAAATTCTGAATCCAGACCATAGTACCTATACATGCGTAGAAATAATTTAATATGTTTATACTGCTGTACTGTATTAGTATGGATTAGTACCAAATTAAGTTTAAAGTATCAGTTTATCCCAGATAATAACACTAAAAACTTTTGCCCATCAGAACAATTGTAGCTCATATGTTTGGGAAATCATCTCAGAAACCTTATTTGTGTACGTTGGCTTACTATTTACGCCAAGGACACAACTGGCAGTGTTGCTTCCCTATTGGATTTCTGCTGTAAAAATTCATGGAGACCTTGTGGATCACTGCATGTCTAGCAGGGTGAATTTTTTTAGACAGTAACTAATGTTTTTCCCTACATAGTATACTACGGTCTATTCAGCAGTGGCCTGTCTGTAGGTAAGCTGTACGGAGCCGGTACATTTAATATGCAGTACATCATTACCTGCCATAGACACTACACATACAAAAATAAAAGGTACTGCCAAAATCTCTGCACTGCCGGTTGTGCCCCAAGCTTTATAGTTGTCATATACTAGCAAATTAAATAAGATTTTAATCGGCACTGAATGTTTCCATTAATTTGGGTGTATTACAACAACTAGTTATATTGCAATTTCTTATAAAAGGATTGACCTAAAGTAGTTTTTTTGCCTGATGGGATGGTGATTTTATTTGTATTCAGCATGAGTTTTTTACACTCATCTTTTTATTGAATTTGTCTTTCAGCCTCAGGATGTGAGTAGCAGATTCTTTGTGTAAACCTCACAGATTAAAATCAGATGAACATACAACTTTTATCAAATAGAATAAATAAATTTGAAAGTACACAACTTTATCTATATGACTACATCTTTCATTTTTATAATAAATTACAGTTTATGAAAGTTGTCTGTTCAGTAGCAATGTTCAAGAGTTGAAAATTTAATCAAATACAATTTTTATCAGTTTTTAAACTTTCAAAGAAGTTGATTATTGGCAAGTTTCAATTCAACAATAAATTTTTAACTCTTCTATTAGAATTATAGGATAGATATGCTCTGTGCTGTTTGAGGTAGATGAAAAATGTCTTCAATTGGCATCACAATAGCGCTATTGCTGTAATATTGAAAAGCAAAGTTGCATGTATTGTAAACGTGCAGTATAATTTGGTTAGCTGCCTACATGTATGATGTGTTATTAGTGTAATGTCATGTATAGCATCAATAATGTTGTTTTGTGGAAATAATTACATTGTGTGTGTACTGTCCATGCATGCTTTGGCAATTTACTGACATATTCAAATAAATTTAGTCTCATACATCTGTACCATGGCCAATCGTGACACACTGTGATGCCCCATTGCTACATGCAAGATATCACTATAAGACATTCTTGAAGAAGAGGGCATCGTAACATAATTGTTTGTATAATGAATTATGCTGAGTTTAAATTTTTTAGATTTATTGTGATTTTGTGATGTGGTCTAGTTAGATTAAACTGTGTACATGCGATGTATTAAAGATAGATATAATAAAATATCAATGAACAATTTCATGAAGATATACATACATTATACATTTATAACAAAATATTCAAGTTTTTTAAGGTAATCATGAATTTGTATTGTATTAGTATTGAATATTGCTATTCATTTCATGTCTTTCTACTATCCTTAATATTTAGTTTTTTTATTTCATAATTTCAATATTACTTAATTTTTCTCTCTCTTTGTCATCTCCATTTATTTCATACGGGAACACAATTACTTGTTTTCTTGAATTTTTTTATTTTCAAACATTTCCACATTTCATGATGACGTTTGTACCTCAAAATGATGTGTTTGGTAATTGATGCAATACCGTTTTTCTTTGTCAGCAATCCAGAAAATAACATCTACACCTTTAGGTTCTGATGCCAATTTTATGACTTTCCTTTGGCTAATGGGAATTCTATTCCCTAAAATTTAGAAAAAAAATCAATTCCTGTGTGTGTATTTCTAAGTTATTTAGAAACAGAAGCCTTTTGCATAGATGAGGCATTTTACTTAAAATCATTTCTAATATTTTACAGAATAAGTGTTTTATGCAAAAATGTTTTAAAGCCAAAAGGTAGTGAAATAAAAATAGCATCAGGACAATAATAGATAGACAATATCAAATGTTCATGATATTCAGATAGTATGTTTAAAATCTTTGATGCATTTTTGTTATTTATTTTCAGTGCCAATGTGGGCCATAGTTCTGATTGCAATCGGAATCCTTCTTGTCCTCTGTCTCTGCTGTTTCTGTATTTGCAAAAAATGTTGTAAAAAGAGAAAGAAGGGGAAAGATGCCAAGAAGGGTCTGAAGGGAGCTGTGGACCTCAAAAGTGTGCAATTGCTGGGATCCACCATGAAAGAAAAGGTCGGTTCGCCGCAACTTACATATTGTTATATTCTTTCTCCCGATCACAAATAGCAGGTTATCTTTTGATAGAATGAACATTTTATTGTGAAAAATAGAATAAAAAGCTATTGCAATATTTCAGCTGTTATAGTAATATGGATTTCTAAACAGTCATCAAATTTGGTTAATTATATTTCATTCATGATGAGGTATATATTAGAAATCAGATACTATCAGAAATGACTGCTATTTGTGAAATAGTGTTATGAGGCAAATGAAATATAAAATAGATAACTAGGGTCAAATGATATGTGTTTTACCCAAACTCACATTATGAGAAAGGTCTAAAACACACTGCCATACACAAAACATACCCACAAACATATCTCACAAGATGTACAATGTAATTAAAAAAGAAAAAAAAACAAAGGAAAGAATTCAAATATACACAAAAAGTTAGTTATTTCCCAATACATACATGTAATCATGGATTTAAAGAAAAATTGTAATTGTTAAACTGTAGTTGTTGTACGCTATATGTGTTTAGGATGTTCATGTGTAAGCGGGTCCAATTGTATTGTTACTTTGTTCCAATTGTTATACATTTATGCTGTTTTGCTTCAGTAAGGAATTTGTAACTGGGTACAAAATATTTTGTATTAATTATTTGTATCCTACACATGCATAATACAAATTATATTTGTACAATAAACATGAACGCTACAGTAAAAGCCATCCTACTGCATAAGTTTGAACTTATTGGTGATGAATAATTTCTGATAGAATCAAGTTCCAATACAAAGTTAACTAGCTGATGCAAAAAGAAGCATAACTATATGTAATATTGTTTAACATTAAGATGTGGAATGAGGCATTATTCATATTGTGGCTTTATTGTCTTTTCTCTTCTCCTTGTCAAATCTCAGGATGGGGTATGTCTTCGTTATCATAGTTATTGCAAAAGATCTCTGAAATTCCCCATTTTTTCTGATGTGCATTAACAGATGACTTATTGGTTTAAAGAAATTTTATATTATCTTTCTTTATTTGGCAAATCCATATTCAACTTGTGTTGTATATTCTTTGAAAAAAATGCACAAATAATGTGTACTTTTTTATATTGATGCTGAGTACTCGGATATTATTTATAAAATGAATACAGACCAAACCAATTTTAGTCTAAATTGAGTTCTACTGAAAGTATTTTGAATTTATTAATTTTGTGATAATTTGCCATTCATTTTTGAATGAAATAGATTCGACACCTTTTTGTTATCTTAAAGTGTTTTTAAGTGCACAAGGAAAATTAACACTTGTTTTTTGCATTGACTATTCATTATTTATCACAACTAGTTGTAGAGGCAGAGGTATTAGGATTGTTAGGATATTTAGTCTTTTAATATCCATACATATTTTATTTTATCATTGATTAGATTTTCATTTCAAGATAATTTTCACAATAACACTTTATTTTGAAGTATATATAGAATCTTCGTTTCATAATTTCATGTCTCATATAAGTACATCAGACTGTGCTTTTTGTGATATTTAATATTATTTAGTATTTTTTAAATCAAAATAGAGAATATTCCTTATTTTAAAGCTCAAAGTAGGAAATATTTGTGACAGACAAGGATCAACATAAGTCAATTAAACATTGTGCTTTTAAATTAGACTAATGTTCTTATTTATAAAATTAGTTGAAATTAAAGGTACTAACTTACTTAGATAAAAAATTAATTGTGCAAAAGACTTAATAATTTTTCTTTGTTACATACTTGCCATTTCATTATAGGATGTAAGTCATGTGCTCTGAATTTTTGTCATTCTTTGCTTTGATTTGCTCTTCGTGTTGTGTCTTTTGTGAATTGATCTTTCAGATGACCCTTGATTATAAATATCCAGAGATAAATGAATATGCAAATGATATTTATATAATGGGGGCATCTTGACTGTGTTAGTTACACATATAGTTTAATAAGAACCAACAAATGTGATACAAGTGCGAAGATTTTTGCATACACATTTATTGATTCTTTCTGCTTTAACACTAGACCTTTTATGAAATATAAAATAAAGTAAATTTAGGAACTGAACATTATTGTTTATAATTTGTTTTCTTCATTGGGAAACTGTATTCAATTTATTATAGAAACCCATTCAATTTCTTATTACAAATGTATCAATGTTTTTAGCACATATTTAGTTATTAACTTAAAACAACATATATACCATAAATACATGTACCTACGCCAATAATTAGTTTTCAATACTTTATCTTAATATTCAATTCATTACTAGTGTACTGTATTATATAGCTATAGTTTTACTTTTGTAATATCATCTTATTGAATTTAGCACTTAATTTCTACAATTAATTTATGTAACTAACTGTTAAAACTTCAGTGTTGAATGTGTTTCTTGCAAATTCACTATATTTCTGCCATTTGTAAGGCTTTGATATCAGAATGTTTGATGATGTCTTATTAGATTAGACTTTTATGTTTATTTGCATTATTGACTATTGTTTGAAGTCATTTATTGATAACAACTCAGGATGTTTGATAGCTGATTCTTCGAACACCATCCAGATTCAACCCGACTTTGAATTTACTATGGCTTAACGTTGTGTCAGTATCATGGATATTTAACAAAGGAAGATAATTTTTTTTATATATTATACTAATTGAGAAATCCAAATGGATACAAAATCATCGTTTGATCGGATGTTTGATCTTTGGAATGCAACAGAAAAGTTTTTTTTGGATACATTTCAAATTAATGTTGAAAATGCTTCTGATACTGTTGATATAAATATTAAAAAAGTAAGATTTAGTGATGTTCTAGTCATTATCAATGGTGATTTTGGCAAAGATAGACGGTTAAAATGCCAGGTATTAAATAGACATTTTATGAGAATCAGATTCATAAATATGCATGATATCTTATTCAATTCAGAATGTGTTCCAGTTTATTGTATTAACCATCATGTATAGATGTTCATTTAAATTTGATATTCTTCAGTCTGTTATGTATAATCTAATGGAATAAGAGGTAAAATAACAAAGGAAATAATCATGTTTACAACCATATAACTTTTCATATGTTCACATTATACACAATTTATCACAAAAGAATTGAAATGAAATAGAATGACATGCAACAATTACTATAGGTTTATTTAGATATTCAAATTTAAAAAAAAGAAATTTATCATAGAAATTATGCAGATGAAATGATAAGAGAAACTTATGAAAGATAATGTTGGTGGTAATGACATCAGGATCTATAAAGGAAAGACTGATAATTTTATAAGAATTCAAACAAACCACCTTCATTTTTAGGCATTGATTTAGATACTTTTCCATTGTATGCATGTGTATGTGTACAAGGCCATTGAGAAAATTTCAACTTCTCAGCCGTCTACACAGGCCTTGAATAACATCTCTTATGAGGTTAAAACTTACTACTGAAATAAGAATTTAGAAGGTATAAAGTGGAATATCAACTGTCTAGCTGGATATCTGGAAATTATTATATCTAGTAGGCACATAAAAGATGACAGTTGTTTACTAAGCCTCATAACATATATACCCCCTGATAGTCCCAATCCCTTTGCCCCGCCCCCTTGTTCTGTTGGGCCTGATGCCGGCACTGTTGTAGGTGCAGCCTGACCTTGATGATCTGGCTGACAACATGGAAGACAATGAAGATGCCGAGTCCACCAAATCCGAAGTGAAACTTGGCAAGCTGCAATTCTCACTTGACTACGATTTCCAGAAAGGAGAGGTATGATTTTACACATTGGCAATGTAAGGCTTAGGTGGGAAGAGTGCTACTAGGCAGCAGGAGGAGTAACCTTAAATAATATGATTAATTTCATGAAAATTATACTCATTCTGCTTAAAAATTGACAAATATCTTTCTGTCCATATGAGCGGATGCGTGCTTAATTTTTCCCCGTGGAATGTCTTTTCTTCCCAATTTAAGTTAGGGACACAACTGGCAGTGCAGTCATTTTGACAATATGTTTTTTTCTGTGTGTGCGGTGTCTATGACATGTAATGAATGATGTCCTAGCGTACAAGCTCCATAGAGCCTACCCATAGCCAGGCTACTGCTGCATTGGAATTGGTTTGACTTGTAAAAATGTTTTGCTACTGTCTCGATAGTGGCTGAAAAAATGTACTTTTGCTGCACTTTCACAGTACTAGACACACACTGATCTCCAGTCTCCATGAGTTTTTGTCAGTAGAGAGGCAATAGGGAGGCAGTTAACTGCCAGTTGTGACGTAGACTGTCCTTTTAAATGTATAACTAAATTTATGTACATCATGTACAGGCCATTACTATCAACATGGTCCTCCATTTATTTCCAGCTTTCTGTTGGGGTGATTCAAGCTGCTGACCTGCCTGGAATGGACATGTCTGGTACCTCTGACCCATATGTAAAGGTGTACTTACTTCCCGAAAAGAAAAAGAAACATGAGACCAAAGTACACAGAAAGACTCTAAATCCAGTCTTCAACGAGACTTTTGTTTTCAAGGTAAGATTGTGTAGATATAAAGTGTTATTGGTTGTAAATTGTAAACAGGGTGTGCTTCAAAATCTATGCATTCACTGATCAATATAACTTCTCCTGGTGTTGACAATAAATTTTATTAAAGCTTTCAATTCATCCAGTTAATATATTTGTAAGTGTAACATTGTAATTATGTAAATGTTTGCTAATTTCTTAATCTGCTGTAACAGTGTCTGATGGAATTGATGTAACTGATACTTTGAAATTGCTCACTATGTCTGTTTTATATATATAGAGAGAGCCATAGCTGACATAAGTGTTGTCTGCTTAAGTAACATTACCATATGTGTTGAATCAGCATAGTTAAGTTATCAGAATTGTCTAGAAGAAAAACTTCCTAGGATATAATTGTTGCATGTTGTCCCATGGTTGAAACAGCTGGTTGCATGGGTAAATATTTAGAAAATATGCTCAAGCATGATATATGGATTTAAGAAATACATATCTTGATCTCACCTATCATCATTGTACCGGTATATTTTACATAGAAAGGTGATAGGTGAGTGATATATGGCCATGTTGGTCCTCTTGTTTTTTTTATAGTTCTTATGAAGAAGAAAATGGTTCAGTTTTTAAATGATTTGGAATCACTTATACATGTAATTCAAACATAGAATTTTGAATTTGTAAATAGGCTTCATCCATATGAAGAACATTTTGCTCGTAGTAATTTTTCTTCTGTAAATAATATAATAGATTGTAAAATAGTTTTCATGATCAAAATTCATCTGAAAATATTGATTTGGCATAAATTGAAATAGTTAATTATAGTGCTGATTTACAGGAAAGGTCAAGCTATTGATTTTTTCCAGCATGATCAAAAGATAAGAATAGATAATTACTTTCTTAGTCAGTGAAAGTGTTTGAGAAAAAATGATAAGTTAACAGCATAACAATTATGAACACGGTATGCAAGCAAATGAGCAGCTTAATGGCTTTCATAATTTCAACTGAGTGCCACTTTTTGCTTTACATGTTGAGAACTTACTCGATATTGTGAGTGAATCTCCTATAATTCTAACAACAGCTTGCATGGGTTGAGCTAATATGGTATTTTCATTTTATCCTACTTCTAATGGCAACAATCAGAATGTGAGTATGGGGTTGTGCATTTGTATTCACAGTTTCCTTTCCTACTACTCTTCTTACCTTTGCGTTATTTTATACAGGGTTCTTCATTCCAATATTCATTGCTAGATGTAGACACATAGTATTTTTTGCATTTGTAGATGTATCATAGCATTTTTCTTCATTACAAGATATCAGTCGGTGAAATTAACATTTCTCGCATGCATTCTTTTACTAACACCACATGAATTATCTCCAACCGATATGAATTTTCCCATCCGATCGGTTATCTGTACAAATACATTGGACGACCTGACAAAGTGGATGATATTAGCAGAATATACATTGCAGCAGTCAATGCTCTACTATACATGTAATGCATTTATGCAGAAAAAAATAAGATCAGTAGAGGGGAAAATTAATGTTTCTAATTAATGTTACATTATACGCATCATAATCTAAGTTGAATGATGTCAATAATGTGGAATGCAAACATAATCTGTGAATGCCCTTTTCAGTGTCTTTTTAAATTTATGACGTTTCTGCAATATTATGATTGAGTTCTTACATTGTATAATCTAGGCATTACGTTTTAGCTGTGTGACCATGTGCATTGAAGCCATTTAATTTAACTCGTTGTATGCAAGTGTATGTTGGTATTTTATTTTACTATAAATGAAAGGGAAGATTTATTCATCATGTTATTTATTCATGGATTTGTTACACATTGGTAAAAATCCGATTAGTATCAACAATTTGGTAGCAGCATGATTATTTTTCTTTTCAGTTTTGTACATATATAAAAATAATGATTTTTAGAATTATATTTATGAACATTTATATCCACAGCATAATTTTTATATGAGTGATGTTGGGAAACACACTTTTTCGAATAATATTTTTTGATACTCTGAATACTAATTCATAAAATCTGTGAATAGCAATATTCTGAATATTGCAAAATGTTTGTTTTGTGTAATTTTTGCATGTAAACATTTTCTATTTATTATGTTGCATTTTATTTCCCTATTTTGCTATTCAATATCCTATTTATTAGTGTCATTTAGGTCAAGTGATGGACAATGCCATAAATCATTTACTTAAAATTATATTGATGCTTTTAAGATGGCTGTAACAAAATATTTCAGCTGTTGCAAGAATAGACCAATGTTAAATCAACCTGCACCCTCACATCTCAGACCCTACCAGATTAACATAGTGGTCAATCTAGTAAAAAAAACAGCTCAGAATATTTATTTACAGATAATAAGTTAATTGAGTATTGAAATAAAATGTGAATAATGCCTTAATATTCTTTTATAATGTTCTACTTTTTATATTTGACACCCTCAATGTAATGACCATAATTACTAATATAAATCGTTTATGCCATAGCCTCATTCTTTTTTTATGACTTTATTTTTTTTAATTATTTTTACCGTTACTATTGATGATACCATGGAAAATACTAGGTTATTGTGGATGAACATATTATTGAGATTACATATACGGTAATAATTTCTAAAGGTTGTATATTTGCACTGAATGTTTTGAAAATAGTTTCATACAAATAAATATACATCTGAAAATTATGAAAAAATGAAACTGTAGAAATAATCCACTTTAGTTAAGTAGTATACAAATCAAATTCAAATTCAAATTCTTGGGAAATTTGTTTTACAATGATATAGTTCATAAATAATCATAGTACAGGGAGAGCAGAACTCAAAATTTTTATATTTTGTACTTCATGATTCATTCATTTCAAACATCATTAATGCTTTAAAATCATCTATTTATATCTAAGCAAATTCTACAAACTATGAATTTTCAATCATTTTGCATCTTGTACACACTGCTATTATGAAGGGTATGAGTTTTAATGTTGTAATGTCTCAAAAATTGTCTCTAAGGTGTATAATATTGGGCTATAACCTATTTGACCATTCTTTACACCTCCAGGTGCCATATGCCGAGATTGGGTCCAAGACGCTGGTGTTTGCCATCTACGACTTTGACCGCTTCTCCAAGCATGATCAAATCGGTCAAGTTCAGGTGCCGCTAAACTCCGTCGACTTGGGCCGTGTGGTTGAGGAATGGCGTGATCTCACATCTCCAGAGTCAGAAGAGAAGGTACCAAGCTTTTACATATTTTTCGTCACATATTCACTAGAAACAAGATATTTGTGTCTCAGTTCACCATGGTATGTATATATTTTCCATTGTATAAAAAGGTACGGTTACAAGAAGTTTCCAACCAATACATTTTACAGTTTTAAGTGGGTGCATGATGCATACTTTGGCGAACGTGAGTTAATATTAAGCATTGTTTGAAGAGTTTGATGTGAGTGTATAATATTGTATAGATTTTCATGTTTTTTCAGCATCTTATTGGTTATCAAGGGCCCGAGTACATAAGTAAGAATATTTTAGCAACAGTTTGTAGGACCATTACTGCGTTTTCTTGTTAGTGAATGGTCATTCATCTGCCACTTAAATATACTCTCTTGGAGATATATATTGAGCTACGTTATTCTATCAATAGATAAGTGTAGGCGTAATCAATTTGGCTTTTCATGCTACTCTAATACAATGCATAAGTAAATGCGATATTTAAATGATGTTGACATTTCATGCCATCTTGAAAGTATTACGCATTTCCTTGGATTTTCTGATTTTATTTAAAAATCTAATACTCAGAATGTCATAGATATTGTTTACTGGGTACTTATTTTTTAAATGGTGACAAATATTCTGTATATGGAGGCATTTCCAAAATATCAGAAACTTAATAATTTTTCTTTGATGATCTGATAAATTGACAATTTGATTATAACAATTAATTTTTCAGGTTTTCAGAAGCACATTTTACAATTGTTAGTTCATTAAGTGCATAAGTTATGCTATGATTTTTGGTGATTGGTAATTTTAGCACTCTTAAAATTTATGAAAACTATTGCAAATAGATATGCAACTAGAAATATTTGTGCTTGTACCACATAGAAGTTTTCATTTTTAAGTGATGACTTAATTTTATTACCACTTTGTTTACAAGTTTACGTGTTACACAAATTGATTGAAACTAGTACAATTATGTGCACTATGGGTTACTTCTTGTTGAACACAATATCTTTTGCATTTTCTGAGGCCTCTTACTTTTTGTTCCATGCATATTGTGTGTCCCACTTGAATCTTGGTAAGTATTTTGCATAAAAATATATGCGTATCATCCGTTGGTATATTTTAGTCAGCACATAACAATATGTCCCTATTTTGGTAATTCCTTTGTTCTAAAATGCTACTACTTTCCACTTAATCTCTTTAGTTCACTATGTTTCTTTTGCCTAATATTTCTGTTTCGTTAGGGTCATTGGCATTATATCATATAAAATTTTCAAATATAATTTAACATATATTATTTGTTGGATTTTTTTTTACATCAAAAAATTGTCTTTCTTTTAAATGCTCTTGCTTATCTTAACAAGAATGCGAACAGAACAATTTCATGAAATTATTATTTATTTCATCATTTGAAAATAAAACCAGCTTCAATTACCATATATTATTGAGCATTTTGATATGCAGCAAAAAATTGTTGAAAGTATTAAATTCTGACCATGACCCTGACCTTTATGGTGCACTAGACTAAAAGATGCGTTGTATCTCTCTAGACTAACTAGTCTAAATGGTGTTAGGAGCTTGGCTGCTGCCTGCTGCTGCTGTATCCACCTCTGTGTACAGCGCACAGTGTTTAATACTAGGTGCCTTATACGTTACTCTAGCATAGCCTCTGTTAAAGCAACACATTTGTCAAGCTAGCATAGGTTTTGAGGCGGCGAGATGGTCCATTTACTTGCTTTCTAATCCATCCACTTTTGCAGGTGCTTTAAAGTATGATTGATCTTTGATCACAATGACCACATTCTCTTACAGAAGACGGCAAAGATGATTTTAATATCTTAGTGGGTTTATTGATCCCTTGTCGCCTGTTGTCCATATTGTGATACGTATTGTAAAATGACAGATATGCCCATAAGCGTGGTCTCTTACAATGGTAATGATGATTACTCAATCTGAATCTTGTTTTTTTTAAACACATAAAAACATTTACAAAAGTTCAATTTGAGTAATCTTTATTCCTTAAATTGTAATCAGATCAAAATCTGTCTGTATTAGCTCTGTCTTGTACAAATAAGTTTAGTCTTGTGATTGTTTCTGTTGTTGTCTTGTGGCATCCTACGACCCTGGAACAAGCTTTCAAGTAGCTAGAATAGTCTAGAAACATCACCAAACACTGCATTATGATTCATGGATTCAAATTTGATAGACAAATATATCTTTAAACATACACTTTCATGCTATTGCTGCCACAAATTTTAAAGACAAGTTATAACACATTGCAGTCATTTTATATGTTAAAACATATTTATTTTTTACAAACATGGCATTCAATTATATTCTCACTCAGACATCTGGATGCGTATCTGTGCTGCGACTCTTTCTTGTTGCCTAATGCCTCGTGCTTATTATTGCATGATGTGTGCAACCACTGCATGTCATTGTTGTCTTGTAATGTATAATCCAACTAATAGATTAACTTTTAATTTTCTTAAACTAATAAAAGTGCGAATAAGAATACAATTATACAAAGTGATTTAAAAAGCATCCCCTCTTGAAATCTAGTTTGTGATGGCTTGCTTGTCAACTATTGCATCCTGTCTTTTTACAGTGACTCCATATTTGCATTTTTTATTACGTATAGACAAACGCATGATAAATTTATATCTCTCTTTTTGTTCTTATTTCAAGTGGTATTATCTAGGTGTTTTATGTCTTTTGAAATGACACATTTTTTGCATTTCGGAAGGTATTCTTAAATCTATTATTATATTTGTGTGTTTTGTCATGTCCATACAACAATGGTTGTCTTGATGTTTATGCCATCTGTGGCTATTAATCATAAGCATCATTGTCATGTTTGTTTCAATTGCAGGAGAACAAACTTGGTGACATTTGCTTCTCTCTGAGATACGTTCCAACAGCAGGCAAGCTCACAGTGGTCATCCTGGAAGCCAAGAATCTCAAGAAGATGGATGTTGGTGGATTGTCAGGTACATAATGAGCCATACTTATTCATATCAAATACAATGTACCAGTTTATGACATATTTGGATGCTTGAACAGTAACTTCAATACTTGTATTAGAATTGAAAGTATTATTCTTTTTTTACAAATATATTGACATAACTGTGGGTTTTAGATTAGTTTTATATGTTTCTAATGTTGTATGTAGGTCTCTTTGAATTGTAAACTGGCAATTTAATGGAACGTTGCAAATGTTCAATTATTTGACATGAAATTGATAATTTTGATAATCTTGATATTAATTGTGGGTTATTATATTTCGTAGTAGGTTTTTAAGCATTATTAACAGACTACTGCTACACTTAACCATTTTATGTTGTATATAGTTTAGTGTTGTTCATTTGTACTACACAAGATGCCGTCGTGCCCTCATCTACTTATTAGAGTATAACAATGATATTTACTTATTAAGCATGAACATTGATTAGATGATGCCAGTTGGAATACTGATTCAAATTTGTGTAGCATGCATAGATATTTCATCACAAGGACGTTAGATTTGTTTTATTGTTATCAAGTCTCATAGACTGATGATTTGATCTTACGAACACATTAGTTGTGTTATCTATAGAACTAATAACATTTTGCATATTGTCCCACATAAATTCCGTGTGGATTTCATTACGATTTGTATAACTCTGTGTTGTTGTCTCCTGGCTGAAATGATTACAGGTAGGTAATCATAGCATGCTTTATTGGCTGGTACAGTTAAATATTTATAAACAAGTTGACAATCGATTAATAAGAATTTGAGAATGTTGTAATATCTTGCAGAACATTGTTCTAAAATGACAACTATTTCTAGAAGTTGACATTTTCAACAGTACCAGCCTTTATACATGGTAAGCATAAGCCAGTGTATTTGTAGATCCATATGTGAAGATTGCAGTGTACCAGGGGACCAAACGTTTGAAGAAGAAGAAGACGACTATTAAAAAGCGCACCCTGAACCCGTACTACAATGAGTCTTTTACATTCGAGGTGCCCTTTGAACAAATTCAGGTAGCGTCAAAGTCTCTGCATCCTAATGCGTATTGGACATTTCTAATGTCTATCTTGCATGAAAATATGAGATGGGACTTTTCATGTGAGTTATGCTGACTGAGAATGATCCAATACAAGCTTCTGTGATGGATGTAACGATGGTGTTGTGAAGACGTGGTTTGTTTTTGAATAAAATTTTTTATTTATTTTTTATTTTTACCCAAAATTCTAACAACCCAAACACAATCTTCATGAACATCATTGTCCATTTTCAGAAGTCGAAGCAGCTACAGGCAGATCCCTACAGTCATACCTAATAATTCTTATAAGTAAAATACACATTTTAATCTAACCTTTTTTGCATCATTCTTTCTTCCTTCTGCGGCCATTCACTACGAACAGATCCTTATGTAAAACTCTCGCTGATGCTAAATGGCAAGCGAATCAAGAAGAAGAAGACTACAATCAAGAAGTGCACTCTCAACCCCTACTATAATGAATCCTTCTCATTTGAGGTTCCTTTTGAGCAAATTCAGGTAGCGTAAACTGCGCCCCTCAGTTGTCCTCCATGCAACTTCCTCCTTTGCTAGGGGCCGTTATGTTAGTCACATGTTTGTTTCTACTGACTCACTGTCTTTTCTATCTCCTATTTAATTACTTTTGGCACAAAATTAATAATTAGATATTAATGAGAAAGGGAGGGGGTGGTGAAATCAGCTTGGATGAGACATGGCTAGATACTCAAAAATAATGCTTGGAGAAACATGTCCCCTCCACTGATGTTTTGCAAATATTTTGGGAATAATGACTTAGAAAAATCGGCGAGAAAGTAGAGAACATTTAGTTGGCATGGCTGTGCACCAGGCCAAGTTTCACCTAGGCTCTAGTTGACTGTAGTTTACCACCTGGCAGCATCGTTAGTTTCATTCTTGCACCTTTCCGTTGATCACCATTGAGTGCCGCTCACGCCTTATATTGTTATCATTTGTTGTTACATACTTATTGTGTGTTAACATATTGTTTCCGCAGATTTTAATTTCCATTGAATATTTTTGTCATTTGATGAAGACGTCTGTTGTTTATTGTGTCATTATGCTAATACTTGTGTTTTGCTACATTCTTTGACTAGTTTATGTTAAGAATAATATATGTTGTGTAACATGTTTCATGTTTTGAAGTGTTTGCATGAAGTATTTTCTGACCTGTTTCTTCATATTATTTTTTCTTTAACTATCCTGATGAGTATTGATATGTTAAACATTGGTAAATATATTTTTAATTCACCAAAGCCTACATAATCCTGTTATGAATGCTAGAATCCTATTGTTTTAAAACATGAGCTTGATAACTGAGTTTTCACTATCTAAATATATGCTTGGACTGGAACTCTTGGAAAGTATATTCAATGATTTTATCATAATGAAGGCATAATATTAACGAGGTGCTTTAATTTTCTGTTCCAAAGCCATGAGGATCCTTATTTCACTTCTACTCTCATTGAATGTAGTGTGATCCTGATTGATGTAATGTGTAAATATCTCTGTTGTATTAGCAAAAACATTCATGTATATTCGTCAATCAGTGGTGGATGCTTAATGATCCACTGCTGATTATTTCTTGAAAGCTTGTAAGTGTGCAAAGGTATGTATATGTTACTTCACAATTACCTATCAACAAATCTGTTATTCTTCAAAAACATTTCTTCCATTTGATATCATAAAAGTTTTGAAACAACAAAATTACATCATATATCATTCATATTTTTCTTACAAAATGCTACAACTGTATAGTAGGAATAATTACTGACCATATAAAGATTGCTTGATATAAAATTTAGTTTCCTGTGTTAATGCGAAAAAATTTGGTTTATATTGCGGTAACTTGAAGTCTGTTTATAACGTGTATGATTTGACGATGTATAGGATATATTAATATATATATCATATGATATGTATACACTGGTTTTATTGCACTAAATATTAAACATTTAGTTACAGATATGTTATTGTTTATATGATTTCACTAAATTATTGGAAGATATTTTTGAATAATTGTGATGTTGAAATGAAAACAGACTTCAAACAAACCACATGTAAAAAAATAAGATTCAAGTGGGTTTTGACTCTTACAATTATGATTTTACTGCGCTGTAACATGGATATTATTAAACCCAGAATGTAAGTGTGTGCATGTTTGATTGTTTTCTGTTAAAATTGTGCCACTTTAATACTTACACGTTGCAGTTTTTATCAATATTTATAAAATTGAATTTCATAGATGAGCTTTCAAAATTCTTCTTTTTTTGACGTTTAAAAAGTGTGTGTTTAACCTAGCTACAGCTAGATCATTGTTATTTACAAATCTCTCTTTAAAATGTTCAATGCATAACTTTGACAATAATGTCTCTGATTATTTATCAATACATATTATTTCATTTCTGCTGTGCATGTTTGACTTGAAAGAAAAGTAAATGGAACACACACGCATCTATTCCATTTCATTCACTTTGTTTGGCATGATTTCAATTGTTCAATTGACAAACATTCTACCATTATATTTCAACTACTAGAATAACAGATTTGTTCTTACAGAATTGTTTTCATTTCATATAATGGCAGTATATATTTCGCCTGCCAGGTATCGTAATGATATTATTTTAGCAAGTTTTGAATTTATTAAAGCAAATATAGCTCTTTTTCTATAGTGATTCAATTGAAATGCCAAATTATTTTTTCATTGCAAACTTTTTTTATATCTTCATGAAAAAAATTTGATGTGCATTTTCTTATATGTTTCAATATATTGATTGTTTTCTTGTCCAGTTTAAAATCAATAGAATATTATTTAAGTTTTCAATTAATTACCTGGTATTTACACAATGTTTGATGGATGAGTTGCTATAGTATGTTGAAAAGTAGCAAGACGCTGATTGTCCGTAGATAGTAAGTGATCTGTGTGCTTTCAGAAAGTGTCCCTGATCATCACGGTCGTGGACTATGACCGCATCGGCACCTCAGAGCCTATTGGTAGAGTTGTCCTTGGCTGTAACTCCACAGGTATGAAAACATTATACTCAAGATTTAAAAGATAAATTGTATATAAAAAAGTTTTTAGGATACAATGTTATTAACTGTCTTGTAATGGGTATTCTAAAACACTTTTGATGTGGATAAAATTATTATTAGGCTGTCAAATATTCTGCAGTATACTAATAATAGTTTTAAGTAGGGGGATTTGTTTATGCCTTGAATTTATCATGCAAAGGTTCATCATGCATTCCTTAGCTATGGCACAATGCACATGAGGTAATGTGATATGACATATGGGCGTCAGATATTGACCTCTCAACATCAGCAAAAATCACAAAGATTTTAACGTGCAAGAATTAAATTAATACTGGTACAGCAGTAAACAAATACATGTAGCAACATTCTTGTTTTGTTTCTTATCTAGTTGATAAATAAATGATTAACACTCACCTACATGCATATTAATTGATAATGTTCTGCTACCTTGACCATAATTTATAATTATTTCATTAAATTTCAAGTACATAAGATATTTGTAATTGTTAAAAACATAATAATGAATCCATCCATATTAATATACCCAGTTATGCCATTCATGATATTTTACCAAATAGCCATGATTTTATATCATGTGTAGCCAAATTAAACAAAGTGGATAAGGCGTTGAACTTTTAAGAACACAGATATTGCTGGAAAAACTATACTTAATTTAGATCATATTTGTCAGTAGTTCGTCTACCTTAACCCACTGTAGCTCCAATGATGTACTTTTTATCATATCTTAGCTTACCTTGTAAGTTGCACATCTCAAACTTAGCATAGTCCATGTTGAGATTTAGATCATCTATTGTATTGCATCGGTAATACCACTGCTAACCAGACTGTGTGATGTTAAACTGAGCCTGTTGTTTTATAGGCACGGAGCTGCGCCATTGGAGTGACATGCTGGCCAACCCACGGCGGCCCATTGCCCAGTGGCATACATTGCAAGAGATGCCTGAGAAGAACTGAGGAGGGACAGTAGAGGAGGAGGAAGAGATGAAGACGTCACACAAAACCCACACCACAATCAGTAGAGAGACTGCTAGCATTCATTCAATTCTCTACTGATAAACAAGAGGACAGGACTCCTTGTAGAGGGTTAAATTTTTTTGTAGCCAGATTTTGGATTTACAGACTTGTGTAACATGGGGGATTTTGGAAAGAGCTTATATTTGGAGAACGATTTTTGTGTTAGGGGTTTATGTATTTAAATCAAAGAGGCCAAATCAGTATGATATTTTACTATCATTTGTATTAAGGAAACCATTATTACACTATCATGTGTTGTCCTGTATCTAAAATTAAGTGATATATATTTGTGTAATGTGTCTGGGATTGTTAATGGTCAAGCATTCTACGTCAACTGTGACAAGAGGATGGTTGCGTACTGGTGATATCAACATAACATTCCAGGCTGTGGATAAGAGAGGCATCACAAAGGTATACAACATAAGTGTCACAATTTCATTATAATATTGTTACCAGTAATAATCATGTTTCTCCCCTTCTCTATGTTCATCAAGGAATCCAAAGGCCAAAACTGTCATTAAGTATGGTATACAAAAATGCTAACAATTAATGTTTTTAATATTGGTTCTTCCTCGTGAAGAAGAGTGTTGTGCTTAGAAAACATACCAGACACAATCTGGTAGCTAGATACTGGTTGCGTAGAAGGTTTCTTGGTGTATGATTCTTAAAGTAGTCAACCGTTTGTCAGTCATATTGAGCACAGTAATTTTGGCAAGTTTTAATGATGCTTGTTAGTGGTAGTTAATATTCAAAGATAATTTATTGTTAACTGTGAATGTTATTTATTGAGTTGATACCATAACATATTTTGGGATTATTGCCACCTAATGTGGATGTCAAAATATAATCCCTCAAAATGCCATAACTATTGTCTTGGCTTTTTTCTTCACTTGAAAAAGCAACTGTTTAGGCAACATTCTGGAGGAAGGATTGACAATCCCAGTAGTTGGTTTAGACAAGTTATTGTTTCTGTGAAAATTGTACATAAAATTATAATGTGATACACCATAGTTCTTTGTCTTGACCTCACTTAACCTTGACTTACCCCAATAGGTCAGAAATGTTCTAGTCAGCTCCCTCTTTAAAATAGGGTGCAGAATAAAAATCCACTTTTCTTCATAGTTAAGGCTATTTTTCTTTATAATAATCATACGTTATCAGTGCTTCTATTTCATTATGATATAGTGACAATTGTAGAATTATTATATAAGGATCGTAATTATAATGTGCCATTTGTGTATAGATCTTGTAGTGTGTATATGTAAATAGGAGACCTTTATTTTTGAAGCCATGTAACATGTTGAACAAACCACCTGACTTTTTTGCATTTTAGACCCGAAATGGTTGAATTGGCAGGTTTACAAACTGCTTTTTATTATTTTTTTTTTCTTTTTGGACTTATTAAAATGGCTCAGTATGAAAGATTGACTGTGAGCAATTCAGTGATAGGTAAAAATGTGTTATTCTAGATAAATTCCTCTTTTGAAATTTGACACTGGATTATTCAGAGTAAACCAGACAACATTTAAAAGGGGAACTGGTGATCAGGTCACAAAGTTGCTTTGATGGGACATGGTTTATTGGCCCACTTATGAAGATTCTCATAGCAGCAAGCCTCAATTTCGATCAATGTATTCTATCTGGACCAATCAGAGGCCTTGCTCTGAATAATCACGTATCCTGCTGTATCTACTGTACATAATGTGTGTGATTTTTAGTAAAAAAGGAAAACGTTAGTTTCAAATGTGACCTGACACCAGCTCCCTGTATGTGCATACAATTGTGGTGATCAACACATAGACTAGATTGGAGGAGGATTTCTTTCTGTATGCATTGTATCTTACAGCATTATTTTGGGACTAAGATATAATCAATTGTTTTTAGCTATATATCATGTCATGTATTATGCTAAGTTGTGTTGTTAACCCTCTGTAACATCTGTCCAACCTGTGGGGACTTTGCAAAATAATGCAGGATTTTTTACACACTTTTGTCAACCACATGGTTTAGAAAATGGTGTGGAAAGTATCCTGTAAATTTCCTTAGATATTAGAATAAATTAATAAAAATTAAGGTATAAACAATCATATTTATTACTCAAATAGAAGGTATAAGGTATAATAATTAGGGGCAATTAATCTGGTTAATAAATGTATATTCTATTAATTAAAGGTATATTGTGATAAAATTATATTCCTCTATAGTTAAGCATTTACATTGTATGAAAATTACAAATATTAAAGTTGTGTTTTACTAGTATTTCAAATATTATTTCTTAAAAGTTCATTCAAATTTGTTCACACTAAATATGTAGTAACTATGTTTTTTATCTATATAACATAACGTGATGTTTTCCAATCTTTGTAATCCTAACTTAAATGAGGACATTGTGATTGAGAGGACACTTGTTGTTTGGTGAATCATTCCGGTCAATAAACCTTGTTCTAGTCTGACGCAACTAATAATATGTTTGATTTTTTTTGTTCTCTTCCATAGCCTGACGTTGATGGCATTGGTAGAGATGTCTTTAAATGAAAATGTGTAAAATTTTTGCATATCACAACCTACCAGTACATTACATTCTCCCACCCCATCCCCAACTCTGCATCAGATAGCCAATAACATTCGTCCTAAAAATAAAACTATAAGAACACAAAACATGAACATGAAAAAAAAATACTGCAGGCAATTTTCTTTAGAAATTTCTTTCATGTGGCAGATATTAACCATATTACTTCTGAGTCACTATGTTGATAAAGAAAGTGATACATTAAAATTGTTGAAGAATTTTGGAGAAAATTTTACAGAACCATCATAGGGTCAATGATGCTCACTGATCATGACCAATTTACAAAAATCAAATGTGAAGAGAACCCCTAGCCCTTTTCTAAACATTTGCGTAGCTTTGGAGGAAATTTTGAAATGTGACATTGCAAAATGTGTGATAATTTATTTAATAACAAATATATTACTACACATTCTTACCATTTATTTAACGTGACCAAGCTTGCACATGACGATATGTTTACAAAGATCAGCATTAGAATTGTTTGTACGCCACTTAGAATGTTTACTACACAGAAATATTGTGAAAAGATAAGTGAAAACATACACAAATTTGACCACAAATGTTCACTTAAAATTGCCTTAAAACTCCTCAATATTTTTATCTGTCAAAAAACAGTATTGCTATTGCATATTCTATTAATTGCACTTCCTATAATTTGGTCCCACAGCATACCAAGTACATGTATATAAAACATTTATAACATTTGATTAAATATCATTCAGTGAGCACGAATTTCATTCAAGCAATTTGCATTCAATTTCTCTGCCTAACCAGCGCATGAAAATAAGTGTATAACAAACAAAATTACTAAATGAAAACTAGTATATAAGTGCAAAACATGCACTGATTTGTCAAGATTAATATTGACATATTATCATAAGAAATATTACAACACTTTACTAACACTTGAAAACAAATTAATTTGCACATTTTGTGCCTTCACACAAAGTTTGAATTTAATGTGTTCAAAATTATCGATAATGTTCACAAGATAACAAGATTACCTATTCATATCAACATATACCTAAAATTACAAACATTATCAACAAGAAAACCAAATGAGCAAATATGTTCATATTGTAAATGTATAGTAATCAACCAAATTGAGAGTTTGCTTGTTTAGCAATGTTTCTGTGGATAGAATGGTAAATAATTCTGATGTCTATGAAATAGGCTGTGCAGAAGTTTGAAATATGCCCACTTTATATTCCGTACAAGTGATTAGCACAAAATATCCCTCAGACATGTATAATCTGAATATGTAAATTCTTATCCATGTACATGTATTGTCATAACACCTACACAATATTGAAACACAAGGATACATAAAATGTTGAAATGTTGACCAATTTTTGATGTCATACAGGCTCTACTCATATCAACATGAAAACCATTGAGCGAACATGTCATTTGTTAATCTAATATGTATAATCTAATGCATGGGGCTGAATGTCCCCATGAGTAAGATCATATTTATTGGCAACAGCAGCCACAAAAAAGGCATGGAATTTTAAAAATGAATAAATCTGGATTTTAACAAATATCTCATCTGAATTTTACCTTGTGTACTATCCTGCCATGATTAACAGAACATATATAAGAACTAAATGCTACAATAGAACTCCATAATATTGAAGAATAATATTGATGTCATCAAAATTTCTTAGATTACATCTTCAAATTCTTAATGATATCTACAAATTTCATAAAAACTACCTGATGTCTATAGGTTAATTTATTTAGTCTAGGTTATGTATCTATGAGCTACAGCAGATATTTGAACAATAATGAATTTATCTACAAACTTTGTGATGAAATTCATGTAATTAATGTGATTAAATGCACAATTTCACAGTACAATGGACCTAAAACCTTGATGTTGAAAATTTTGTGAATATGGTATATTTTTCACATTTTCTTACATTGCACCTCACAATCAAAATACCATTTGCGATGAAATTTCAAATAACTTTTAATACAAATATCATATTTATATATCACTGTAGTGTAATGTTAACATTTTGTCTAATCTTTATTTCCAAGATAATGATATTCTCAAGTAAAGAAAATGTTTTATTTACTAACATATAAAAAGAAATTAGTCTTTCCAAAGCTGTTTTCTATCAATTTTAATGCAAAATACAATTCACAGAAATATATTGGACTGACTGTAATGCTTATATTACAATTAGCAATCATTTTAAATGAAAACAACTGATTTTATTATCCGGTTAGTGGTGCTGACTTATTGGATACCAAGGTTCTTTTTTAAATACATTGATGACACTTGGCGAGCAACTTGTCGAAGGTAATCAGTACCTCCCATCTTTGCCCATTCTTCTTCAAATTCTATATCCAGAATTTCTGCCCCTCGCTTACGTGTTAATCCTGTTTCTTCAAGACTTAATTCACACATTTTCATGTCATCAGCACCTGTAAATAAATGAACCCAAATGAAAAAAAACAAACTTTGAAAGGACAGTCAACCAACCAACCAGGGATATATAGAAACATTGAATTTTAGCTGCAGTACACACAGTGCAGTACACACAGTTCATACAGTGCACTGAATATATGATGGACAGGTGCCTTGTACAGGTTAAGTGATAATCACCCATATGAATCTATTGTAGTACCAAACTCAAATTGAAACATTTCATCAATATAATTGCTAATTTCATTAGGAATTCAGGAACGAGGAATATTCTATCATCATTACTCTAGGCAGTCAATGATTCAACCCATATAACATGATCAATCGTGATTATAAAACCACATGGGCATCATTGAAAACATACAGAGAAGCTTTCACTGTGCTTTGTATCATCAGAAATCATGAAATAGCTAATTTATGTATCTTTTACACCTTAAAAATGTCTTAATTATTGTATTTTTCATTGATGATAAAATAAGAACAGACATTTACGATATACAATAGTGATGCATCTTGAAAATAAAAGCATGTTCAAACATTACAAAACCTTCCATTTACCAATGCAAAAAAATGTACGAACCTGCTACCAGCAGCACTGGCTGCTTGTCTGGGTGGATCTCCATCTGGCGGGCAATCCACTTGCCATCAAAGTGTGCGTACCACCATCCCTTTTTCTTGAATTCTGCATCTCGATGTTGATCAGCCGGCCGCACAAATGGGATGCGGAAATAGCGCTGCACCTGGTCCGCTTGGTGCTTGCCCTTCTTGCTTCCACCGCTTTTACCCGCTGCATTTGAGGCAGTTTGAGCTGTAAAAGGAAATGGCACAATGTACCTCTGTTGGTAGTACCTATATGAATCAATCATGACTAATGCAATGTTTCGATATTAATTTATGAACAGTGGTAAAAGGTATTCAAAAAGCAGTGTATAGCAATATGAAATTATTTATTTAATGATCAAGTTTTGCTGTAGTTATCATAACATTGCAGATTATCACCAATCATTACTGTATCCCTTTAAATGTTTTTCAAATCTATAGAATAGGTCAGTGTCCATGCTTCCATGATTTACATATGAAATCATTTCTGTCAATGATTTAGCATGATCACGTCGTTTATCATGAAATATTTGAAAGTAAAGCTATCTAAACACATTCAATAAAAAAAACACTAAAGTGAGCAGCTCACCAGTTTCGACAACTGTTTTTGGAGCCCTCTCCTGCTCTGCAGGTTCATTGCCCCTTTTCTTGTTCTTCGTTTTCCAAGCATGGTACACCTTGAGACGACGATGGAACTCTTCACGACATGCTTCTAAAAGCTCCACATCTGCAAGATCATCATAATAAGCTAGTTAGCTTTAAATAGCAATGTTAATGCAGAGTTGTGGAAGAGTTGGACATTGAAGTGTTGCTGTAAGCTATGTTATAAAACATAACTGTATTTTTTAATTAAAAAATTTGTTGAATTGCAAAACAATCCAATAATTTTCACACTTCTCTCTCTCACACATCTTTTTCGCAAGCATATTTCTACCAACGATAGATAGCTGAAGACAGGTTTTACAACCCTAAGCTTCCATTTGACTATATCAACCATCATTCCAAGCAGCTCGCTGCTTGGAATGATGGTATCATTCTGGTCTCACAACCTTGGGGTCAAGAGTTCGAGTCTCGCCAGGGCCACTTGATATAGTCAAATGGAAGCTTAGGGTTGTAAAACCTGTCTTCAGATATATCTATCGTTGGTAGAAATATGCTTGCTAAAAAGATGTGTGAGAGAGAGAAGTGTGAAAATGTATCTGAAAGCACTGGGAAACACATATATAATCCAATAATTGCTTGCACATTTTATTTAATTACTTTACTATTTATCATTTCATTCAAAATGTATCATAACAAAATACTAATTTTAGAAAGCTTGATATAAGCAGTGTCATGAAGATGTGGTAGAAACACGATGCTTTGGTTAGAGTGAGAAATTTATACCACAAGCTGTACAAAAAAAACTTTTGCATTCATTTATCAAGTGTGGATAAGTAGTCAAATAGCAGAAATAATTAGAAGGAACAATCTCTAGAGCAAGCAACTAATAATAGAAACCTCCATAAAATTTTGCATGAAACCGTCAAAGAGCTGATAACCATTTTACATTTTTATGTGCTTGTGAGTAGCGTGGAATCTTTTGGAGATGAGAAAATAACTGATCTAATTTAACTCAAATTAATTTTTCTACAAGAATCGCTTCTGAATGGAAACTGTGAAAGACTTTGGCGTTGCTTTCAAGTCACAAGAAGCTGGATTGAAATTTCACAAACACAAGCCCCTGACCTAAGTTAGGTAACTCCCAGTTACATGTAGGTACATTGTAACTAACTGAACATTACTAACTGAACATGAAATTGCCCACTTATAATTGTAACATATGATGGTATACTCTACAAAAATCTTTTAAGTTGTACGGAGGTAGAGTAAAGGGATTCATCTTACAATTTCATTTGTTCAAATGAACTGATACACACACAAAAACATGCGATACCTAGATAAGGATGGACTAAGCTGATGTGAGAAATCATAAGAGAATTTCATGGTCCTACACCAGGGTGAAAGAGAAAGAGAACCAAACTAATAGCACACAATACCGTGGGTTAAATACATGTAACCGATACAGATGTTGCATCAAGGGGTTATATGGATATTTATTACAATAAAGTGTTAGCAAAGCAAAAAAAAAAAAAGGGTTTTCATGTGAAATGACATGAAAAAAGTGCAATATTTAATAAACATACCTTTTTATCTTGAGTTAAAGAATTCACCATTTTTTATGAAATAACTCTTTGCTATTGTTAAATACTCATCAAAGTTTCACACCTGAAGACTTTATTTGTTTTTTGTTTTGTTTTTTTCAAATACACACATTTCCATACACATATATATTCTTTATATGATAGCAGTTCATATGCAGTGTCTGTGTTGGGTTGAACGATTTTCACAGCAGCTTTCACATTCTTCATTATGATAAATAGTTCTTAAAATTTGCATGTACACTACCATATTGAAACACGTACAAAAATAATCACAAAAACCAAATACTTAAACATTGTGGTTCATATTAAGAATTTACTATGATTACCAATTACACAATTAAAAGTAATGTTTTTAGTACATCACATTAGAAAACAGACTAGATAGAATAAGTCAGTACTCATAACTAATTTCAAGTGAGAATAAAAAATTATTACATTTCTTCTACCAAGAATTAGAAGATATCATTGCTAGATAACATGGTTGAAATATACCTATCAAAAACACATATTTTGACAACATGTTTAAATAACTGTAGAACAATGCAGATGTCAAACACTGAATTTGAGCACCATACCCGGTTATCTATGAATCCAGTCTTCATATTTAACTTTTATTGGGTATTTGCAAGGACAAGATGTGGAAGTATGAGAATAGCATCTAGTGAGTTACAGACATTTTACGATATAAATACTAAACTAATGCAATAGCATGTGAACAATGCAAGCAATTTTACATAAGCTATGAATAACAACACATTTAACAAGCGACAAGCTTGTCGCCGGTTGAGTCAACCCCATGCACGCTAAGCACTTATTATGGCAAGGTTTAGTTATCACAGACTAAGCTACAGAATTAAAATTTATGTACATGAATAACATAATAGGACATCTTGATAAGTCCTGTCAAAGAAAAAGATTTACTACAATTTCTTAATTGACATCTAGAAACTCAAATTAAACATCATCACAGAAGAGTTCAAACTGTACCCTGAAACAGATTTATTCATAAAACAAATGTACATCAAATTCTCTAGATAACATAATCTAAAATCACTTATTCTGTAAATTTGATCTGGATGCCATCAATTTTATAAAAGTAAGATTCCATGGCTACAACAGCTTTGCAACTAATAATCTTGTCTCAAATTAACTGCATGAAACCAATAAATCATTTATTTGCAAGCTGTGAAATCATCGTCATGGGTTCACATCTCACTTATGTGTGTAATATAGCACTCCTCTGATGGCATAATGATTATTATTTACAATATCCCCAAATGATGCTATCTTTGAAAAAGTATTGCACACAAAGAATAATGTAAAGCACTTTGAGAATTCCAAAACAATAATCATGTTGGTGGCACAGTGAATATGATAGTAGGCACTTGGAAAAAAATCTGTTTCCAATAAAAGTGATTCTCGTAAAAAGTACTCAGGTACTTTTACAATTGTAATAAACTTCTTAAACAAAATATAACAATATATATCTAAAACATGACTTACACAGAGAAATTTGTGCTGAAAATTATCAATTGAATTTCTACTTTTCAGTTCGATACTCCATCTCAATTTTCTTAAATATTGCCTTACATCTAAATGCAAAGACACTCACATCATAGCATCATAGGAAAATTAATATTCTACACCTTATAGGACATTGTAGCAATATAAATATAGCATTCTATATTTTAGCATGGTTCAGTCATATTAAGTGAGCTTCTAAGAAGCCTCGCGAATTACACATCAGGTCACAGAAAATCGTTTATGTCAAAAGAAATCTTTGCCAGAAAAGATAGAAGTATTCAATGCCTAACACTGAGAAATATATTACGTAGAGAACCACATACCAAAAAACATTCCTACTTTGCATATGAAATATGACGCATGTTTCACAGAAACACACATAATTCTCAATACAAATATGATTTGACAGCCATTAACTTCTATGTTTTGTCAAAGAACAATTTCAGTTAACTCAGAAATTCAGTCTAAGATTTATCTTGGTGGCCATGGGTTCTGTTGCTGTGGCTGTTGTGGAAACATACTGCCTTGTTGCATCATCTGTGGCTGCATCATTCTGTTAGGTTGTTGCATCCCCATATTAGGTTGCTGCATGGTATTAGAATGTTGCATCATCATATTTGGCTGCTGTTGCATCATAGTATTCTGTTGCTGCATCATATTTGGCTGCTGTTGCATCATAGTATTTTGTTGCTGCATCATATTAGGCATAGACATAGATGATCTCATACCATTGTTGGCAGGTTGTAACATGTTAGGTTGCTGCATCATAGAATTTGCCTGTTGCATCATCTGCAACTTTTGCATTTGCTGTTGTTGAAAGAGCCTCTGTTGCTGCTGTTGCTGTTGTAGCATTTGCTGTTGCTGCATAAGTTGCTGTTGCCTCTCCTGCTCAATTTGTTGGCGTCTTGCCTTTTCTTGCTGTTCCTTCATTTGCTGTTCTCTCATTTGCTGTTCTCTTATTTGTTTTTCTCTCATTTGCTGTTCCCTCATTTGTTGTTCTCTCATTTGCTGTTCTCTCATTTGTTTTTCTCTCATTTGCTGTTCCCTCATTTGTTGTTCTCTCATTTGCTGTTCCCTCATTTGGTGCTCTCTCATTTGCTGTTCCCTCACCTGCTGTTCATCGCGGACAGAAGACACCCCTCCCCCTGAAACACCCCCCTCAGAAGAGGACCCAGCCAGCATTTGTTTAGCTTTTGCCATCTGCTGCTGCTGCAGCAACATAAGCTGAAAACTCGATGTGGCTGATCCACCCCCTATAGTATGGCCACCCTTCTTTTCTTGTGCTTGTAACTGCCTCAACATTTTTTCTCGTTGTAGCAGTTCCATTTTGTAAGCATGCTGCGGACTTTGCGAACTAGAATCGTTATAGTTACCACATGACGTGTTGATGGCATCCCGCAGCTCGGCATATTTCCACTTGGACAGGTCGTATTTTTTATCTGCAGCTGAAGCGCGCGCATTCTGCACAGCTGTCGATCTGCAAGTACAAGAGACGGAGGGTTCGTGGTCAGCAACATTTGCATTAATAATAATTCATTTGCCACGTAATTACCACTAATCTGAAAATTAGTCAGATTGGCGATATTAGCTGCAATTGTGATGAAGAATCTATGCTTTCAGTTCTCAAAACAAAGAATATAGAACAACTGCAAGCCAAGAGGATTGGATATCTCCTGTAAATGAATCAACCTCTGCATGATAATGATGAGTGCTGAAATAAGAAGCATTTCTTTTCCTGTTAATCAATATGATAAGCATCTATCACATTATAATGCTAGGCGGAATATTGGTTTAAAATTGAAACTTCTTCAATGCTACATGTAAATATATGCATATCTGTTATTGGTCAATATGGTCGGTAAGAGTATCTGTTATATATATACAAGTAAGTGATGGGGATTTTGTGCAATTGATATCTGTCATAGCAGCAAGTTCACAATTATTTTGTTTATCTATAAGACATCTTGCACAAAATCAAACCTATACTTGCTTGAGATACATCAAGACAATATACCCCGCAATTTAGCAGTCAACAGTTAATTTACATTAGTTTATGAGGGTTAATTTTAAAAATCAAATAAATTTTGTAAATTTATCACCAATTGCATCTATTCATATGTTCATATATATTGATAATAAATAAAATACTGAAAAAACAGAAAGATTTGTCAACGGAAATAACTCATAATTAAGCGCAAACATAACATAATTAGACACCAAATAGAAGTATAGGGGTGTACAAAATTATTGTACATGTATATCCACCAGTTTTTCTAGATCATTAACTAACATAGGAATATATATGCACAGGAAGCAAATAAAAAGTCAATGATTATATGTTGGGATCAGAAGATATAGTAAAAGAGAGCTATATAAAAAATCAAATGCAATTTGTTAAACATCACAATTTTTGCAACCAGTTCAATATGTTCACATCAACCACAGACAACACCAATATCATTGCCTAATATGAATGTCCTCTAAAAAGATAAACACATAAAACTATTTTCTACTTGTAGACCACATAAAAAAGTCTTGAGTTATACCTAAAATTTAAAAGATAATAACGTCATTATAATCTGAAAATAAGAAAAAAAATTGCTCCAAACATATTGTGGGAAAAAGCATGAATATTATATAAAACTCAAATTATTGTAAAATAACCCACCCATCTATAAAATGCATACAATATTTTAAGAGTTACATAAAAGAAGAAAAGAAGAAAATACTACCCGATTCCATGCAAAGAAAGCCACAGGCATTGAAATAATAGCTATAGAAAATAGAAGAGTTAACACATGCACTCAGAGAACATACGAATACTCTAATATCTAGTCCAGTAGTCCAGAGTACTAGAATAGGAAATCCACGAGTTCAAACAATATTATATCTATATCCATTACCTTGATATAAATACCACAATTATGTTAGAATGGCATTAATGGAAAACAGCTACATGTTTACTTAACATCAATTTTCACCTAAAAGTTTATGTCTGCTCTCAGCATTACGTTTTCTAGAAATAATTAAACACTCATATTTTGTGGTGACAAGCCCGAATAAATAGGTCTACATTGTGGGGACTATAAAGAAGGTCACACCTTTCGAGCGACTGTGCTGCTGTGCTGCCGACCTGTCCATTGCCAAGCTGCGGGCCATCGTCAAATGTAACCCAGCCCATTTTTTGTCCTCCATGTTGATGCATACTAGCGGCCATCATTTGCTGCTGCTGCATCATCATACTGCGCTGCATCTCAAGCAGACGTTGCTGCTCCAGCAACTGCGATGCACCTGCACCACCACCCCCATATTTCTGATTCCATTCTTGCTCCTTTTTCATCATCCAATCTCGCTTCGCTTGTGATGGTGCCTCGAAAAAGCGCTTCTGCTGGTCGGGTGTCAGTTCACGTAGAGCAGCCTGCGCATAGTCAGGCAATTGGCTGATGATCTGTTGCAGATGCTGTTGTTGCTGCTGCTCCTGCTGTTGCTGTGGGGAGACCATGTCAGACGGCAGGGGCAGGATGCGCTGCCTGCAGGGAGGAGGGCCAGGTCAGCATCATGGTTACACAATATGCCAGCACTGGTGACCATGACACTTTTCAATGGACAGGAGGGCATTCTTCTTTGTCATATACTTGCCTGTCTTAATCTACCTTTCTGATCCTAATCTTTTTCCAGTTTATATTGCTACTAATTACAGATTGCAGCAGTTTTATTATGCTTCTTTATTCTCTTATTATTCTATTAATCATTTTTTAAAAAGATTCTTCCAGCACAGGTGATTTTGCACAAATTAAGAAATAGTATTAGAAAGGAGCTTCTTGATTATATTCCAGTTTGGAAGTGATTCAAACTAGAAATATGCAGGCATGCATGTGCATTGTCACATTGAAAAGTATCCAGTACACCAGCTATAAAACTACATATTTTGCTTTAAATGAATTGACTATAATTTATTATTTCAATACATAGCTTTTCGTTATTGTAGAAGATATAATTATACTTTAAAATACTTTTAAATATCAGTATGCAATAAATAACAGATAAGGAAGAGATAATGAAACTAAAATAATCCAGAACCCATAATTCCAATTTGGACTTACATATACTATTTCATTTCATTTTCTATTCATTATTATTCATTCATTTCATTATTTATCTTTCAATCAAACTAACATGCGAATTTTGTGCAACTTTTATTGATGGTGCACTGGAATGATTTGTGAATTATGCATGATATATGTGCACTAGTAACACACTTATCATCTATAAGCTCCTCAATCAGGCTATGTATACAATTAATGATTCTTAGTATGTGCAAAAGGGTCAATTCATTTGTTGCAATTTTTGTTAAACAATTGTTAGATGTTATTTTTCTACATAAAGCATGCTGGGGAGTTACATCATTATAAGGATTAATTATCATGCACATTCCATTGGTTTAAACTACATGAAAAGTTATTCTACTCAATAAACATGCACCCAAATAATATGTAATTTTATGGTCGGCACCCATCCTCTTCCCAATCTCTAAAATCCCACAACAGAAATGAGAAGAGAACAAAAGCGAATAGGTAACAGAAAACAATGAATCAAAATATACAAAGAATGATGTGTGAATGAAAAATCAAAAACCTATAATGAATAATGTAATGTCTTTGTCAAATGGTAAAATATAACGAACAACCCCACATGAATGAAGCAAATTAATGATTGGCTATTTCTGTTATACACATTGTGCAGCCCTGTAGACAGAATGGAAGAAATACAAATTTGTAGGAGTTGCTGTTGTTGTACCCTGGCTTTTTCTCGACACGCTTTTGCTGTTTCTGAGGTGTGTAGTCAAACTGTGACCAGTCGTATTTTCTCCAGTCGACCTTCTGCTGCTCAGGCGGAGATGCTGCCAGCCCAGGGATGAGCATGTTCTGTTCCAGAGCCTGTGCTGGGGTGATCGCTATACTGCCTGGCTCACTATCACATGTGATAATTCAAGCAGATATGATTTCATGTTTATCACAATATGATATAGAATTCTATAAAAATACATGACAATAAAAACAAGATTTTCTTTAGATTGTGTGAATAGAATCCTAAAATAAGGAGGCATAAATTTTGTATCAATCATTAGGTAAAAAAAAGGGCCTACACTACATGAATATTTAAAGTAAAATCTTGCTTCAATAAACATAATTTAATAAGTGTAATTAGAAATTAAGTTGAACTAATCATTATATTTGTGGAAATCTTAGTTTTGTGAGTACCCATATTTGTCTTAAATGAAGATTACCAGCCAAACAAAAGTACAGCTGTAAATTGACAATTACTTCAAAAGCATCAACATGATAAATAACCAACACATTTGCCAATCCTGCACATATTGTAAAAAATTTATTCGATAGTGGTATAAATTCAGTGTCTGTTTACCACCCTTTATAAAAAGACAAATTGTAGCGAAATTAAATCACATAAAATGAACTGAAGCTGATAACTGGAGTGTTATAAACTTCCAGAACATAATTCTATGAGCTAGCAGATCATTGAGTACAGAGTCGAGCAGTACCTGGGCAGTGGTTCTCGCTGGATGTCTTCCACCTGGCTCTGGTCCTCGGCAGCGAGGCGCAGCGCCAACTCGCGGTCGAGTCGCTCCTGCTCGAGGCGACGCTGGCGCTCGGCCTCCTGCTCCTGCTCAGCCTCCATCAGCTTCTGCATCTCCAGCTGAAAGGTGTTGCAATTGGATAAAGAGTGTTTGGAAATACGTATGAAGTTCAAATCATATAAAGTTCAAATCATCAAATGATTGAACAAATGTAAAGATTTTCCTTTGGAAACATTCACAAATATGTGGACTATTCTATCATTTATTTGATCTACTGGTGTAAGTTATTACAATCTCAATTACATGTTACAGGTAGTTTAAATATCTTACTTGACTGCAGCTGTTAACCAGATAAAAGTATCCATTAAATCCTTTAGCCTTAAGTAATTCTGATAAAATCTTTATATTTTTCAGAATTAAGTCTTTATTGAATCTTTACAAATATTAATTGTATGTTGGATATTTATTCATTAAAGTTATTCATATAATAATGTAATAATAATAAATTAATATTCTAATATCTTACAATCTTTCACAAATAAGCCCATAATCAATTTTGATGAGTATAAGTTTAAACTAATTGAAACACAAAAACGTATATTTAAACTAATACATATGATGAGTTATATAACACAGTCTAATCTATCTCCTCATGCAACTATAAATGATATTTGTTGAAGATGAGTAACAGCTGACATTTCCACACTTCTATTTTTACTTGGAACATGATATGGGCATGAAATAGCTCAAGGGACAAATATTAATTAAACATAAATACTTCATCACGACAAAATGCCCTGAACAGAGATTAAACAGACAAAATCGGACATTTTGATCAATAAGCATGTGAACCATGGGATAGACTTAGCAAAACCATAAATCGAAATGCTAACACTTTTAAAATTTGCAATATCAAAACCAACAATATTTGTACACTCACAGCTTTTTTCCTATCAGCCTCCTCTTGCTTCTTTCTCTCATCCTCCTCTTTTCTTCTACGAGCCTCCATTTCAGCTTTCCTGCAACATCAATCTGTTTCAGCAACATGCTTTTTTTACATTTATGTTAGAACTGCAGTTTTTGTCATTCATAATGCACAATGTCTAACATGAAAAAAAATGTGCCTTCTTTGTAAAAGGTTTTCCAATAACTTGCCATTATTAGAAATAGCCATAATCAATTCAACATAAAGATGAAAAATACACATCTATGGTCACAGCAGACATCAAAAGAAATAATTTAATATTTCTAAATCATTTTATTACTATTGTAAAGTGTAAAATACACTTCATTGTCTTTAGTGACTCACTTTTTGCGCTGCTCTTCTTCCTCCCTCTTCTTACGTTCTTCTTCCTCTTTTTTCTTCCTTTCAAGCTCCATTTGCTCCTGAATCTTGCGCAGTTTCTCCTGTTCTTCCTCAATTTTCTGCTTCTCCACAAGTTTTTGCAGCTCTGAAAGATTTTTGTCCATGTCTTTGACAAGACCATCGTACAGCTTGTCAATGTCTTTTGGTGTCAATGGCTTTTGCTAAAAAATGTAAAAACACACTTACTAGTAACAAATAATATGCTATCTTCAAACATTGAAACAACTTATCTTATTATGTTGTTTTTCAAAACATAAGTTTATTTGACAGGGCATGGCTGAACTCTAGCCTCAGAGCCCTCACATCTATTCGACCTTTGACCCTGTAACCATCTCCCATAACTTGCTGCATGAGGAGCGCTTCTTATTACAGCAGTTGGTACTAGCTGGTGGAAATGTATTAACTTATGATTTAGACATCAATGAGTACACATATAAGCAAGCTTTTCTAAAAAATCAATATAGTTAAATGCTATATGTTCAAATATTAATAAACGTTTTGATACTTTATTTTGTGATTCTTATTTTAAAATGCACGTCATGATTGC
The DNA here is from genome assembly GCA_019095985.1 of Streblospio benedicti. Taxonomy (NCBI): domain Eukaryota; kingdom Metazoa; phylum Annelida; class Polychaeta; order Spionida; family Spionidae; genus Streblospio; species Streblospio benedicti. The sequence continues at coordinate 43,378,323 of CM032666.1, forward strand.
GCAAATAATGTATCAGAATAACATTTGATATCTTCCAGAAGGTAGGAACGAGGTGCTGTTTTTTATACTAGTACAACTTACACATAGCAACAATAATATATCTATAAATTATATTTACCTGTAACTTTTGCATTGCTGCTTCCATATCCTTCTCAACAGAAGCAATCTTCTTCTTAGCAGAGTCCTTATCTTTCTTAAGATTACCAACCAAGGCTCTCATGGGTTCAAGTTGGTCAAACAGGGCCCTGATGCGGGTCATGCCCTTAATTCTGAAAAAGAAATACATCATTCAGCTAAACTTCCAAGAATGTTAGGGCTGTTTAATTATGTCTATATACTGTGTATATAGCCATGAGATACGAAAATGATACTTTACAGCAATGTAAAAAATTTAAAGTCTGTAATACCAAACACAAAAATGTAAACAAAGATTACAAATATCATAAAGATTTCGAACCTTGGAGCATATTGTCTGCGTGTTCTCCACATACGTATAGTTGCCTGAATATGTTCGATCTGTGCACGGCGGTATGCTATCTTGTTCTTTACTGCAGAAAATACAGAAGTCAGAGATGAAAACAGTGAATACCAATAACATAAAGAATAATCAATCAAATGAAATAGTAACATATGAAAACATTCAGTCTGCTTTCATACAGAAAATCATGTTGATTAACAATATTGATATATAAAACATCTCCATTAGACTTGACTCACACTTTATGACAGACCATGCTCCCCATTGCGCCTTCTTCCAGCGGGAGCGAATCAGCCATTTCTGTACCTTTTTGATGAGGATAGCCAGGTTCTCCGGATCAGACTTCATAATCTGGTCAAACTCGGCAAATTTGCCAGGACGGAAGAACACCTTGGTCATTCCAAACTTAAAGTCATTCTCATTAAGTCCCAGTGCTTTGAAAAGTGCCTGGAACATCGATACACCATGGTCATTTTATTGTAAAAAGAAATTAGGTGGATATGATGATGTAATAATTTAGATACCCTAGCTAGTGCCAATAAACTTCACTGTAAAGGTTTTCATATAGTGAATATGTTTCTTCTGGACACAGACACCAAGTAAAGTAAATAACTACACATGACATCTATTGCCTTACCTTACAGAAGAGTCTAGGATCTAGTCTAGCAATGTTGGGTGGCATGACAGACTTGTACATATTGTAGAGTTCAACAAACATTGTTCTTGAAGGAAATCCTTGCTGCATCAAATCGAGCACAGATGTCATACCTACAAGTTTGTTAAATTGAATACATCAGAGCATTATTAATATCATAAGAGGCAAAATGTAATATGATTTTATACTAATTAATTTACAACATTTGCATACTTCACAATCAATGAAGAAGTAGCCAATTAGAAGTAGAAAGTGTACCTTACCTGAACATTGTAACTGAGACAGAATTTGTGCTCCTTCAAATAAATGGTCCACCATTTTGGAGTTGGGCTTGATACACCGGATAAAACTAGTTCCCTAAAAGAAGGTAAAGGAGAATGTGAAAAGACTAATAAAGATAGTAAAGATAGATAATCTGCTAATGACAACAATAAATTTAATAAAACGATTTTAGGTGTTTCGCAAATGTCAAACAGGAAATAATGTAAAAACATTTAAGACATATTAGGAAAGTATAAATGGTTAGTTGTGCTCTTAGTGACAAATATTTAATTTACTAAAGTGATGAAAAATGAAATTAGAATTATACATACATGTCATTACAATTTAACATCATTATCCACACCCATCATATCAAGCAAAGATATTCAAACAAAATAAATATTTTGTTATATTCATACGAGCATAAGTACAGAAAATTCATACAGGCTACGGTCAATACAAGCTTATGTACAATTCAATTTAAAATACTTATTTACATTCTTATATAATAAAGCAAAGGAAAGTCATCCAAACATAAAACAAAGTGAATGAAGAAAATTTGTATAAAATGTCAATTTTTAAAAAGTTCTTTTTAAAAAGACATTAATGGAGATTGCTCCTTATAAAAGGTCTAAATATACTCTTTGCAAAGAAAAAATCACATATACATATCATACAGTACACATACATTACATACACACAATGTCTGTACAAATAATAATATAATACTCCATATACATTCTCATTTGAAAATAAAAAATAATCCAAAGTATCATATTGTACAGCGGCAGAAATCAGGCTATTACTTGAGAGCTTTAAAAAAACTCAAGTAAAATTGACGCGTCTGATTGCGATGCATAGGCATTCCCATTCGCTGTTTGATAAAAATGTTAACTAAATCTTCCAAGACCATAAAAGTATATATAGCTAGAGTTCCCATAGTATGGAATATGCTACCTTTTCTGTTCGGCTATTTGGCTGATGAGAGAATGCTATATAAATTAACATTGCTCTAATGAAATAGAAAATTGCCAATCTTAAAAGTTTTGATTAGCTATAATTTAACATAATAATTAAACATTACATGCAAATAATTCAATATATCCTCTTCAAAAAGAGGAAATTGTTGATTTAATTTTTATCTTTTGTTTTGTATTGATATACATTAAGTTTTCAATTATTGTGTGACCGGAAGATTGCTGTTCATGCTGTTGTTTGTAACATTTATTTAAAGTATCTTTCATTAATAATTTTACCTCTTTACACAAAACAACAATAAAAAAAATGCTCGCAAAATAAATGTTACATACAATATCACTTAGAAGAAAATGTATTCGTAATATGGAGCTTAGGAAAACACACAGTGAAGAACTCCATATTGTATCTAAGGTAATGAGGTGCAATATCATTACAATCCACAATCCATCATACATGTCGGTTCTCATGGTATATTCTACACAGGTAGTGAAAGAGAGCAAAGTGCATAGCTTTTCAGGTATTTAGTGTTACATGTATAAATGAATATATAACAAAACCACAATTTAAATTACTGTATATCAAATACAATGGCGATTTTGGATGTTTGTCCACGAATGTCCTATTACATTTTTGAATAAATTTATGGGGACCTTGGTTCCAAATTCTAAAGAATTTTCGCTGTTAAAGTGTGAAAGGTTTATCAATTGTTGAATAACTTACTGTGGATCTGAGTTTGTCCATGAGCTGAGTCAGTTGGATGCGGAACTTGTTACTCACAGATATGAATGTCAACTTGCCCTTCGTTGAGGTCAACTACATAAATAATATATAAAACATTGTATATTTTGTACTTTCACAAGGTTTTTATATCATTAAAGTGGCGTCTTTTACCGCTATTATGTTTTCAGTCCACTATATTTCATATCAAGCTATACAGTGTATCTGCAGTGTATATATATTAATTCATAATGGATCTATTTTACATATCAGAAATTAATGTATGATTTATATTAAAATGGATACTCATAGTGAAAAAATGAGATAGAATAATAATGAATAATTATCTTTTCAATAACTTGGTTATTAATTTTTTCTCTCAAATATCAAACAAAATATTACAGTTTTGTTGTCTCCATTCTGGAAAATGGCCTTCACTAGCGGGTTCTTGGCCTCCAGTACCATGGCCTCTAGGGAAGCGTGGAGAGCATCATTGTTCTTCTCAATAAACTGGCTCTGGAGGATAAACATTAGCATGCTAGTTTTCTTACTCAGATTGCATCAGTGCTTAATAATGATTCTCATTTAACATTCATTTAGTGTGAACATCATTTTGATAATGACTGGCATACCGTGTGGTAGACAACAGCTCCAGCAAAGTGTCTGATGAGGAAGCCCTCCTCATCCCGCACCTCTCGGTGAGACTTGAGCTTGGACTTCCGTGGGAACTGTAAAAAATATTTATTGATCATTCCTAAATGCAAAGGTTTTATCTATTTAGCTGTACACAACAGTGACAAGATTCTTTGCCATTCTGGTGACCATTGACAATTAATATCAATCAGATCAACATAAACTACCACACATTGATGAAAAGACATTAATTATGTTTGGCTTAATTCAAGCAAAAGTGAAATGAAATACCGCAACGGAGTAAAACAATGTAACTTACTGCAAGACGATAATGATTTTTGTTCTTTTTGTAGCATTCCATTGTGAAATGGTCAAATGTTGGTTTTGGTAGCTTAGACTCTTCGTCAAGAATCTCAAAAATGCCTGTACTCTTTAGCTCAATGAGTTCTTAAAAATAAATATTTACATTTAAAAATAGATATATATATTCCAAAGAAAATGCTTCTTAATAATTTGCCAGTATAGCAGAACATAATATTTGACAAGAACTTCGTAAAAGCATTAGTATTAGAATGAGAAAAGAATAATTATAAATGACTTCTTGACATACCAATGCAGTCCTGGTTGTCAACATATGAGATCTTTTTCACATTCAGCCCTTCTTTCTCATACAGAGCTTGTTCCTGGAATGAAGATGTAGATGTTTTGTATTCATAAACTGGATGTTCTCATAACTTTAAACTCTACCATTTTAAATAACACCAAATATTTCATTCAAACCACATCAGCTAGATAGAAATACATAAGAATAATTTTTATTATATCTATGCATAACATTCATCATGTATAACATACCTCTTTAAGAATCCTTTCATTGAAAAACTGTTGAAGTTTTTCATTACAATAATTGATACAAAATTGTTCAAAGCTATTTTGCTGAAAGTACTCTGAAAATAAGCGAAGTCAGAGGGTCATTAAAATGTTAATCTACTTCAAGACCAGCTTCAGGATGGTGAGCTTCATGGTAAATCCAACTTTTAGAAAAGGTATTTGATGAAATAAATATTTTCTAATGAGAATATTCTTTTATGGACACATATTTATATACAAAATCCTTACCAAATCCAGCAATGTCAAGAATACCAATGTAGCTCTTTGATGAAGAGAAGGGTAGAGCTTGGTTAACTCTGGTTACAATGTAGTCAAACATCTTAGAGTAAACTGCTTTCGACAAAGCATCTCTGGCACTTGATGCCTCACCAGGTTTTAAAGGAACTCTATTGGTGTTTAAAAAGATTTAGATTATTATATGCAGGTTATACTTATTAACTGATCTGTCTAATGTATGCCCTATTTTATGTTAGAAGTTCAATTCATCTTTAAACTAATAACTATTATATATAGAAACATATACAAAATTATTTCCAAATATGCAAAAGGATGTGTAGATGTCCACGTTGCACTGAAGGCAACTGCTTTGATCTAGCTCTCTTAGCTATTCATCATACATTTGAGCACACTCAGATATTTGAGTTTACATAATTCAATAAATTGTAAAACAAAACAAAAATCACAATTACTAATAACATCATTTTCAATTGTAAACTTATTGCTTGATATTAGAAGTCTGAATTTTCCTCAGTATCTCTACTTTCATAAAAAGTAATTTCAGTTTCCTCTGATATTCCTATTTAAGAAGGAAAACTAAAGCAACATGCAAAGAAAATAATAAAAGCAACATCAAATTTAAAACATGCTTTCATGGAAATGCCATGCAGTTATCAAGCGTAAACCAATAGAACAAAAGAAATAACAGAACAAAGAAAAGTTGTTTTTGTCTACTAACTTACATACATGTATAGAATATCAATGTTAGTTATAGAAAGCGTCCAGATGGTACTTGTATGGTTGTAATTAAAATATCCTGATCAAAATCCATAAAACAAGAAATCATTCTTCACAAACATAAATTCTACTGAATAAATTTCTCTAGTCTACATAAAATAGTCATGAAATTCACACATTTATATGTAAACTCATATCTTCAAAAATAAAAGCTCAAATTGCACTTGACCATGGATAGCATTTAGCATGTAAGTGCAACTCAGAGATGTCATTGAATGGCATACATAAAAAAAATACTAAAACCTTTAGTGACATAAAAAGCATTCATGCAAGCTGAATTTGCTATAGCATTTCTGAGTGTTCGTCAAGTCAAATACTTAATTTATACATATATATCATATATATATAAGACGGTCATTTGTTAAATATTACATACATATGTTTGGTGAAACTTACTTGATCCTAATCCTGTATGGTAGGATGCAAACTTAAAATCTTATATCAGTGTGGTGCAGCAATACATTCTTAGTGCATCCTCATTGGGGGGCAGCGGCACTTACTTAATGATGGATCCCTGTCTTGTGGCCTGCATCACTCTGGTGGTGAGTGACTCCTGCAGGTCCTCAATGTCCACCCCCAGTTGCTGTGCAGCACACTCAAGAGAGGTGCTGCTGCTGGCTTTTCACTGAGCAGCCCCTGCGTGATTAGTTGTCACGGTAATCATTAACAGTGTCTTGCTTCTCAATCTGTATATGCCATTGGGGACTTTCTTGCATTTAAGAGACTACAATCTGATGTAAAGCTAGTTGCGCTTGCTGGTGTTTCTTCTAATACCACATGCCTGTGATGAAGATTCAGTTGGGAATTTGCTGGATGAAAGTATGATCAACCTTTCTTGTGATCAGACCTTGTTAGATATTATGGAGTGTTAACGAAATAGCGATAGAATGTGCATATTTGCAGTTCGGATTTGAGTAAAAACTCAGGAACATAATGTGAAAGCAGAAAGTAACTTGTATACATCAAATGAATTTTCTTCCGTAAGAATCAATAGCATAAATAAGCAATAAACTACCTGGATGGAAAATCTACTACCGGTACATGTATATATAGGCCTATTAATTGTAACCAAAGTTGCACCAGTCACATTAAGTTCTTCAAAGGTTTTATGCTATGGATTATGATATGCATCATTTAAAAAAAAATAGTTGAATTTTTCTCTGCAAGTGTAGCACATTCTTATTCGCTATAATAGGTATTAGATTTTGTATGTTAGAACTAGATAAAGGTGATATATTAGAAACATAAAAATATTTAATTCAGCTTTGTAATCTGGCGTCTACAATCTAAAGGTTGAAAAGTGGTAAGGAGAACCTGTTCTTTAAGAGGCATCATGGATAAATGCAGTTTCCCCTTACCACAAAATGAACATGTCTTTCTGTTATGTCTACATTTGAATAAAAGGAAGTACAATTTACCATACACTCACATTACAACAACACTATGTTACATTCAAAGGAGCGAACAATTTTTGCTTTGAAGAAAAATTGCTGTTCACAAGATAGAAAATAATGGGCATAGGAAGGAATGGAGAAATTTTTACTGGGAGAGTATGACTCAGAAAGACATGACCATTTGACATAACATGCTTGACAATAGTAACATGATGCAGCCCACTACCACTAGAACTTCAGGCTTGAAGGGCAAGTCCTTAGTCAGAACAAGTCCTCGATATCCATTTTTGAGAATGTTTACATACAATGCTATCAGACATGTAGTTCTTTACATCATACCAATAATATTTGCAGTATATATACAGTTAGAATGTTTTCTTTAGCATAATGTCATTGTGAAGAAATGCTCAATAATGGATAAAGGAACTTTTCATGTGATTGCACAAGGACTGCATGGAAAGGCCTGTCTTCTTACTTGATGATAGTGCCTTTCATGCCTCCACGTGAGGCTTGCATGACCCTAGAGGTCAGTGCATCTTTAAGGTCATCTTTGTCCATGCCAAGCAGTTGTGATGCGATGATAATGGCATGATCAGTTCTTGGATCAACACGACTGCCACCTAAGTAATTGGCAGCGAAGTGCCACACACACACATTATTTTTCAATTTCCAAACACTATACATCTGAATTTTTTTCCTTTCAAAAGAAAGAGCCTCATCAGATGATAATGACGATTTGGATTATCTTTATGGAATGATTTAAACTTTACGGCATAAACTTTAATGATGCAAAGAGAAAATGGTAAGAAAAAACACTTAAAATTATACTATGGGCATCTAACCTCCTTTTAATTCAAAATATTTCCAAAGGTTAGCTTACATTTATTGTACCATTATATTTACTATATATATATTTATATCTCTCTTTCTTATTTCTTTTACCTTTATATATATCTCTCTTGTGTGCCCTGATAGTAGATATAAATAACCTATGTTTAATTTCAAATAACCATAAACTTTGCTGCGTGTCTACTTAACAGCAAGATCCTGCATTATCAAATTTAAATATATATAGTTTAATTTCTCTGGAAGAGTTCAAAATACTCAGTGAAAGTGGTGCACAGAACCCAACTGCATCCGCTGCAGTGGTTGTGGTCCACTGCTCTGTGAACGGCATCTGTTAATGAAATTTTCTGCTCTCTCACCTTTGGATGCATTGGGTCCATCAACATCCTCTTCAAACTGAATGTTTCCGAGGTGGAGCACACCAGCCACAATGGTGTAGATGCCGAGTTTCTCCTGATCACTCATACCCATCTGGGTCATGGCGTCATCTGTGCGCTTGAAGTCATTGATGTCGTCAAGCTGGATGTCCTTTAGGCTCCCGAACTTCAGGAACTGCGAGGAGATGGAAATCAATGTGTCATTTTCTACGTTGGCATGACACAAATATTATCGTTACTAACTGCTTCTTTTCTAGTTCATAGTATGTGGCATTTAAGAGAAAGAAATTGTAATGTTATGTTCATTTATTGTCAAGCTAAAAATTATTTTGTCATGTTTATTTAAGCAAACATAAAGAAGTTATCTAAATGGCTAAAAGTATCTGAAAAACAAACACGAACAGCAAGTGAATAAAATATAAATATAAATCACTGAAAACAAATGATAAATAATAAAAATGCACAGCAACCAAATTAGAATCATAGGCGTGATTAAAGCTATCTGTAAATTATAACGGTCATAGATTAAAAGCAGGGAAAGTTTAATGTTATTTCATAAAATGTTAGTAAAACTAATTGAAAGAGCAAATTGAAATGGAGAATTTCCTGTTTGCCAGCTGTGATTTTACTATAAGCTACATTTTTCGAGATTCTCTTGAATTTCTAAAAAGAAAAACACTATGCAATTGGAGCAGCCCTTGAATATTGAATATTTGTTTACTTGGCTTCAGCCTATGAAAGTAAATATAGTTTTAGTGATTATAATAAAACTTTTAAGACTCAAATTCTCTACCCACGACACTCCTAGCAGCTTCATTTTAGGAACAGATCGATACAGAACTATCATCAAGAATACTATCACCTAAATTACATACAAATTTGCAAAATAACAAGTCAAGTAAAAATATAATTTAGGCATATTGAAAATCACATTGACACAAATAACTACTTTTGTTCATAAATATAAATGTATGTTAAAAAAATAAAAATATACTAGACAAAAATAAAAATCCTATAGCTGATTAATTATTTGGATATCCCTGTTCTATCTACAATATGGGGGAGATTGTTTCTGAGCATCCATGAAAATCCTGTCATTTGAAATATTCCCTATCATCGCTCAAAGAATTTTTTTTGCCAGACAACAGTCATGTCTCGATGTGCCCAAGGTTCTAAAATTAATTATTCAATTTGATTTAAGAGGCTTTAGAATTAAAACTTGTTAAAACGGTCATTGCGAATGAAATGTAGAAGCAGGCTATTGTTCAAGGACCCCTTCAAACCATGGACGTCTTTCTAAAATCATCCAAGGGTGTTTCTTAGGCTGTTTATGGTATACGTATAATGAATACATGCTTGCTTTTCTTCATTTGCAAACCAAATCAAAAGGAAAAAAAGAAGAAAAAAGGGTATACATAATATTTTGATAATTAAGTCATTAACGTTTTATAAACTTTGTTGAACAATGATACGTTTGCAATTTTGTATGTTATCATGCTACTAAATAGATTTTAGACATGCGAAGGGAACAGTACAAGACCGCGCTAGAGCTGATTCATGCAAAGACAGGCTCACCTGTTGGGACTTCTGATTCTGGTTGATTGCATTCTGGTTCTTCGCCGAAAGGAAGTACTGTGTGTTGCCACGGTTCAGATACTACGGAGAGACCAGTACCCCATGACATACACAATACCATACCATCATCACATTCATTAACCCTTACTGAACCAGTTTACTACATAACACACAAACCATTAAACTAACATGCAAACGATGAATAAAAATTGTATGCATATATATTTTGTTTGTGGTAGAAATATTGCACACAATAAAACATCTTACAATAAGAACATTTCATATTTATGATTCCTTGTAATTTTTCAAGGCATATTGAAACAAATGAAACACTTGTGTCAACAAGCCTCATTGAAATCACAATGTTAATGTTGAAAAACAACATGGAACCACATGAAAGATACAGAAATATGATAACATTTGACATAAAATTAAGAATACATATTGAAAAAGATAGTGTGAATAATTACCAACAAATTATTTAGGGACATTTACCATGCAACGAAATATTGTAATCTACTACGTATTTCAAGTCCAAAAGCACTAGGTATTAAAAACCTGGAACCCTTGAAACCAAATCCCAAATGTTCCCTTGTAATTTCAAGTCAAGAACTGAAATATGGTAACCAAACGTAGCTCATCCAAGGCTTCATCTGAGTATGGAAAATCTGCCTTTTTTTTTCTGACCTTAGAATCTATGAGTGGCACATACGGTACCAGGACATTTAACTAATACTTCACTATACTCACATTAAAATGGTCAGGAGGGCCAAGACGCAGCTGTTGACGCAGACTATCAGGTGCGCCAGCGCACATGCGGTAAAAGATGTGATAGTTGCGCTCATCTGAACCTTGGACGCATATACGTGACTTTTCCAGCAGGTAATGAGAGATGAAGCCACCACACACATTGTACTGAAAGCAACAGAGTGAGATTTGGACCTTCCATTGATTTTCGGCTTTTTTAAATATGAATGTTTTCATGTCAAACAAAAATTATTTGTAATTACTCATTAGTTTTAAAAAATTACGTTCAACAACTAAATAGTAGCCGATCTTCATTTCAATATCATACTACAATGACAATTAATGTGCATGATTGTGTTACAAATAGTTAATAAATATATATCATTTATTGTAAGGTCAATATTATTTTGTTAGCTGCAAACAGATAGACGTGCTAAATTCAACAATAACTATAATCTACTGATACTACTCATATTTCTAGATTCTAGATTTGTATTTCAAAATGTCAATCAGGCTGGATTTCAATAATGAAATTGATTAGTATTTTTGATAAGATTAAAAAATAATCATTCACCATAAAGTGTTTTAACTATCAAATTCGATTAGTCAGGAAATATTTTACAAAAAAATCTGCGAAGAATGTTTTTCAATATAAAAGGGATCAAGAGAATATTCTAAGCAATGTATTGGCCTACATAAAGAAACTATTTATTTTCTACAGTTGTTAAAAGTACAGAAAAGAGTGAGCATAGTGGCAGTATTTTTTACAAATGGCCCAAAAACATGAATTTTGTGACCTGTTGATGCAAAATCCACAAAATGCTGTCTTCTAATGACATAACTACTTTGTTAAAGACAATTCATAATGGAGCCCATTGCCATTGCTTAATGCTTATGGTGTACCACACAATTCCTCAAAGTAGTTATAGGTGATAGAACACACAAAATTATAGAAATGATGAAAGCTAGAACTTACGCCTGCAGACTGTTTATAATAAATACATTGCAGAATAAGACATTTTTATATACATTATCATTAATAATGATAACAGTTGCTATTGTATGTAATTAAAAAGAAATTACAATGCAGATGTACAATAGCAAGTTTCATGCATATATACAAAGTTGACCAGAAGGAAAATTTACACAAGTTTCAATCTAGCCATTTTACTTATTCAAAAGAATATTATGTACATTGTGTATATCGACAGGGTACACTCAATGTAAATCTTAAAAATAATTCCTAATTTCTTGAAGTATGTTTAGCATAAAAAGAAAACGAATATTTAACAAAATTTGCGTATCATAAAAATAGTTTATATACCTTTGAATCAAAATGGATTTCTACAAATTTTCCGAATCTACTGGAATTATTGTTTCGCACAGTTTTTGCATTACCAAAGGCTTCTAGCAAGGGATTAGCTGAAATACAATTAAATTAAAAGAATAAATACACATTAAAATATTTCTATGCTATAGAAAATCATTGGAATTAACAAACAAGAATGAACTAGATACAGAGTAAATAGAGACGAAATAAAAACATCTAAGTAATTTTGCACCAAGATTACTTGGTATTCTTTTGCAAATCAAAATGTCTACATTTTAACAACATCATACAAAGAAAGACTGTTATTGAAAATGAATTAAGTCATTGAAATAAACATACATTGTACTATTCTTTCTTCTAAATTTCCTATGTGAGTTCCCCAATTGTCTGTGAGGTATTTGAGAATGTATTTTGTCGACTCAGTTTTGCCGGCACCTGACTCTCCACTAACGATGATTGACTGAGACTGTTTCAACACTCTCATATCACGGAATGCTTTGTCAGCTGTAATTACAACAGTTTAGATTTATATTCATAAGAATTTCTACTACTTTCTAAAGATTTTTCTTGAAAGACACAACTGTAAGTAATCGAATCAAAATATTGTCACAGTAGTTCATGAACATTTTAATTGAACGAATATCCAACTTACCAATAGCAAACACGTGTGGTGGCATCGTACCAAGCGACTTGCCCTTATATGACTGGATGACTGATGTATCATACAAGCGCTTGATCTCAAAATACGGGTTAATAGCAATCAGGATGTTAGCTACATAGGTCTGGAAAAAAAAGCCATGTCTAATATAAATGGTGCTGGTTCCTCCAACTCTTCGTGCTGTATAGTTCTACAAATATGGGTCATGAAACTGAATGTTCAAGGCTTCTGGACTTCCTTGTGGAACGTTCTACTTTACCAGGTCTAGGTGTCCATTCACATTACATCAATTATACAGATGTGATTTGCTCTAAGAATTAGAATGTTGCTGCAGGTAGGCAAGAAATTCATTTCTATTTTTAATTATTATTGTGCTTGAGGTAAAGGGCAATAAAATATGTATCATTAACCAATGCAAATTACTATTTTCTAGGCTATTTGATCATAGCAGATAGGAAGTGTGCCTAACATTATAATCCTTTAGAATTACAATAAACAGCAATGCACAATAAGCATGTGTGTCATACTCACATAGATGCTGTCTTTCATGTAGCGCAGTCTAAGGTTGTTGAGCAGAGTTGCCTCATTGAGATACATCAACGCGCCTGGAAAGAAGACAATTACAGCTTGTTACATGATTACATTAAAAACAATGTTATCTATTAAATGTAATTATTATTCTCTCTAATTATTAAATCTGGTGCAGACATGTCCTTTGTGTGTGTCCCTTGTCTAGTGGAAGTCATTACTTGCAACCTACATAAAAATGCAAAAAAGTGTGTTTATCATTACTGGCCTATAATATTTTGAAGTTTGTAAGATGTGAAGATAAAATTAACAGAGTTCCATTAAATACAAAATAAATCGTCAATAAATTGGATTAATTGTGAGATAGTACACATAAAATATATTAATGTGCACATAACAATAATATTCTCAAAATATTCTAGGTACTTGTGTATGAAAATCTTATATTTTGTATTATGGGACACTTGTCAAAGTTGTTCATCTAACAAATATGGAATAGGACATGAACTGTACAAGCAATTTGCCAATGACATTCAAATTTGTAATGTGTGGGCCCAACAATATACAGGGTCATTTTTTACACATGGATCCTCTAATTAAGCTTAGTTTGTAAAATCTATTTCATGGACAAAGTATTTAACATCCCTTTCAATGTTAGAGACCAAGATGTGATGCAACACCTGTAGATAATTTTACAATCAGGATGTGCAAAGAATAATTATTCCCTACAGCTGTTTCTTTGTACCTAACATGCAGCATTGATGCTCTTTTTCAGCACAGTTGACTTGTACAATAAAATATGATTTGGTCACCTTATGTCATAACAGAAATGTTACGATGACATTCTGAATAACTTCTAATGTTATATCATTCTTTATCATTGATATTGTCCACACTAATAGGAATCATTGCTACCAAGTCGTACTATTCTGGATTTCGATAACAAAGAATGCATCACATATAATTTGTTCTTGCGGGCAGTATTAGACACCAAAATCCTAGTCAGTAGTATTCATTCAATAAAATGGTTGGCACATGTCAACTCATAATACCATTGTTCATGAACTTTCAATGTCAACATTACGAGGGAGGGCTTTATTTAGCCATCTTATGTTTAGAAGTTAAATATATCTTATGTCAATATTTTCACAACAGGTAAGGCCAAGATCGATGTATTTTGAAAAATAAAAATTTAACAGGTTTACACTAAGAAATATTCGAACATATCATTCAACACAATGACAAAAATATCACACACAATTTTTAAGTAAGAAGCTATTTGATCAAACAGTTATTGCAACAATTAAAATCTAACTGAAATTAAACTCAGTAGAGGATATGGGCAGCAGACCCCTTTGTCCAAATCTTAATGTATGCTTTATCAACAAAACATAACGATACCTAAGTGTTTGGCACACATGACATATTGATAATGCTCTGATTCATTGGGTCAAGTTGTACAATATTCCCAAATAATCAGCTGATCGCTCATTCTGATGTAGAAACTCAAGAGAAATTACAAAATACATGTATCAACAGTAAGGTGTATTTCACCGAAGGCACATCAATATTATTGTCGATATGATAGACATTTAATTAATAATCTATGAATAGCTTATCTTCCACACATGTACTTCCAATGCAAACAGTGTTTTTGTTGAATGAAGAAATGATTCTCATTTATCTTGGGGATTCTAATATAAAACTGCACTCTATTAGAATTAAATAATTTCTAATAGACCTATTTCAAGTTTAAGATTGAGAATTTTACTGTGGTAAATATGACTTAAATTTGATACTTTGACACCATCAAAATTTATTTGTTTAAAATATTGTTTGATGACTCGGCTGTTCAAAATTACAAGGGAAATTTTAACAAATGTATTTCAACACACACACGCATATGCAAGCACATACACACTTATGCTATCTAAGAAATCTAAAGAATGCAGATAACCATATACATTGATAAATTTAGTGTGCTATTTTACTGCAGAATAAAAACTATTAGATTCCACACATTAATTAGTACTAATCAATGTAACAGCTTGGTCATCATAATATTCACCTATCTGACCTGTTGGTTAATACATATAGCCCCTGTACTTCACATGCTAAATAATCAACTCCATATAAGATGCATAAATCTGAGGCCTATGTTTCTCATACAAATAAGGCAAATCAACATCGTATTTGTAAAATAAGTCTGCCATAGTAAGGTCTGTGAAATAATGCCAGTCTGAAGACATTCTCAAACCGATCTTATCTATGAGTGAGGATTGGCAGAGATTCTAACAGAGTTGGTACTTTGACATTGTAATACCATATAAATCTATGATGCCAAGAAATTGGTTAAGTGCCAATGTTATGGCAACTTAAAAGATACATACAATAGCACACATGATATCTATAATATTAGGCCAGCACCGCTGTATTTGTTCAAGGTACAGCTGTTGGGCTAGAGTATATGATAATAGGAGCCATAAAAATTAAATCCTTAAAATATTTGTATATATTTAAAAAAAAGGTTTCATAAATATTGTATCAAAACTAATGTATTAATTTTCAGTCCCAGCAAATTCAACCACGATTTAAACATCACGATTATACTGTCTTGGCCCCGGGGTCTTGGCATAGTCTGGACCAATTCGAGGGGGTCAGGTGGCACAAACTAATTTTAACAAGGTTCTTAATAATGATCCAGTAAAGATGTAAAGCTGAGTCAGATAAGTGCAGGTCTCGTGTAGGTTCCATGTGGGTCACACAAACAGTTCAAAACTTAGAAGTTGATAAGGTTTTGATTCGATGCTGTGCATGTTTGAAGTAACCTATCATGACCATAATTGGTAGCAAGTATTAGATAATGAATTAAAAGCATAAGAAGTTCATACTCACAGTTATCATCAACATCCTTGTTATCATATTCCTCAGCAGGATAAACTTGATCATATGGTGCGCTAATTACCTGAAGACAAAAGCAAGATTTCATTAGATAAACAGATATTGAAAGGTTCTTATATAGTTTAGATGCAGTATACATTGTGTATCTGTACATTTCTTAACTTCCTTTGGCAGAAATCACATTGTTTGGTACTAGAGGGGCCTCAACATGACCACCTTAGGTCTCAGTTTTTTAGTTAAAATAAGGCTATGTGCATACATGCTACAAACAATATACAACAGCTACAAACTACAACTACGGGCAACATGGACTATCTTGATCATAAGGTTACATAGTCAAGATCAACTAACAAATATTTTAATCAAGCATCAGGGAGTAAAACAATGGCTGTCAGCATCAAGTAAAAGTGAACATTGGCATAGAAATACATGGCCCTATAAAATTTTGCACGGTACATATCTATATGTAGTATATACATTTAGCATGTAATTTGTTGCGTAAATATGAACATCAGCTCAATCTCCAGGTCAAAACCAATTCTCATAACTAGTATAACATGGACAAGTCTTTCAGACATGAAATAGCATCTCATTAACATTGCAACGATTGTCAACAGCAGTAATATGAGCTTCATCATAACTCACCTGATTCTTAAGCGAAAGAGACACAATCAAAACTCTAGCATAATGCATATGGTTTTAAAATTGAGTTAGATTTGAGGCGTTAATAAGCAATTTTAAAGGTTATTCATCTTATAAAGAAAAAGAAACTTATATTTATCTTAGTCAAAATGGAAAAGAGCACTCAGTTACCATTCATGACACCAAGTACAATATGGATTACGATCATAATGCCCAATACTTGGTTTTATTCATCCCATACTATATGGTCAGGATGGGTGAGACTGACTCTCCATCTATAAATAAGTAATACACATGCCAGACCCTAATAATGGTTTATTGATCAGGTAGCCCTCATGCATAACATCTATCATCCCATATAAGGCAAATATTTAGTGCCTAAATATCCATTTTAAAGAGGGGAAGTCGACTTATACATGTAGCTGGCAGATCACTTTATGACAGGCACACACTTATTACTCAGTGTTTGAAAATGATGAATGACAAAATCTCACCCCAATGGCATACTTTAATCAAAGTTTGCGTATTCTTGTTGATTAAATCTATTACAGGGCCTAAATATCTTTCCTCTTACTTGGTCAAAAGCTTCACATAGATAATCGTACGAAGTATCATTCAATATAATGTACAGTAGAACCTCTCATTAAGACCACCTCTATAATAAGACCATTCTTTACTGTCCCAAACCTTCATAAAATTAACAAAACGAACCTCTGTATAGAGACCACCTACCTCTATTGAGACCACCCGACATTGCTCCCAAAGGTGGTCCTAATAGAGGTTCTGCTGTGCAACATTCACTAAAAATGTTTCACTCATCCAAATTTTAAAAATCCAAATATAGCTTACAGCAGATACAAATATAGACATTATTTTAAGTCAAAGATTTATTGAACATATTTCTTGTCATGGACATATCCTCAGCTTAAATGAAAAATTAGTACATGTAATTAGTACAACAATGGTAGTACATTAAAAACGAGGCCCTGGCTCGTTGATAACTTGAAGAGAGAACATTACAAAAACATGTACTACACAATGATGCAATATATTTCCACAATCACAAACATTACTATGTATTGCAAGAATGGATGACTCTATGTAAATAATAAATGAATCTGCTAAAAAAAGCATCTGTGTGGATTCAAGCAATCGGCTTTTGATACTGATTCTCTTCGGAATATTTTGGGATAAAGTTAAATTTGAACGTATCAAAAGTGAATAATGGTTTGTTTAAATCGCCATTCTATATACAAGTCCGAAGGTAATGAAAATAATAAAACGCATGGAAAACCACATATGGGTGACTTTGTTATCAGCATTATCATGAACATGCACTTAATCCATTGCACTTGGTTGGCAACAAATCAGCTCTGTACCTGTCCTGGACTGTCAAATGGTTCCACTGAGATGGCATCCGCACCAATGTCTGCGATGCGGCCCATCTTGAAGCCATCCACAGCATGGGGAACCCACACTTTCTTTCCCCCGTCCATACTCAGTCGGTCCTATCCAGCCTGAAATCACACATAGGAATGCACGCATTGCTTCACAATTTTCATAACATTGTTAGTACATGCATACTTTTCTTTGACATATATCCAGACAGTCTATATAGTAGGTTCAGTCGTCTGGCCAAACCATCACATTTCTTAAAACTAAAGGATATCTTTTAGTACTTGAGTTTCATACACCCTCATTTTACAAAGGACTCACTTCATTACATTACAACATTGAAATAGATTAGTCATCTATATTAAACTTTCCACACCTACATGTATCATATCTTTGAGACAGGTCTATAGCACTAATTTTCATTCCATATTGATAAGTTAAATACATTGATGTTTGATAGTGCTTCCAAATAGAACAGTAAACATTACTTTAATACACAGAACCATTACACGTGATACAGCTGATGGTAAAATATAAATTACTTGTAATATTCTTTCAATTGCATGGTACTGTTTTAAGTATCATTGTGATTTATTCAATTAAAAATGTCATAATAATTGAAAGATTGAGTGTCATTTATAATGTCCCTTTATGTGTTGTAAAAACAAATTGTGATAGACATGACAATGCAGGTTGAAATGAAATATATTGGTATAATGTGGAAATGAACGTCCAGATACTCTGCCACAGAATACTACCAATGTAACTACTGCCTGAAATGAATAAATTATCATGTGGGATACAACTTGACTATAAACAATCATGAAAGGTGGAGATGAAATACACACATGTTGTAACATTAACACAAAAATGGGTAAAAAATCATAGAGTACTATATGTACGTTTATTTCAATACATGTAATGGGACAGTCATGTTTTATTTACATTACTCCCTCAACATACATGTACAACTATTTTATTGCATCTACTAATATGATCAACATAGAATAGTTTTATTACTATAATATGTTCAACATAACATGAAAAGGAAGTGATTTCATTTCATGTACCGGGTACCTATTATCAGGAAGTAAATTACTCAAAACGACTCACTTAAATACTTATATGTTACGTAAATTCACAAGTTGTCTAAAAACATTATAGATCCAGATTATTCATTCATTTCTTCCTGATTATGCTTGTATTAATCAAATGCACAACACAAGTTTCTTGAATATAAACTTCAGTGTAAAATCCTCCATTAGATAAGTACCAAAAAATCATCTACATTTCAAAATGGAATATCTTCCAATGTAAAGATTTCAGTATCCTTTTCACATGTAAACAAAAATTATAAATAGTTTTCATGCATTTCATTAAACCAACTTTGAATCAGTTCAGTGGACTGTCTTACTATTTCCTTCTATATGAATAAATGAAGTAAATTAGAATTGACCAAGCCTAATGTTGAAGTCTAACAAGGCTAAGGTTTTTTCAGTCTAATAAGGCTCAAATATCTTCTTGTGCAAAGGGAACATGGAACAAGCTACCAAACTGTATAGCAAAACACTTTGGACAGGCACCAAAATTAAATGTTCACTACATTTCGTAAAAACAAAACATGAAAAGGCTTCTTGTAACATTACATGCAATTATGATCAATAATCATGACACATAATTGTAATTTAGACACATTGAAAGTCTAATCAATACGAATTATTTGTATATTGAAATTGATAACACATTAATTTATCACTAAAACAACATTCCTATTCCATTATCAATGTTAAAATATCTTCTTCAAAGTATTACATCCACCCCCACTTGAATACAATATGATTTCCATTCATTACTCCTTTTATAGGCCTATATATTTCAGTATACAGGTCATAGACGACCTGTTAAGACCTACATTCAGATGTGATCTTCACCTTCGAGATAGTTAAATATACTGCTATATTGAATTATACATTTCATTTGTTTTAAATAATGATATGTATGTTACATTTTTATTGACCAAATTTTTATTGTATAAATAAAAAAGCATAATGTGGGAGTTACACTTGTACTCATCTAAGATAAACAACTAAATGATAATTGATAACAGTAATAGACTGTTATAGACAAAAGCAAAAATGTTCCCAAAATTTCATTGAGAAACCAATGTGCTACCAGTAACTACACTACAAAAATGGCATTTATAATAAAAAAAACTAATGATCATACTATAAAATATATCTCTTTCTACATATACAGTGGTGATTGCTGAATTGCATTTAAACCCCATCGACCGTTTATTACATTAAGCAATATATGCAATTATCAGTACCTTTTGAAAGATATTAATTAAATGGTTTTACAGTCTTCATGCAATTAAAATTAATCCAGGTATGTCATTATCAGATATGCAATTAAGTGATATCATCTGTATATATACATGTATATCATTCAAATTGCTACCTTAAGAGTTTCCAAATCACTTGTTATTCTACTTTTCTGTTTATTATAATCCTCATTTGCTATATTATTGAAATTTACACTTCAACTACAGATAACTGAGTAAGAGAAACATCCATAAAGTTCCCTTTCTACTTTTGTCGACAGACACCACAGGGGTACCTACAATTTCCCTTGGCAAAGTGAACACATTTACTTGTGATTACAATGCAGAAGTGCAGAATGCTCTTTCGCATCTATCGACTACAGCTACAGTCAAACAACTGATCAACGTCAATAGATCGATTGTATTCTATTTGCCAAGAATTTCCAATCGCAAACTACAGTGGTTCCAAATACTAAATACCTAAGTGTGCATATTATCAACCTATTTTACTTGTATGTCTTATTTCTATTATTATTATATATATTCTACAACTATTATTGGACTGGTTTATAGCGGATTTGCTCTGTCCTATAAGATAGGACAAGGGTAGTAATACCAGAAACTTGATGTTTTAAGAAAAATAATTAAGGGCTTTTCTTAGGACAAAGTAAATCTTTTCATGTCACAGCTCAGTATTTTAATAAAATATCTTGGAGGACTCATCAAGTGGCCTTCTCTTTGAATGTGCATTTCTGTAAAACAATTAGGTCAATGAGCTTACCCGATAATGTTCCAGATAATGGGAAAAGTATTAAATAACATGTGATAAGTCTAGATTTAATCCCATTACAAAATCTATAAGTCATATGTAATATCTTGTGAAAATATGAAATTTTCTTATTCTAATGTAATATCATATTGAATGAAAATGTACTGGTAATGATAAGAAATAAATATGGAAAAAATTTGTAAATTAATTTTAACTATACTGGAATTTACGTACAATTAAATCTAAGTGATATAACAATCTTAATACCTTGCTAGAATTTCCTGAAGTCAAGATAAATGCCAATTAAGATAGAAAAATAAACATTATATAAGTGTAATATTAGGAACTCCTGCCTATTACCGGCAGTACATATGAACATAACAATGTACATTGTTGCATTTCATGGTGGTATGGTCTTAAATTTCACTAAATAATACTGGTACCACACCCTACGATGCTCAAATGTGAGTAGGCTACAGCTACCTATAGCAATGATACAGTCACATGATTACACCTACATTATATGAGAACACTTATAGACTCATACTATACAGATAGTTAAGGTATGCAATAATGGTCAGGTTAAAAACATTAATAATATAGATTTGTCAAACATTACAATAAACAGAGTAATTGTTTTAATATGGAAGAATAACTTAAATACATGAAAATTGAAAAATGCTTTCATTAGTCATTAAAGTGTAATAGGAAATATAAAAATATTTGATTGCATAAGAAGTAAATTACATTTAACTTGCATGAATTGAAAAAATTATTATTTGCTTAAACAATTAAAAGCAAATGTTGAAAATAGTAATGAAAGTTTTTTTCCATATATTTATTGGAAACGATTGGCAAGTTTTATCTTAGAAATGAAATTGTTCCTTTAGGATTTGCTTTGCATCCTTACAATTGTAAGGAAAATGCTGTACTTTAAATACTGATTCCCTAATTCTGTTCATGACTGGATTGGGAAACCAATGATATACGTTTCTTACAATAAAAAGCTTTTTAAAAGAATTAATTAACCTTGAACTCTTTCAACATTATCGTATACTTATTACCTTGAAAGTTGAAACCGACACGAAACAGTATCATTTGATATCCAGTTTAACAGTCAATGCGATACTATATGAGTTTATTAGTTGGATAATCCAGACTTTAAAAATATTTGTGACAAGACAGTGTCAAATAGTAAACTGCCTTAAGCGGACAGCATATGAACGTGATTGCAGACATCCAAGCTGGCACACGACACTTGTTGGATGTTACGTTACCATTTAACACTGTTTAATAAACTTTAATTAGTAACAACACCTGTAAGGCATAATAGAGCACGTTCGGAGATTGTTGGCATATTGGCCAATGCTTATATTTTGAAGACTTAGGGTACTTAATAATTTTGTGGGTGGTACCACCCCCTTTTCAGGAAGTAATAATAAGCTGTCAAAAACTTAATTCCCGTTGTTTTCCCAGTTTACTATCAATCGTAGTAATAGTCCTTAGACGAAATGCAGTCTACTTATTATTATGGTATTTCAATGTGTTAATCTACGGAATTAATTTGAATTCCTTACCTTATATAAATATATATTCCGTATATGGATGTATACTTATAAGGTGGCCAGGTATGCCGGTGTGGCGAAGCACAACCAAAAGGTAATTTATCCTTCCACTAATTGCAAACCCAAGTTCTAAAGTGCCTCTTAATCCATCTATTAAGTCAACTGTTTCTTTTTGTGGTGAATCTCATTACACATGTCGTTAAAGTATAGTGTCATGTAAATAAATGGCTTAAAGGCATATTGCAGAAAGCACGATTTTGGCGGAGTAATATTTACCTGGATGACGTCTGCAGGTGGAAGTTGAATAAATGGCGACAGCTAGCGGATAACGTGCAAAGCACATAACTGTGAGACGTGCTAAATGTGTAATGATTATAATAAATAATTAAGTACATGTCACACATACTGTTAGTAAACCCATCTTCTAAATAAGTTTAGAATAGGTAATATTAAATGGTTTACTGTGTAAGTAGTATTACTAATCTCACGGAGTCTATAAATAGCACATGTTCTCATTTTTGCAATTTTTGTTTTTTCTTTCTATGCTATATCGTAAAAAAAACATTCAAGTTTGGAACACTCATTTTTTTGAGACAATAAAAATCACAGTCCTGTTTAATTCACCTCTTCTATTTCCATATTTTGCTGATAAATGTTATATAGCACAACGCAACTGTACATGTGTAACATATCCTTTACTGAAACCCCGTCTAGGATTTGCGCTGCATTATATCAGTGATGGTCCTGATGTAAGTATTTCCTAATTGCATCCCGTGTAATGGACAAGTTCTTGAAGAATAAATGATGCCTTTCTTGAAACGAGTCAAAAAGTTTGCCGAGAACAAAGAATAAATAATGCCTTTTTTAAAACGAGTTCAAAAGTTTGCGGAGCTACACATAACTATACTTTATATAAAATAGTTCTGTGAAAGTTCAGCATGTAACATGGAGATGTACTTACCTATTATAGGCCCATTATAACTTCTATATCACGACTAGCATATATAAACGCTGTATAAATATAATAATTATAAAATGCAATATTGTTAGAGTAATTGCATTACAATGCATCGTGCAATCTACCTTTAAAACGTAATAACCTATGAGTAAGGCACAGACACTTTACAAAATTGGTAAAATTGATCAACTCATCACCAATGATGGGTAATTAATTGCGTGCGCTTCCACGAAGCTCAATGTATAATTACAATATCAAAAGGTTAGATCATACAGAAGCTCAATACAATTGCTGCTCCCAGAAGTAATCAAGTAATGTGTTGTTACAACCTTTCCTGCTGCCTCATCAGTATTTGCGTTGTAAACATAACCGGCAATATCGAGGGTTGTGCTATTATATCAAGGAGGACCAAACGATCGTCGATATCACCAACCCTTCTGAAACAGGGGACAGACACATCTGGATGAACACGTGATGTAACATTGTTATCCATGGATATGATCAACTATTGAGTTTTGAAGGCCTTTGAGGCCGGGTTGCACACGGATGGTAACACTCATTAAACTGTCTGGGGGAAAACACATTCAAACTGCTGACATAGAAGATAATCATCCACACGCTTTGAGCTTATATGATTAGGAATTTGTCGACAATTTTGTTGGACAAATTTTAAGGTGTATATTTATGAAGTTTTGGTAAAGTGGAGTATACATTTTAGGCACAGTTGAATCATCAAAAGTAAAGCACCTGCCGCATGCCAAGCAATGTACGGATATAGCGTATAGACCATCTAGTGTATATTGTATATTAGCGGGAATAAATATTAGTGTAACGTGCACAGCACTGACGTAAACTTAATCCACTTGTCTATAACCATCATAAGTAGAGAGAAGTTGGAGAAACACGGGAGTACTAGTGGGGCATTAAACCAAACCAAACCAGAACACAATCTACGTTTAAACTACCCTAAAAAGAGATCATGGAATACGTGACACTGGACGAGTATTGTCGATTTTTGAAAAACCAACAAGAGAATGTTACCAGGAATGTTACCTTCGAGAACTCAACTAGTGGCATAGCTACGCCAGCCACGTTTACTATTTTAGGAGACGAAAACACCACCATAGTAAACACAACGCATGCAGATGATGTTATTATTGAGGTACTGGAGGTTATACATCATTCGATGGAGTGGTACCTTCTAATAGCACTGGGTAAGTGGTTTTCTGGTAATGACAAGGGAACAATCATGTTTAACGATAACGGGGGTTGTCCATTTTTGGGGACTCGAAGAAAAAATAACCGACCCCCCATCAACATTTAAAAAAGTTGAATGATCCCTACACCGGCTAAAGCAAAGGTCCTCTACATAGCCATTGCATTTCTGTACAATTGCTAAAAGAAAATATTTGAAAAGAAAAAAAAATACCGTAGCGTAATAAAAAAAAGTTCAGTGACCCCCCCCCCCCCCACAAAAAAAAGAATCAGAAAAGTTGAACGACCCCCCACCTTTTTGGACGACCCCCCCCCCCGGTATCATTATTCATGATCGTTCCCCAATGTTAATTAGAAAGACCACACCGTAGGCTTACAACTAAATATTGCTGATAAATGTTATTGTGTGAGCCTCCAAAATGAGCACGCGAAGTTTCATTTCCGTGCACACTAAGAATTTGTACATGTTGATCTACATGTATGCACATTGCACAATAGTCAGCAAGGAAGCCCGTCCGTCGACAATGGACACACATGATGTGACGAAAAAATATTTCCAAGGTTGCAATTAGCATTTATCACTGGCAGATCCAGGGGAGTGGATGGGTGCATGGCCCCTTTTCCCCACCAAAATACTTCATTTTCAAAGGGTTTTCTACACGTCCGCCTTTGACCTCGCGTACGAAACCAATGAAATCCACCCTTTTCCCCAAAACCTGGACCTGCCATTGTTTTTGCTATACTTTATATACACAGGTGCGGTTGGAATTGGGTTTAATGCAATCCTGATCACCATCCTCAGCAGAGATGACTCACTCACAAATGCTACTCGTCAGATTCTCCTCTGCATTCTGGGCACGGAGATCATATATGACGTCAGCATCATGTGCTTTACACAGATGAGACATTTTTTGAAAGATTTTCGGATGGAGGTATGAAAAGGCTATATAATATTATTATGTTAAAAACGCTCAACGCTATTGATTTACAAGTCTACCAATTAAGCCATGAAACCCCGTTTTTGCGATTATTTATATTGTGCAGCATAATTTTCTATCAGGTATGTATCTTCCAAGGAGTCAACGCAGTATTAAGCTTACAGTTTAATAGAACCTTTTTTTTCAAACTGCCAAATAGAAAAGAAACATATGAAAACACTGTTTAATATCAGATCAATAAATTCTAACAAATACAAGAGAACTAATTATGATCAAAAAAGTTTAATATATACAAACTAAGTTTTCTTTGGCACTGTAGAACCTCTAGTTGAAATACTAGTACCAAAAGCAATATTAACAGAGGACCCTTTGCGCATGCTCAGCCTACAAAGCCCCGTGCGCATGCGTATTAAACAGCGCACTCCTCCTGTTTCAGGTGCTGGGCTGGGTGTCCATGATGATGAGCATGAGCCAGATGACGGCCGTCTGGCTCGTCTACATCCTCATCAACCGCAGCTTCTCGCAGATTCGACGCTTCTGCAGCCCGCTCGAGGTGATCACACTCTAGTAGAGTACACTACTCCGAAAAACAAAGTGTGCGACTGAACGATAGCACAATGATGATACACAGATGAGAGGTTTGCTGAAAATAGCCGAGAGTGTGTCTTCAGGTTTATCAGGTATGATCGACGGGGCCCTCAGAACCAGCTTGCAGTAGATGCCGGGTCTGGATTGCACGGACTATGTACATGAGTACAACGAGAAGCCCTTTGGAGTTATTGCTACCATGATGGTAGACCATGGTATATATTAGCGTAGTTTAAATAAGTGCGTGTTGGTTGATGGTAGGCCTAGATCTATACTGCGAGATATTTGTACCGCCATCACCCTTGAAAAGGTATATGTCAAAATCAGTATGTACTGGTGTATTGTGTGGGTGTTTGGGAAAAAAAGGGGATTGGGGCGGGGGCCGCCCGATGGAACTGATGGAAATGAAGTATTTTTGTGGTGGTAGAAAAAGGGGGAGGGGGATTGGGTGCACAACGCCTGCGTACCCTGGATCTGCCTATGGTGCTGCGTATGGCGCGAGACCGTTGGTGTTGCGTACATGCACATTCAGAGGCAGTTAACGGACGGTGCAATATTTAACAGGCGGGGGGGCCGGTGCATATCGAAAAACTTGTCTGAAAAAAGGTCTTGTCCCATGCTGATGTGATGAAAAAAAACCTGATGTCCCATGACCTCTATTCATAAAAAAGTCCGCGTCCCCTCCCATGACTATTCGAGTAATCAATTGGTACCGATTCGCTCACGTCGAGGTGGGATTTCAGCAGCTGAAATAAAGTACATGTCCCATGCCCAACGAGAATGAAAAATCATCTGGTCCCCCTACTTTGTTCCTTGAAAAAAGTACCTGTCCCCCTACCAAATGTACCGGTCCCCCTTCCTGGTAAATATTGCACCGTCCCTAAGGTACCTAACCAAGTCTAATATCAGGGAGTAAGCATTATCACAGACTTTTCTATTTAGTTTGGGGAGTGTGTTTGCGTGCAACGAGGGTAATCATGCATGCAATACGCAAAACCAAGGCACGCCGCCTTTTATAGAAGCGTCCGAACCTCGTCAGATCCGAGTGTGTTATCACAATGCACTTGCTGAGCTCATAGTCACAACGACCACGGCATACACACTTTTTCGAGAATGCAAGAGTCGGACTTGTGACTTAAGTCCTTCAAAAAAACCAAACTTATATTTAATAGTTGTTTCCTCTATTATTACACACACCCCCCCCCACCACCACTAATGTAAACCATCTATCGAGTGCAAAGAAGAAGAGCAAGTGCAATTGTGACAGCCTCTAGCTGTAATAGGTATAAGGCCTTGTGATAGGCTATTGTGAGCTATGTGATTGTCGTGTATAATCGGGTCACTCGGGTGTGCTGTGTGCCACTTTGGACTAAAAACCATGTAATAACGAGTGAAGCTCTCCTGGAAGATGTAGAGCTCTGTCTTGAGCCTACGGTGAATATCCATTACATAAGAGCCACGTTGCATTAATAAATCCCGTTTCGAACTCATGCGCAAACAACAGAAATTATATGGCTTTTGTATAATAGAGAGCTATACACCCAAGCCACATACCAACCTAATACACGTATAAAGAAAATGAAGGTACATAGTCATTGTAACTAGCAATGTGTGTGCCTCAGGTGGTGGTGGTGCCGCGCGTGCCCCCGCAGGTGGCGCTAGTGGCGCTGCTGACCGCCATCTTCCACGTGCCGTACGCGCCGCCGATACAGGTGAGAGCACGTATTTTTACAGATAACATGTTGGAGCCTTTTAAAAAGTTTACACGCCACTTCTTGAATGCCGGATATACAATGCAGATGGTCTTTACTTTTGTATTTCCTTCTTAGTGTGCTTCTCCATGGAGGCTCTACTATCAATATATCCATAAAATCTAACGTGCTGTAAAAATTTTTACATATCAAAAGTTGACGGAACCGTTTAGTATAAGAGTCTCCGAAGAGCATAACAACATTTTCAAGTCATAACATACAACATGTTTATATTGAAGGGAATAGCATTGGGTACTAAGCTGAATATGGCACTATTTCATTAGATCCTGCTCAACAAGGTCGACCCTTACTTCAACCCATGCACGCAGCCATTGGAAGCTCAATGGGATGTGTTCCAGGAGGAACTAAAGGAACCAGTGATCAACCTGTACTATGTGTTGTACTTCTGCCTGCTGTACTTTGCTGTCATGTACGGCTTACCCTTCTTCCTGATCGGCTGTAGGGACAAGGACGTCATTGATATTATAAAGGTGGGCAATGCTGATTTCTCTTGTCGTGATTCTCTTATTTTTTTTATCACATATACAGGGTTTGTCATGCAATGATTATAGGGGGAGTGGGGTGTGAGCGATAAAGTGACATTTTTTGCGGCTCGTGTTGGCTTTAAGAAAACAGACCATAATAAAAAAATCTACAAATCTAATGCAGATGAATGCTCTAACACTTCCAATACAACATGTTTGCAATATCACGCTACGAATGCCGGAAAATTAAGAAAAGGAAGTACTAAGAACACTATAGAATATTCTAATATTCTAATATTCTAATATTGCCGTCGTCTCCCACTGAAGGACCTACAACACTACCTGCCCAACGTGCCAGTGATCTTCTTCAACACTCTCCAGAACGGCGTAGTGTTCACCACCATCTGCAACGTCTACATGTTCCTCACGGTGCCCAAACTTGTTCTGCTCGTGCTGCAGCTCTTCGACTTGCCATTCGTATTCGTTCAAGTAAGTGCACGTATAGTGACATGAAACTAGAGATGCCAATTTTCATTATTGAAAAAAGAAATTGAACTCCAGCTATTTTTTATGGGTGAAGTTTGGAAGCTTCACACCATTAAACCTACAAAAACAGGAGGGAAATAGTGAGCATGATCTTGAACACCATATGTTTGTGCTTTGAATTAGCTTAACATCTCTACTTTAATGAAGATACTTCATTGCTGTCCGATGGCGTTATACACCACAAATCTCCAATTAAGACCGCATCTCTAATGAGACCAGCTCTATAAAAAGATCATTTCTTGATGTCCCAAAGTGGATAGGTTTGACGTATGTCCATGGTTAATTTTACGTTTCACGATTCATTAGTCCTAACTTTGGAGTGCTTCGTGCAGTAGTGTCTTGCACTCAATATCGGTTCTAGTCACTGGAGACCAATTTCCTCACACATATGGCACAATGACTGACACGTTTCTTTTCACAATCTAAACATCGAACATTAAATATAGAAATCTATTATATAAATGGGGAGTGTGTGTTCGTTATATGCGCAACATCTTCAAAAGCAGATTTCCAAATACCACGAAACTTTGGCAAATCATTCTTCATAACCCAGTGGGTGCACAGAATAAGATTATGTTACCTGTACACGTCCCTGCTACGAACAATTTACGAATTATTTTCAAAATAAATAGATGCCATGCTCATTACAGGGCCATGTTTGTGTAAATAAAAACGTTAAACGTGCGGGTTTCCTCTGCATATACGTCATACGTAGTACGTTACACGTAAGTAGATAAGCGGAACGTCTTTCTTTGCTACAGCTAACGTACGTTACCCGTGCGTTATGCGTACTTTAAACGTACCTCATTCTATGAAAAACGTTGCCTACGTAAATTTAAGTAAAGTAAATAAAAATAAATAAAAGTGAATGAATTACATACAATCCTTGACCCAAACTACACTAAGCACCGCAGAAAGGGGGTGATTGAGATGCACATTTAATGGTCTGCACGTGTTTACCAGGCGTAGGAGTAGCTGGAAGGAGGGATATTAGACTGATCAAGCATTGCCACATACATGTAGTGTGTGTATGGCTGCCATATATGACTGTGGGAAGAAGGTGATGGAAGTGTATTTAATCTTTCCCGGACCTGTATAGTGACGGGAGTTGGTGTGAGAGATGTGGGACAGGGGAAAGAATGGGAAGAGATGAGCATTCAATGTGTTTTTGATCTCATCCGTTTCAACCAGAGCAGCAGCAGGAAGGGGTTGCATTAATTATGGACCTGTTTAGATGGCGATGGGGTAGAGAGGGTTGGGGAGAGAAGAGGGGGGGGTGGGTTCGAAGGAAGGGTAGGGATGAGTGAGACATTTAATATGCTCCGCACGTGTTTACCATAGGTAGCAGTAGCTGGGGGAGGGATATTAGAGGGATCAATCATTACCATCCCGATATTTAGTACATTTGGTGTGTAAATGGCTTAGACATATGATGATGGGAGGACGGTGATGGAGGTGTATTTAATCTGTCACAGACCTGTATACTGACGAGAACTGGTTCGAGGGATGTGGGACAGGAGGAAGTATGTGGAGGGAGGAGCATTTAATGTGTTCCGGATCTCATCTGTTTCAACCCCGAGCAACGCCGGGTAAACAGCTAGTATATAATAAATTGTATTTGACTTTTACCAATTAATTTGCAGGGTGGTTACATCCTGCTGAAGTATATGAACGCCTTGGCGAATATGATGTTGGTCTGCAAACCTTTGATGTACCTGCCACTATTTCTAAGGTAACTCATTTGACCGCATGCTTGTGTCTTAGCACTGGCGTCATGCCATGTGTAATCAACCCCCAATTTCACGTAGCCGATTCTAACCACAGATGCTTCAAAAGACGCCAGAAATGAGATGACAATATTGTCACCCCTTTTATGGTGCCTGTGTGCATATTTGTGGCCACAACGCGTAGGATCGTCTGGAAAAACGGTCGAACCTTTCAAATGGACTAGATGAACAATCAGGCTTATGGCACCATTAATACGGGAACATCTTTATGAACATTTCAGCAATGCCATATTGAATCAGAGAGACTTTACGACGATCAACAAAGCCCTCCAGACGACCCAGAAAAGTTAAACTATGATCCAAATTAACACCTCATTAATCCAACTGGCTGATGTTTGGTCTTCATTCATAACTGCGGTCTCGTCTGATGCTTTGGGAGGATGTATGGTCGACGGATGAAACCGTAAGTGCCGCCACTGCCGTTACAATAAGAAGCAATGGAACCATGAAACGGGAGCATATGTTCCAACACTTTGGTTGTTCATGATGTTCCATGATTAATGCTGTCTTCTTGGAGGAAATGACGAACTTCTGCCTGGTTCTGAACTCCCCCAAGTGCTTTTGATATTTTTTCGGCCTCTGGGCTTTTGTTATGGATTATTAAGTTGTTGATTTGGATCATCGTTTTGCTTTCTGGGTCGTCTGGAGGGCTAACTTGATCATCGTAAGGCCTTTCTGCTTAAAGGTGGCATTGCTGACAATGTCCATATATATGTTCCCGTGTTATGGTGTGCACTTTCCAAATGGTCCCATGAGCATGCTTTTCCACCCAGTCTATCTGAAAGGTCACAGACCGTTATTCCAGACGACCCCACTAATTTTGACCACAAAACATGCACCCAGGGCA
>CM032666.1:43410214-43453107 GCA_019095985.1 Streblospio benedicti
CAAATGGAAGAAAAAATAATACATACAACCATCAATGAAAATTGAATTTGAATGGCGTTAAAGTGCCATTTTTTCACAAAATGAAGAATAAAATTATCTATAAAAAACTTTATGATTCCCCATACTGCGAAAAAATTTGGCAGCCCAACCCTCAAATTTCCATAATAAAAGTTTATGGTCCCCCATTCTCCAACCCCAACCCCCTCCCATAATTTCTGAATGGTACCTAGTATCATTTAAAACAGAATCTAGTTATTGTCTATTTGAAAGACTGTGTAGTTCTGTATTACCATTTAATGCCACTATTCCACATTACACTAGTTTGATAGTTTTTTTTAATAGTTATCCACTTAGATCATAAAACAAAACACACATGAAAATACATCCTAATCAATTATAGCTGAATATCATGACTTTAACATGAACCCAACGCATAAACCATGATCATCTTCTAATTTATACTGTATTCAATAATCGAAACAACTATCACATAAAATAATTTGCAGTCTGTTCAAAATATGAATATCAGAAAAAAAAGTTTGAAAATAGTGATTTTTGCAAAAAAAAATCACATGAACCTTTTTATCAATACATTTTAAATTTTTTTGTTCATAATGCAAAATTATATAATTCTATGCCTTCCAGAGAAAAAGAAATAATATCAAATCTTGCATACAATTCTATCACTTGTTTTGTTAGGGCCTAACAAAATCAATAGTCCGTTTCCGGCAACACAAGATTTTGAAGTAGGTAGGAAGTTAAGTTAGACAAAGTTTTTATTTTATTACTTAGTTTTTATTACAGTTTTTTTAGGTAGGCTGTTTTTGAAAGTTTTTATGACATTATTTTTATATTAAACGTTCAGTACATTGAACTATTTATCAAGCTTCTTTTAGTCGATATCACTATATGGCAAATATTTCAGACTCACAAAATGCTAGTTGACTATTAAAATCCACATAAGTGCAGCTTGTATGAATACTAGTATTTAGCTATATTCACTTCTGCCTTTTTAATCACCGACACCAATTTATGTTTACTTACATTTACGTGTAAATTGTGCATATTGCTTGTTCAATCTACATGCGGTTACACGGAGGGCTGTTACACGGAGGTGAAAAAAAACCCACATCTATCAAACCTGTTTACAAGTTCGCTTTTCGTTTTTCTAAGTGGGGGAAACCCATGACGTCATGAAAATTGTGTACAGAGGAACTAAAATTATGTCTGCAGTGGAAGCAAATGCTAATTATAGGGGTCTAAATAAATTACTGCGTGATTTTAAAAACGGTCGTGGGTCAAATATGTACTACATGGTGATGCAATAATAAAATTTTTGCATGTGAACGTCAAAAAGTGATGCAGCTGCGATTTGAATTGGCGGAGGATGTAAAATGGTTGACGTTTTTATTGATGAAATCTGTAGGATTTCAAAGTTTTTATGGAATGGCCATAAAAACACTAGGGATGACACATATTTTCTAGGTAGGCCTGGTTACCGCAAACAGACTATTGATTTTGTTACGCCTTATGATTATGAAAATTAAAATCAATCAAGCATGGCTATCACAAATGCAGTAGATATATTTCATGGTAAATTTCTGATTACTTATAAATAGACCTGGGGTAAATTATATTTCAGGCATAATAAATTGTATACTTGTTGATACTGTAATTCATTGTAGAGAAGCTTTGTGCAAGTGCAGACTTTTGCACAATTAGTGATTGGAAATTCATATTTTTTATTGGTAAAACTTTTTTTGTAAAAAACGGCTATTGCTCATGATGGCAATGTTTTTTATCATGTCCCAATTTCATGTATTTACTATCATTTATTTAATTGAAATGTACATGCCAGATTGCAATTAATAATCTTAAGTTACCCCAGATCATATTTGAACTAGCTACTGTAATATCGCAGGATGTGTAAGTTAAATATTTCCTAGTATAATTATATAACTTGTGATGCTTTATTTCAATGCACTTAAAGGATCATCAAAGATATCAACTG
The DNA here is from genome assembly GCA_019095985.1 of Streblospio benedicti. NCBI lineage: Eukaryota > Metazoa > Annelida > Polychaeta > Spionida > Spionidae > Streblospio > Streblospio benedicti. The sequence continues at coordinate 43,412,226 of CM032666.1, forward strand.
GTTCTGCGTCCATAGCAGCCTTTGTTGACTTTTTTGTTGAACTTGTGGTTTTCTTAGTTTTTGGTTTTGATGCAACATCCGCAAAAATGTCATCTGAAACAACAGACATAATTTATGCATTTCAAATATTCAATCTATTATTCTTAGTGTAAAACATGTTAATTTATTTAATATTTTTGTACACTAACACATATAAAATAGATAGCAGTTAACGTCTCACCAATATCATCTTTAAATAATGGCTTTGAGGGAGCTTTCTTCTTCACTTTCTTTTCTTTTGGTTTAGCAGATGGAATATTAGAAAAAATGTCTGTGTCATCTTTAAACAAATCATCGTCTTTCACTACTTTCGGTGTTTTCTTTGAGCTTTGTTTCGGCGCTGGGTTCGCAAAGATGTCATCCTAAAATATTAATTTGAATAATGTGTTTTACTTGCATTAGCTTATAAAATATCACAATCATGACAAATATTCACAGATATTAATGGACTGAGGTGTAGGCATTGACATAGAGGATTCTTTCTCAAAGTCTTTATATGTAGTGCTATATCACATAGGCACTGTTAAGACTTAAAACACGATTACCATTAACCCATTTATCAATCACATGGAAACCATAACTAAACCATTGGTCTATAGCCATCTATGATTTTTGTAAATAATAAGCTACTTACAGCATCTAGGTCATCAGCAGTAGGTTTTGCAGGTGTGACATCAGCAAATATATCATCCTCGCGACTTGCAGCCTTTGTAGGCTTCACTTCTAAAACACAAGTTAGAAATCATTTTGTAAGCAATTATAAGTTTGATCAGCACCTAAATACCGAGAAGACTAATCTAGACTAATAATCATAGTAAACAGACTGGGAATATACTAATGAGTGCCGTCATTATGATCCAATTTACAAACATATTAGTAAAGCTTTTAAGCAACTGCTAAACTTAATAACACACTAGAAATTCTGAAATATATCAATACCCTTCTTCCCGACTAGACTCGAGTCTGCAAATAGGTCGTCATCATCAATGGCTGGTTTAGGTTTTGTCTTTGCATCGGCAAACAAGTCATCATCATCAACAAGTGGCACCACTTTCTTGCTCGAACTCCTTGCAGTGGCAAATAAATCGTCATCATCATCTGGTCTTGTTCTATTTTTTGCACTCCGTCCCTTTTTACTGTCACTATTCGTACTATTTTGTTTCATGGATGAAGACACTGGTTTGTTAACTTTAGAGAACAAGTCACTATCTGATTCAACGATCATATCCTGCGGACTATTTGAAGAAACATTGTTTTTGTGAGTTTCCCTGTCGGTTTGTTGTGGCGGTGATTCTGTGATGTGGTGCCCTGCTGTGGGGCTGTTGGACCCTGACGTCGTCTGGTCCGTGAATATGAAGACTCTCGCTTCACCAGCACCATTTACTACACTGCTTGGTGCAAGACTGATGATATGAAACAAACAGTAACTGATTATGAAATATATTGATTCTACGACATGATGAAAGCAAATTTGAAATAAACAAGTGTTTTCATACAGCGCAATGATATTTATATTGCTCTTCTTAAGAATTACTTGAATACGTATTTGTACGCATGAACAGAAGTTTGTAGGATCGATTCCTGGCTAGGTCTGATGGTGGGTGTTAAGTAAACCGTTCCCTGATTGCACATGCAATTGCAATTGCATGTGTCATACAATTGCATATGTTCTGTAGCACCTTATTACATAGGTGCAGGTCAGGTGAGAGAATGCTAATGCGATTAGCACTATATGCTCCATTTGTAGCATAGATTTGCAATGTGTGGTTTGCTTCACATGGATTTCAGAAAGATTATATTGCATGACTGGGATGTCTATGATCTCCTGCAGAAGACATCTGAACATGCATAGCAACTATCAGCATCTATTCACATATATATAAGATAATTGTCACAGGTTTCACATTATAAGTATACAAATACTTGTAAAAATTTATTATTCATATGGCAAGGTTTGGAAATAGTGAACAAATTTTGTGAGAAAAAGTTACATAAGTTTGGAGTCAGGACTCAAACGGAGGAATAATTAGAGCCTACCCAAAATCGCTGGATTAGAGAGGAAATATATTTTGGTTAGATAATGTAGACCTTCTGCTCGGTCGTCTCACCTGGTGCTGCCACCGTCGGTGCCATCCTCCCGGGACGCTGCTTTCCGCGCCTGTCGCGAGGGCGGACGCCGCTTGCTCTGCACACGCGCTCGGTCCTACAGCACACACAGTGTAGATGCTCGTAAAAACTAAAAATTGCAACCATAAAACCGAACATACCAAACAATGCATCCAACTGTGCATGTCATACCATATGAAAAGCGCCCCCAATGAGGGCAAACCAGTGTTTTATAAAGCTGCATCCCACTGCTTCCGGTGCACTGGGAACTTACTGGGAACTTACGCCCAGCTGATAAAAATCCGTGGGATAGCCAGACTTTTTCATCTACGCTAAGCATCTGCCGACTACGCCGACCCTACGTCGACCTGACGTTCGTTTTACGCTGCACGTGCGTGTGACGCTCATGTGACGCTCGCCGCCAGTACGCCGACAAAAAAATTCTAGGAAGATTATCGATCGGTCCATTCTTTTACGCCCCCAAATGGGCTGCTCAAATCATCGAAAGCGTAAACGGCATACGCCGATCGATAATCCATTGATTTTTTTACGTTGGACGTACGTCCTGTATACGTCGAACATACACTATACATGCGCTGAGCATATGCAGCGTATTGGTAGCGGATGGTGGGCAGATAAAAACGTTAGCGTAAGCTTGGCGCACCTTGAGTGTACGATGGCGTACATTCGGCAGGCGTTCAGCGTATTGTAGACATATGTTCAGCGCACAGCGGACAGTGAACGCAAGGTCAGCGGACGACGCACGTCACACCCAGAATTTTTTGTAGTGCGTCAGTTGTGCGTCGGGGTTACACTGACCTTGCTTTCACTGTCTGCTTTTCTTACGCCGGGTTTGCGCCGGCTGTGAGTTGACTATGCGCTGGGGAAAAAGAATTATTTAATGCCAAAAGGGGTTATCTATCAGCAGATGCTCGACGTATAAATTTTTTTGCCTGGAAATCCCTAGAATTTATGCGTCGACCATACGTCAAAACTAGTGGGACGCGGCTTATACCGGAAAAACACTGGAATGCCACTGTTTATATATTGGCAAAAAATCAATATTCATATTTCAGCAGCTAACAGCACCAGGCTAGACTAATGTTGCTGCCTTATGATATTGATTTTTCCATGTTGGCTAAAGTGCATTAATTGAATACTAGTAAAATGGACCTAATAATGGGCCCAAATGGGCCCAAATATGGACCGTTTGGGCCCATGTGAAATAGGGTTCTTGTGGTCACCATTTCCAACCGACATGCCAAATTTGAGCATCCTAGCTCAAATGATGCGACCTGTAGAGGGGTAATGAACCGGACAGAAGGACGGACGGAAGGACCAATTAAATTGGGTACAAGCCAGTGTATAAAACACTGGAACTAACACACACTTGGTACATTTTGTGATAAAAGCATATCGACATGTCACGCCGTACCTTGGCAAGACTCTGCAGTGTGTTGGTGTTGTATGGTTGGTCAAAGCCGACATTTGGTGCTGATTCCGCAGCTCGGGATGGTGCAACTGAACCAGGGAGTAACGCCGCAGCTGGGTTGAACGCGGCGGCGCCCAAAGCTGACTGTAAAACATGCATGCAAAGTCATTACAGTTCACAAGTTGCATAAAACAACTTTCAATACGGATTGTGGGTATTGAGCAAGTTTATATTAAGATTTGCGCCACCCAACATGGACTGTGAACATACATATGGGATGATTCCGAGCCATAGAAAAGAAGATTCAGGGTACAACGTAGGTTGTATATTTATGATATAATAGCCTATTACAGCAGATGACATTCATCCTTGTTTTTTACTTGCAGAATAGTAGACTTAGATTCTTTGGGGGGAACTGCATGGGTCAGTGAGTTGGGAGTTTAATCGTGCTGGGAAGACTGTGAATATACATGAATGAACATGATTGTATGTTCACTGTACGTAAATGCAATTCTTGAGGAAAAACCAAGCCACCAATATGGTACACCCAAGTTATGACTGTGATAGGGCTCACAATGCCTGAAAAATGATGTAATAAATTTTTTTTTAAAGTCTTAGATGAACAATACACCTATTTTTGGACTGGAATAGAACCTTGCAGTTGGTCAAGCAAAACTTTGAGGCGTCCGTAACCAAGTAGTGGGCTGCATGCTGATTAGTGAAATATTAGACCTGCTGCAATCGTGCGTAGACAGCTGGATGAGGTGGGCTGGTCCCCTTGGCTGGTGGTGAGACTTGTCTAGAGAAAAACGCCTGCCAAAACACTGGCTGGTTATTATGGGGGGAAAGGTGGGCAATAATGCTTTTGACCTATATTTACATGTTTGTCATTTACACAATCATCAATGTCAGGAGTACTCACAGGGTTCAATGTTCAAATTGCTCTGTATCTAATTAACGATTTTCTACGAAATTCAGCATTTAAAATTTGATGAAAGCAGCATATTTTTTGTGTATGAAACAAACGTTGAGAAAGTAATTTTTCAGACTTACAATCACGATATGTTAAAAAGTTTAATCTTCAATAGAAGTTAAGAGCATCTATATAAACGTCCCTGACACTATATGCATGTAAATATACAACATCAGCAAAACCAGTATAGTAAAAAGCGACCTCACCCTTTTCTCTGCGACGTTCCCACTGCTGCCACCACCAGCTTTGGGGGGAAACAAAGGATCCTCCTCTTCAGGAGAACTGCCAAACAGAACAGCCGGTTTCTTCTGGTTCACCGCCTCAGTGGTTGTTGTCTGCTCTGGTGTTTTCTGGTTTGTTGTAGACTTGTTTTTTAGCAGGGATTTGGGATCCATCCCACCAAACATGGAAACACCACCGACTGGCTTCCTTGCTTTGGGGGACACTGAGGCAGTCTGGAAAACAGGGGGTCAGTTCAATCTTGGGTATGAAAATCAGAAATATTTTGTAAACATGTTGAAATGTCTTTGTAAGTGGCTTACTCCTATCAAATGTACTTTTCCATCAACTTTAAATGCTAATGTAAATTTAAATGAATTTTGATAACAGTTTTCAGTGCTATTCACTTCCATTTGCGTGTACTATGCAATAGGATTCTCTCACATCATTTTTCACTAACCTGGTGCCTATTACACATCTAACAGATATGATGTCAAACATGAGCCTGCAAGTGAGTGTTTAATACCGTGTGTTGTGGTGGTGACGACCCCAACAGCCGGTCGCTAGATGACTCAGACAGGGTGGCACCGCTCACAGACACTGGCACCAACGTCTACACAAACAATAGCAATGTCATTTATATGTGAATGAAACACAATCATATCAGTGACAGGTCTAGAGCGGCAAAGTGGTTAGGCCCTCACCGACTCAGCAAAGGTTACATTACAAAAATCATAAGATAAGAGAGGAGGGGGGGGGGGGGCAGTGAAAAGAAGCGACACTATGCCCACAGGGTGATGCAGACTAAATAGGTGGTTTTATTACAGAGATGGTCCCGTAGCATACAAAGGCGGTGTATTCACTGTGTGGAGTATAGGTCCATCTTGTCCTAGGGTCGTATGAACCCAAAATAGAGGTAGTACACTACCATTCTACAAATGGGTGAGCCCCTACAGAGATGGTCTAATCGGCTTGTCACCTGTTTGCGGGGTGCTGTAGAGAACAGGTCACTCTCATCCTCTGGGCTGGAGGCCGCAAACAGGTCGGTGCTGGTTGACCCCATTGTTGCCCCTGGCACGGACACCGTCGTTGATCCCGATACAGAGACGGTCGTCGCCCCAGATACGGACACAGTGGTTGCGCCAGATACGCTGGGGGGTGCTGAGGACACCTTGCTGCCTGGTTTAGCATGCGCTGGTGGGGCGGGCTGCAAGAAATCAGGTAATCAATCAACATTTATAGATATTCATTCACAATCTCGTTGTTGAAAACAAATGTCTATAAAAGTTATGGACAAACGATATGTAGTAGTTAATGGCATTGAGTATTTGAGCCTCACAGGTCTACTGTACTTCTATTTTACGGCAAATGAGAAACAAATAACTTCCGTTGCAAAAAGTCAGTTTACGAATGAAGCACTAACCTTTCTGGCCAGTGAGCTGCTGGCAGAAAACAGGTCGACATCGGGGACTGTGTCTGGCTTGTTGCCCGCAAACAGCAGATCGTCAGCAGACTCATCCTCAAACAGGGTCTTGCTCTTGGTGCGTGGCCGCGACGGCTACAATAGTAAACAATGTACATTAGACATTGCAGGCCTGTATGTTAAGGATAGCATGGTGGAGTGGGACTTAGAAGCTTAGTTTGGGCCAATGCTTTCCTAATGTCACTGGCCTCAGTGGCCTGATTTCTTTTTCAACATATACATGAATTTTAGGCTACATGTAACAAATCCGGACACTAGCTGCGCATCATCAGGTGTCTTCGTGTATGACATTTATGAATGATTTGAATCCATGTGCACAGAAAACAAATAAAACACATACATGTACATGGAAAAATTGCAGCCAATACAAAAACCTTACACTCTGTGTGATGTGATGTGTAACATGGTTATATTTTGTCCTCGGGGTAGAATTGAAATGAAATAGTATAATGTACCTGTGACTGTGCACCCATCATCAACACATAAATATCCTCACACTCAAACAAAACTTGGTACACCAGCATCATCTCAATACATATATCTGTATCACACAATGTTCAATTTGTTGTACTTTTAAGCTTGCTTTACAAACTACACAAGATCATTGGCTCTTTGCTATACAAACTTAACCTATATTGGAGCAACTTTGAATTAGAATCTGCCTGAAGAATTATTTATTTTCTCTATAATCCAATATAACCAGAGTGAAATAACCCTTATCCTCTGAAAAAAAATGCTTCTTTTCACACGAAAATCTGTCATTGTTTACTTTTCATTCAATCAACTTAACTTTGTTTCTCTGTAGAAACTAATTCTAAAATGAGGTAGCAACATAAACTCCACGTATGAAGCCACAAACATTGACCAAAATTGTCAAGTACCTTGACATTGTAATAGTAACCAGTGAGAAAAGGCACAAATGCCCGGTAGAAGCAACAACCTGACATCATGCAGCAAAACAACGGGCGTCCAAACCCTTACAGCTATTGCATATGACAAATACAAAATTGTTGCCACAATGTTTGTTGTGGGAAATGTAAGTTTCCTCAGTTTGTTTCAAAACCGCTACACATCAAAATGTGGTGTGTACACAAATTAAGCAAAGTTGATTAACTTCCATGGCCTAGAGTGCTATGTGATTTCCTCATATGCCATACATTCCTACTCAAATACCATGTATAACTCAATTTATATTGATAATTGTATAATAAAAAACATTTGCCATATCACCAGTCACTCACAATCAAATTACGAGTGCTTTCATTTCAAAATCCAAAATTTTCTTTCAATATAGTTAATACACTTGTAGAGTGACAGGATATACATGTATGCCCCTGAAAATTAAATTAATTGATTGTATGATGATCACGAGAGCAGGTTTCACTGTGCAGTAAAAGTTGACATGAAAGCATTTGTGATTCGCTATAAATTATGCAATAACATGTTTTAAACTGTACGTTACCACTTCGATGTCTTCCACGAGAAGCATAACCAGCAGCTGAGTAAGCTAGGCACAAGACATGCAATTAGTCTCAGATAATATAAATTACAGTGTCAAAAACGTAGAAACACAGCGTGTGTTAAAAAAAAACCTGCACAAGTATTAGGAGAGACAATTTATATATTTATATGGAGAAACAATAAATGAAAGATTCTATATAGAATCATCAACACTATCAATTATGCATTAACATTTTAGAATCTGGAAACATAAGAAAATAGAAATCAGCAAAAAGATTAAGTCAAAATTTCATCAGCCCAAAAACTCAATCACAATCAAAAATCATACTATAAAAAAAAACTAACCAAAATACAGGATTGAAACAGCAACAAAATATATACAAAAAATGGCTGGTCATTGACCATTGACGCATGCATGCACACAAGCACATACACACACACACAGACAACCACATACAAACACATAAATTTATGAGGAAAAGAAGGAATTTCCAAATGAATTGTTAATGTAACATATGGCAAGGTCAATTGTCACCCATAGGGCGTGATTAAAATAGCTAATGATTTTAAAACAAACCATCATATCTATGATATAAATGTAACTTGGGCAAATATTTGCGAAGAAAATTTGACAAAAAATGAAAGTAAAAATTGCATTGCTCAAAAAATACATCATGAAAAAAAAAAAAAGCTGGGGTCAGTTTTTAACCCACGGGCATAGTACTGTAAGGAACTACAAATATCGTATCATCTGATAGCCATATAAACCATGTCAAAGTTTGGTGAAAATTAAATGAAAATGAAGTTGTTAATACAGTATGCAAACACTAATATTGTTGCCGGCCGACCAATGAAAGATAACCACATAAGCTCACTTTATCATATACATGTAGTGACAGGTGAACTCAATAAGGAATGTTCTCAGATGATTTAAACTTTGGACCATGTTAAAAACACTGGACGCTCAAATATGTTCTCACAAGTTCACATTCAAGAAGCACCTGTATCGTTGCCACGGTGGTGACCGATTCATCGCAACAGAGCAGCAGATGACCCGGTGACAATGCGTCTGACACACCGATTATGACACATGACACAATGTATGGCAATCAGCCATCAGAGCAAGTCTCTTCTAACAGGTTGTTGTTGTTGTTTTGGATGTCAACCTCCATCAACCAGGCAAATTGGAGCACCTGCCAGATTAGTGCGATTTCAACTAGTCAATGAAGGTTAGCAGAAAAACAAATCTATACAGCTACAGTAAATGCAGTTTGCTGCCGTCATTTACCCTCACTTATAGCCTATTGTCCAGGCCATTTGTAGGTGAAATTGCGCCCAGCTTGGACTGACTGCATGATAAGTCTGTGTTTTATCGTTATTGGTACATAGCCGTCACTAATTTGGCATGACCAGTTTACTACACTGTGCTGCTGCTCTACAAATGATCATTTTCTAGCGTTTTGGTTACAATTATGCTGCAATAGAAATGTCACTTTGCATTTGATTCAAATGTACCAACATCATAATTTATATGATATCCAGTTGTTTTGCATAATTATCATTTGTGCCAGTTTGTTATCTGATTACATAAAAACATCATTTCTCAAATCAATCAATTTTGGTGAATGAAGTACATGTAGCTGGGACTTGTAGCTACTGCAGAGATACATAATTGTGTATAAGATTTCATATTTATTAAATACCACTTGTTTTACAGTACAATAAATGCTAACATTCTTTCCATAAACAGTAGGTTTATAAACTTGAGATGTAGCACTGAAACCAAAGTTGCACAATGGTATTGGTCATGGGTCTAGAATCTAAATTGTGGTTGATCTATTTACCCATGTTAGTCTATAACTTCAATTCTTATGTAATAGAAGAAAAATATCAAGTGTATAAAGATTCTTCTATCATCATACAGACTCAAAATTAGATGAAGCCCATACATGTATATGTAGTAAAAAAAATGAATACGATACAAAGTCAACTTCAGTTAGGTTGCAAAACACATGTCTTTGTATTCAACATAGAAAAAATATAGAAATTCAACAATTACCTCATTGAATTTTAAATAATGCACTTAAAATACTGAATATGATAATTACTGCAGATGTTACCTATAATTTGAAATATTAAAAATATGCAAGAAACCTTTATCCTGAGGCACGTGTACAGCCCCAATGTTTCATCTCTCACTGAAGACGTCATTTCGATAAGGCATTTGCAGATGCTGACAAAACTTGAATATAAAACGTAACACTTATTCAAATTGCTAAAGAGCAGTCATATTAACAGTTCAATAGCTATGAGTTTGTACATCACACTCCTCATCTTGATTGCAGTCAATTGAGTTTGTAAAGACTGGGAGAAATGTACAGTCTTAGATTCGTTGTTATGTCTTGGCATGGTATTACAATTTATTTTATCCAGGATGGTTTTGTGAAACTAGTTATTAGATATCCGATATGACATTTTTATCATCACTTTAAGAAGCACAAGATATATTTGAGAAAACTTATAAAAATCTTAAAACACACTCCATGTCTTGTAATTAAATTAGTAAATTCTAAAATAAATGCATATAAACATACATCAGTTGAATAGGTGCAAAAACCTTGAGCAGTAGATTTGTTCTGGTAAATATGTCACAACTCATAAATAACGATCTACTACATCTTATAAATCCAAGTACATCTTTAGTAATGATAAAGAAAGGTAGTTTATTACAATGCGGTGCAGCTAGTAACATGCCTGAGGTGCCCATGGCCGTGGACAATGCTACCTTGGCCACTCAACACTTCTCTTCTGCGCCTTAATTAACCAAAATGTTGGTCTAAAAATTGGTCTAAACTTTACAATCTTTATATAATTTTCATTGTGTAATAATCTTTCTATTTTAAATATATTTGAAAATACTACTGAAACAAATGAGACCATGAGCTGTAAATCAACCCACAGGTTTTGAAATTTATATTACATATTTTTGAAATAACAAATCTAGAACCTTTTATAACTGCTTTTTCTCAGGGTATGGTAGAACGCAATTTGAGCTACCGGTATTTGTAAATTATATTTGCAAGACATAAAATATTAAGCATAGATATATTGGATTTTATTGACTGGATTGTTAAGTATTGATATTAGAGGATTCTTTCACCAAATCTATAGGGCTGTATCATATAGCCTCTGCCAGTACTCTGACCCTGGACCACTACCACTGTGGCACCTATTCAGCTAGCACTTAAGCCAGTTGTGTCACGATGGTCGAGTGGTCTAATGCACCTGCCTGGCAGAGGCTATGTGATATAGCCCTATAAACTTGGTGAAGAATCCTCTAACATCAATAAAATATTAACTTTGAAACATTAGAATTAAGAAAATATAACCCAGTGCTTTTTTCTTTTTGCAGGTTTCTTTTAATCTTTGTGAAGTAATTTCTAAATCAATGAATTATAATGGCTTGTTCCTTCAAGGATTTTTGTTCTCTTCTTATCTAGTTCTAACTTTATATACAATGATGTACTAGTTCTTTTTAGCGAACTAACACTAGTCAAAGATTATCCCTTCAGGATATGTTCTACACGTAACATTTCAATAAGCAGTAAGACGTATTGTATACAAACTTTTAGATGTATTATTACCTTGAGAAATCTATATAAGAAATCTAAATTGATTCTATTCATACAAACTTTCATGAAGTCTCATAACCAAATAACCGAAACAAATATTTAATACATATAACCATCAGCTGATAAACACGTATGCAAATATCACAATGAGCACATTTTAAAATATGCAACTTCAAGATGCTACTATTTTATGAAATTGGATAACTATCCAAATTGTTAAAGCTTCTCACTATCAAATGACAGTAAAACATCTATAAACACTGATCCAAAGCAAAACTAAAATCAACAAGTCACTTTCAAAATTTCTGTATTGAAAACGTTGAATGTCCCTCTAAAGTCTAAGAAATGCACTAATTGTTGTTTATGAGTTGAGATAATAAATGACATGACAAGTCCGCGTATTTGGCATCAGCCATTACCTAATTGTTGGCAGCATCATCACGGGCAGTCACCGCGATGACAACACGGAGCACTCTGAGTCATAACCAAGGTAACTACTAGTAGCCAGGGAGATATCGTCATGATCAACATCATTTATCATGCAAATTGAGTCATTGGCACCGTGGTTATGTAAACATAACATGCATAAATCACCCATTTTAGAGGTCACTGACATTTTGAAGCTTTTTAACTGCAAGTTTATTTTGATAATTATTATAATACAAATAACCATGCCAGTAGCATAAACACCATACAAATAAGTATACCATGTTTACTAATTTTTTATTTGTTCTATTGGCTAGCGGAACTTGATGATCTTTCATTTATATAATAATACATATTGTTATAACCGAAAAAGCTGAATAAAAGGCAAGTTAAATGATTTGTACATGATTTTTGAATCAGCTATACCATACCTCATCAATTTTGCCTGGTGCACTGGCAGGTGCTTGCTTGTTAACAGCAGGTGCTCCTGCAAATAAGTCACCATCATCTTCATCCTCGTCGTCATCAAACAGGCTCAAGGCAGTCTTCTGAGGTTTTTTCAAAGTTGCTTTGGTTGCTGGAGCCGGCTTTGGTGGTGGCTGTTGCTGAACGTTCTAAACAATAAAGGTTGATGAAAAAGTGAATGTTCAATGTGCTTGGAAGCATATCATTCATTCATTGATTGTTTTCATACCATATCAGATTAAGTACGAATGTTGAATTATGAACATTTACCTTGCTTAATCAGAATGATTTGCAGTACAAATGTTACATGACTGGACATTCTATATCACTGTATGTCATTATCTTACTACACTGTAATTTGGATTGATGAAGAAGAAAGGACCCTGCCCAAATTAATATGCATTTCTCACCTGCTCTGGTTTTGGAACCACGTCTGCTCCTCCAAATATGGACACCCCACCAACTGGCTTCTTGGGCTTGGAAGTTGCAAACAAGTCTCCATCATCTGAGTCTGGACTGCCAAACAGTACTGTGGATTTCTGTTGATAAAAGATAAAACTAGTTTGTATAGAATGCTAGACTTTTTTTATTTCAGAACACATTTAATTCCTTTGATACTAAATACAAGCAGCATACAATGAATGCATGAGAAATATGATATTACAAATATTCACTTTTTATAATGTTTTTAAAATAAGGGAGTGCTCATTATTTAAGTCAGCGGAGAGTCTGAGGAAATCCAGGGGGGTTCTCTATTTTGGTACGGATATTTTAGGGGGGTCATCAATTTTGTACAAAGTACAAGAGGGGTGTTGTCTATTTTGTGCCAGGGTAATAATTAAGATTTTTTTCATTTTTTATTTTACTGTCATTTCATGGGTAAAACACATACTAATTTGGCCCATATAATCTTGGCAAAAAAAATTGATAAGGGGTGGGGTGGTGCGGGGGTGTTCACCTATTTTGTACGTGAAAAAATAGGGGGGGGCGGGGGTTAAAAATAAGGGGGGTCATGAATTTTGTACTTGATCATCAGACCAAATCCTCACACACACCCCGGCAATAAATAATGGGCTGTCCCTAATTGAACAAAAATATTAGTCTTGATACTTTTTCTTACTTTTTTGCTCATGATTTTCAGATCAATGCTCTGAATTTGATTTGATTTTATTTTTTGGGAGGTCAGCTTTAAAATATTGAGTGGATATTCTTGAAATCATTCATAATCAATTTACATATTTTGTGGATAGGGTTGGGTAGACGAATGTGAAATTTTCAAATGAATTTAGGGGTTGTGAAATCATGCATTACTGGCTTCATTTTTTTCTTGCCCCAGCCTCCCCCTTAATACAAAAACGAAAAGTATCATGTAAATCTTTACAATTTCTTTCAACCAGTTCACAAATGTCAGACATTTTAAGGCTCTAACTTAACAAAAAAAATCATATCTCTCGTCAACTATATATTCTAAAGCCTTCAGAAACACATATGTATACATGCAGGTTAAGATTTTAGTAAGTTTTATAATTGTGACATTGCCATCCACAATTTATACATTTAAATACATTTACATATCATATTATGGCCTAGCCTAATGGGCTTATAATGACACCGCTTCAATATACATGCGTAACAGTTAACGTAATTTAGGTGAAGGTAAAACAATATATACACCAGTGATATACACACAAATCTTTAGAAAACATAGCTCTAAACTATTAAACAATTTTTCTTTTCTTGAATTAAAACAATGAAGAATAAACTTTGATAAACTTGAGTTTTCTTTCTCAAATAGAATACATAACCAATTTTCATATGACAGCTGATTAAAGTTTGGATTGTAAATGCAAATACTTTCTATAAATTCCCTTCGTAAATTATCATAAGAACGACAAGCAAAAAAAACATTAAATAGTGTTGCATCCACTGGTTTTAGCTGGTTTGTTAGCAGATGAGAAATGCACCATACACACCACGCTAAGTTTCACCTATCAGTACTTATGTAAGGGCCAGGGCTTATTATAACCCAGGTTCAACGCCATCAGTTTTATTTCTTGTCAATATCCTATATTTCTAGTTTACAGTTTACGTTAATGTACCAATATATATACATGTACGTACTACCAATTATACAATATATGTAAACATTGAACTAATAAAACTTTATTTAAACTGGTTTGTTCTCTTACATATACTTGTATGGTAGTGATGACTTTTCAACAACAAAGCCAGTAAAAATTGCTTGCACTAAAGTGGAATACATATCTGTTACATAATTCATTATTATTAAAAAATGTAATTATTACCAGTACTTTTCAATGAATAATCCATGATGTCAGAATGTACGATGAAAAAGCCATATGATATAGTAATAACTTCAACAAAATTCACAACGTTATATTACAGGCCTTGTTGACACAGAAAGATATAACCGATAAGGAAATTCCTAACTTTTTCAGTTTTAATAAGCATTTTTCTCTCCCTTCATTGGATTTAAGCAAGTAAACAAAAACGATCTGCAATAAATTAATACATGTAATATTCAAAAGCTAAATACTATGAAATACCAAATTTTTTTACAGGCCCTTTGCAATAAAGGCCTTTATACCAGATTTGAAACCATTACATGGCAATGCTCTATGATAGAGGGCCCAAACAAAAAACAAACCTTATGCCCTTACATAATTTGGCAAGCATTATGGTTGTTGCAATAGACATTGGGAAAAAATAATTCAAAGATATATCAATATGAACTCAAAGGTCTCTGAAAGACTGATCACAGTTGGCTAATCACAGTGGACTACTCCTTTGCTGAAGTTCTCCAATTTTAGTCTATCCAGTGCAGGTAAATCGACCATTTATTGGGCATTCAGTTTTTGCTTGGTAGTGTAAAAACGTCACATGATGCATAATGTATTTGGTATAGTTAGACACATTAACATTGTTGTTGCCGCAACTCACACCTGTAGTTGGAATTTCATTCTGATTGCAAGTAAAATCAAAGTGACAACTATCAAAAAATGGAATTCTACAACATAAACACAAAAAAATGACAAACAAAAATGCACTGGATATTGAAAATAATGATCACTAAATTTGAGAGATAACTTGTAATATATTCATCGTTGTATTTGATATGATTATTAATGATTTTTGTTGTTTCAACTGTTAATTTCATCATTTGGATAAAGCCAAGTGTTATGAATTTCATTTTCAAAAAAACCCCAAAACTATTAAAAATCCATTATAAATGAAAAAATAGTCATAAAAATGCATAACACTTGCAATATAAAGATGCTCTAAGTTGTAGCATTACACTGTGCTTTGCTAGTTCACCAGACTTTACCACTAGATGATGAGAATAAAGTTTAAAGTGCAACTCACAAATGTTAAAATGTCTCAGCTAGATGTATCTGCCAAAAGACAAAAAATGGTAATAACTATCAGTATCTGACTGAAACGTTTTACAGATTGACTGCTGCACAAATTCAAAAGTATAGTAATAATTTTGGACGAATAACAAAACATGAGAACACCGGATAAATTGGATGAAAAAGCCATTAACACATGGCATTATGATATATCATGAAAACTCTAAAAACACTTATGTGAAGGAATATGTCTTGTAATTCATACATAACATGAAAGTATGCATGAAAATTGCAATGTTGGATTACAACCAAGCAATATGTATATGACATATGGTTTGTTATTTTTCCAAATCATTGTGCTTCAACTGTCAATAGATGTTAATGAATATGAATGTGAATGTGGTGATTTATAGTCTTGATCCAAGTTTTGCTCTCACGACTTTACAATTTACACCAGGTCCTTGGCCCACTTATTGATCTTCAATTGATCATTTCTCATATGCTTGCATCAGCAGCAGCTTGCATTCAGCGTACAATGCTAATCACTCACACGATCAAACAACACAAAATAGGCTAATTAGATACATTTTAAACTATGATGGAAGGCACCACCTTTGTTCTGAGGATTTTAAATTAGTTGGATGGTTAAATGTAAATGATCGAATTGAAAACTTGTCTTTATGTTTAATGTATAAAATACATATCAAAAAGGCTCCTGCATATTTATGTGAGTCATTCATACAATACTAGGAAGAAAGAGTTCTCATACATTGTACCAAAAGTTAAGTCCCATGGACAGAAAACGTTTAAATATTGTAGCAATAAATATTGGAATAGTCTGCCTCTACCAATACGAAAGTCAAACTGTTTGGTGTCTTTTAAATCAAAATGTAAGAAATATTATATGGACCATTTTATAAAAGAGTAATAAGAATATATTTGTTAAAAGGTTAATCATTAGTAATGTAATTATTATGTTCTATGGCACCAATTCTAGTCAGTTGTTTTTCCATGTTTTCACCGAGGTCCACCATGGAAATAAGACTCTCCATTTTAAATGGATATCTTTTTAGTGCTCCTTGTTTGTCACATGGTTCACTTTTCATTATATTTGAATATCTCTATTCAATTTTATTTCTATTTATATTTTTTACATATTTGTAATCTTTTATTTACTTTGTAATTAATATGCCTGTGATAAACGAAATAAATCAAATCAAATCAGATCACTCACTCACTCTTTCAACCCAATGACCTGTACCTAATTAACGTGTAGATGCCACGGAGCAGTGTGCAACTGCTTTAAGGATGAGTTTGCTCAACACCCACCACCAGACCCAACTGGGAATTGAACCCACGACCTTCTGGTCACGAGTCCAATTCCCTAACCACTCGGCCACAGAAGCACGATATTGCACTAATCTTTAGATGTTGGTATTGTTTAGCAGTGTTGGTGACATAACCCCACAATGTTGGAACATCACCAATAAGCATGTAGAGGTTATGTGTGACATTTTCTTTATATCTCTACATAAATACTTATTATAACCACATTGCCGCTCATCCTTGATTCTGATTGGTTAAAAGCCGTGTGAGGTCAGTGTATCTCACTACTTTGCCGAGGTGATCTCACTACTTTGCGAATGAAAAAACAGATACGTCCGACGCTTATTAACATAATAAATACATCACTACAATGTACAAAACATTACGTATTCCATGCTGGGACATTCAGAGAAATATTGTGCACTTTATTGTTAGCAGGTTTGATATTATCGGACATGCTCTAAATTTAGAATATCCAGGGTAGCACTTATATGCTAGATACGCCAAACCCACAAAAAAATTTAACCACTGATAAAAGTCACTCTTGTTTAGATAATCCGCCATAGCAATTAAGAGAGTGTGTATGTCTTATTAACATTGTGCGTTGTGATAAGCAAATTTTCTTAAATGCGTAGCCCGTCTATTGCTTTACGTAACTCATTCCCCAATCCACGGTACATGCAGCATAAAACTAAATGTCATCATCGGTCTACGAGAATCTCTTTTACACTATATTGAGTGTTACAATTTATCTATATACTGTGTATATAGCTATGAGATATGACAATGCTAAATGTTTACAACGATGATTTGTGAGTTCTCGAGTCCATCCTTAATCAGTGGAGATGATCATAAGTGTTTCACACCTAAAAACACTGGGATGAGAAAAGTAATTCGTTATGCTCAGCAACGTGTGGCCCCACATATGACATTGTCTTCTATTTTATTACATGTATGTAAATATGCTGCATTGTGTGTATGCCGGGAGTTGGAATGGGTGGGTTAGGATTGAGATTAAGAAGATTATAAAGGTCATTGCATTTTTGGATATGTGTACATCCCTCAGGTACATCTCTGAAATATAAAAACAGTGTGAAGCAATGCTCACAACATGGTTATACCACACTATTACTTTTATATGTGTATTGTTTTCCGGAGTGTTTTGATATTTAAAACCTTTTGTTGTACAACTGAACTAATGTTTCATATCATATAGGGTCACAATATTATGATGAGTGTATATTCATACTAAATTTAGCTTTATGTATTTGATAAATGCATCTTATAAACATTGTTTCAACGGACGAAATAGCCTATACTATAATTTTGTGGACCAAATTAAGACATGTTAGTAAAAGCGAACCATATCACTATTATCGTAGTAAATGTAAATGTTGTGGTTTATAGTCCTGATCCCAGTCTGGCTCATAATATCAAGGACAGATACATAGGAAATGCACATGACAGTGAGCATATTGCATGATAAAAAGCTGAAAATGACACATTGAAAAAATCAGCTGACATTCTGACATTAGACACACCACTTTATCAATTTAAATGAAAGTTCATTAGTCTTAACCATGACTACTACATGTGTATGTAAGAACTCTGAAAACAGAGAGTCTCCATGCAATGATTTATTTTCCACACCTCAGCGGTGCAGCCTCCATATAGCAATCAGTAAGCATATCACAGACAAGGCAGAAATCGAAGCTCTACTGCAAGACCACAATGTCAACTACAAGAATAGTACGTATTTTTTGGCCTATTTTTTTAAATGTTTAACTCAGGCTTATCCATGTCACACATTATCTAATATCTAACTCTTCAAATCTTATCGTTACTCATTATGGATCACCATCTCATTAAGCATTTCTGGTGTCAGAAAAGCATGTCATTGTGTCGTGCCCCCATTATCTATCAAAAATTAAAATATATTTTAAATAAGTGGCCAAATTTTAGAAAGCTGTGTCTCTTTAGAATTATTAATTTCTAACTATTACGATCCCTTTTTCAGGTGGTGGGCTAACAGCCTTGCACCTCGCCATCCGTACAGCACAGTGGGACACCAGCACAATGCTGATTCAGGCTGGTGTAGACCTTAACAGCCAAGATCGCTGGAACCAATTCACACCACTGCTCGAAGCTGCCAGGTAAGATGACATTATGACCTTGGATCATTGTTAACAATTACATGTATATTCTCTATGATAGAAGTCTACTTTTAAAAATAGATCTAGCCCATAATAAATGAGATTTGCGAGATGAGGAACTTGGTAGCTAAAATTAACCTGGGCCTAAAAGATATTTGCACGTCTTCTAATTTTCTACAAACAAAAACCAACACAATACAAACTTTTCAGAATCCTTCTTTTATAATGCTTATAGCATTTGTTGTTTTCACTAGACATGAAAATGTGCCCATGAGTATCATAGAGCATCTCTGTACCGACAACACAGTCAATGCGCAGGATGTACAGGTAAAGTGTGCAAAAACAGGACTTATAAATCTAAATCCAAACAATTTACGAGTTTTAATATGTTGATTTTAATATGTCGCCTTTGTGTAAAAGATCTGCATATATAACACGTGTTAATTCATTTCCCTGTTCTGCCCCACAGGGCAACACAGCGTTGCATGAGGTTGTGCGCCTGCAGCGTTGGGACCTTGTGGAAGTGCTACTGTCCCGCGGTGCCATTCTACAGCAAACTAATCTGTCAAAGAAGACGCCACTACATATTATGCTCCAGTACACACTGACAAACAGTCAATCATGTAAAATGATAATAAGCCATGTATCTAAATCAATAAAAAGTCAGGTACCTACATGGACAAACAACCAGGCACCCACATCAATGAGCACCACGACAGCCACACTAATAAATGGATGTGTACCCAGAGAAACACTAATCACATTGCTAAAATGTGATGGATTAAATCTGCAGGATAGAGATGGGTACACGGTGCTTCATGTGGTGACCAAGCATCTTGTATCACTAGATGTCAACGGTCAGGCATGGGCTGACTCTTATGCGACGCAAATCCTCTTGCTCCTCTTAGAACACAACGCCGATGTTGATATCCTCACAAACGACAAAGAAACTGCCTTGCACATTGCTGCAAAAAGTGCTATGATTCCTGGTAATATTATATCTAAGCTAGTTTCAAATCTTAATGTGAACTTGAGGGATGCCCATGATGATACCGCCCTGATGATTGTTTTGCGCCACAATAGACTTGATTTGGGACAGATCTTGATCGACCAAGGTAAATTTTTTACATCAATCTGCTTTATCTATCCTTAGTAAAATAAAATGTGTGTTTGACAATACTTTGTAGTTATGTGGAAAATTACAAAATTAAAATAGGTGCAATGTTTGATTAGGATATTCTTTGTGATACATTTAAAAACCTATAAGAAAAAAGGTTTTAAGGAAAATAACAAAATACCATACAATACTGTGTACCCCCACTAATGTTCACATCTAAATATTTTGCTTCTTAGACTTCATTGGAATGTTTAAACACGAGTATTTTCTCGTATGTACATACATGTCATTTGGAGTGACTATTTTTTGACAAAGTCAACAATTTAAAATGACTTTCAGTGACCGAGGTACATCTGATGGAGAAAAACAAGTACACTAAAACCACGTTTCTATGACTGATATTTGATTAATTTCGTTTATCATCGGCATATTAATATTACAAATAAATAAATAAAACGCTATTTTGTAGGTGCTGTGGTCTGCCTGCAGACTCTTTCAGAACATCTTGTCTCACACCTGACTGCTGATGAATTATCAACAAAAATCCTACTCCAACATCTACAGTCTCCAATAGAAATGACTACGCACCTACATGTACATCTGACTGATGACCTCAAGGAGGTGACCAGTGTCCAAATCAATAAAGGCTGTCCACTCACACCGTGCCGCCAACATAACATGAGAAGCATAGTGGATACTGTAATTCAACTTGTTCAAGCGACAACTTTAAAAGCCATTTACTTGCAGTTTTGTACAAACAGTTCATTAGAAGAAACTGATACTTGGATACAAAGCAGATTAGCAGTTGTCCAAAAACATAATTCAACACCATGTAGTTTGACAAAGATGTGCGTTCTTAAAATAAGAAAGCATTTGGCAAAGAAAACAACTTGTAACATAGAAAAACTTGGATTACCACAATCATTTCAAAAACTCATTTTATTTCAACAAGTCTACCAATGATGAATATGACGATGACATTCAAGTGAATCAATATTAATGGGAGAAAACAATATCTACTCAATAATGCATAGGATTGCGTGTTCAATCATTCAATGTGTTTCAAGTTGAACAATTATGTATTGATTATTGTACATAACTGGTTACAACTCCATGAAGGAGTGACTGTTATTTATGTACCTTATGAGCCATTGTGAACAAGTTCAGACTAGACAGGGAATTTTATTTCTATACCAATACATATTAATTTGATATTGGCAAATTGAATTTTTTATTTATCTGATGTTTCTATTACATTTTGATTGGTTTTCCACAGTAATTGTGTTTTGGAATTTAATTGAAATTTCTACTTTGATAATAAGATTAAGTTTGTCAAATCAACATACATGTAGCATCAGTCTCTGAAATATATGCCCTTAATGTAAATTTTTGTCCAAACTATGTCTATGCCGCGTGTATGGGGATCAAGGATAATATATTCCAGCTTGATTAATTTCATATCCCTTTCCAGGTACATGTACAATAGATTCTCCAATTAAGACCACCTCTATAAATAGACCGCCTCTATAATAAGACCACTTTTCAGAGTGCCACCACTTACCGGTAACACAGGTATGAGTAAAAACTTTTGACTGATAACTTTTTTTTAATACTAGTCTTAGAGTAAGGCTAAAAAGTTATCTGGGGCTCTGCACTGCTCTGAGAATTGCTAAACACATCTGATCATACTAACAACTAATATGTATATATAAGCATATGCTTAAAGGAGCTTTATCTAGCAGCCAAAGAATTTTTTCTTCCAGCCAGGCGTTTGCCTAAGTGTAGAAAACTAATAAATAAATTAAAAAATGTGTCTTGTTTTATTTTTTGTTCATCCAGATTTTTTATAATAAATATTTTAATAATTTACAAATATAGTAATTACATATGCAAATTGCCGTAGGATTTGACCTTTTGAACTTACTCAACATACTTACTCGACATACTGCAGGGATTCTCATCCTCATCACTGCTTGGCTCTGGCTCAAACAAGTAGCCACGAAGGCCTAAGTTTTCATCTGATTGTGATTCATCTTCTTCGCATGAGAAATACTCCGCCGTGTCCGAGTCAGTTGCCATGATTCAAATACTGCAGTAGCAGGTGCTTGTTTGCACTCTATGACCTGTCTCGCTGTGACGTGGAGTTGAGTATTTCGTAGATCTAAGATCTAGATTAAGGGGCGGAGCTTGCGAGTCACAATGTGACGTCACATTGTGATTGTGTAGTAAACTTAAACGATGATTATAAAAGATCCAGTCATTATCAAATTATCAGATTAAAGGATATACAGGGTCTATGTCATTGAAATCATCCTCCCAAATTTCAAGAATTTTGGAAATGTGGTTTATAAGTTACAGGATATTATGTTGCCGTTCATTCAAGACTAAGCGTCATAAATTACCCACAAATCCATTCGGCAGAAAAACAACAATGGCTAAAGTTTTGTCGGTATTTGTGCAAATAAATTCACTATATTTTGGTATACACTTATTTGATTATATGTTTTATATGTGATAAAGGAAGTGCATCTCATTATGAAAGAGGCACATACTAACTGCAAGTTTGGTTCATAAAGAGAACTATGAGAAGACTGGGAAATTCCTTTTAGATAGGATTTGAGGTAGATAAAGCTCCTTTAAGGCCCAAATCCCTCATGTTATGTCTTGTTCATGTGCAGAAAATTTAAGATATAATCTATAAGACAATGTTACACACACACACACACACAAAAAAAAATATATATATATATATCTCAGAATGGGTATCAGGCTACCGGTACATGTAGGCCGGATTTTGTGCAGAAAGTCACTCGCTTTATCACAGTGTTTCACACATAAACAGTCTGTCATGCTCCCGGGTTTTAGACTAGTGACAACAAAAACGCCTTTCCTTGACATTTCTATGTAAATTTTGTGGAATAGAAGCATGGTCTTGATAATTTCATTACATCATTAGTAAGACTATATATCCACGCAACAAACACGTTATTTACACAGCAAATTTTAAGCTCAAAATACTGGGATTCGGACTAGCATTATCAGACAACTTTTTTTTATTTTTTTTTTATTTATTAAATCACTTTCTACAATTAAAACAAAACATTATTAGTACTATGAAATTAAAACAGAATATACAGTAAGTGCACTCATTTCGTTAACACGTCGTTTACAAAGCAAATTTCAAGCTCAAAATACTGGGATTTAGACTAGAATTATCCGACAACTTGTATAGAAGTAGTAGTAGTTGGTTTAGGAACTAATTTTCTAAGGATAGCACATGAAAGCGTACATATATATGTATTGCTTATTTCCAATGTGGTCCTGTTTGTTTGGCAGGTTAGGTAGCCAACTGAGCCAAGAGTGTGTGGAGGGATCATACTAATGTGCTGACAGCAAGTTCAGAACTATACATTTTCAATCATAACTAAAAAAATGGTAATGAATATCAAAATAAAAATTATAGGAATGAAACGCTATTTTTTTGCCAGATCTACATCGCAATTTTGATTATTCTGATTGGTCTACATAATAGTGAACACTTACATGAAAATGACATTTTTCCAGTGTCTGAGAGAGACAGAGTCAGACATTTTGAACAAGTCAAAATTGGGGATTAGGTACCATGATTGGAAGAGCCAAGTTTGTTTATATTTTTGATTTGCATACACATTCATGTATCACTAATTATGTGACTATCCATGTGTATGCAAATCAAAAAATATAAACTTGGCTTTTCCAATCATGGTACCTAATCCCCAATTTTGACTTGTTCAAAATGTCTGACTCTGTCTCTCTCAGACACTGGAAAAATGCCATTTTCATGTAAGTGTTCACTATTATGTAAACCAATTTTGTCTTTCTAAGTGCATCTCGAACGAGTCATTTTTTTTAATAGAGGGCGGCAACAGCCACATGTTTGGAAGCTATTCTGTAAAGAAATGGGCATTTATGAAGGCTCCAGAAAAGTTGTTGTCATTAACGTAAAATTGTCACAATGACCATGTATGTCACTGTTTTTATTTGTGTAATTACTTCTCCGTAGCCATATGAAAGTGTTACGTTATCCATTATTGAGCACAGTAGGTTCAGCGACCACGTTTATCAACATACGTATGACGTAGTTATCTGAACGTGATGTACGTCATTCGTTCAAAACCTTACGCAAAACTGGGGTCATCCCGGTGCGTTTGGCTGAATTTTTGGCTGAATTTCTGGCTGAATTCTGAGTTGAGTTCATAGCCTACAGACCTCGTGTGTATAGTCTTAACCAACCCAATCGGGGCTTGGGTATTACTCTATAGCTTTTACAAAACTCGAACTTATGGGGAATGAAAGCCCACAATCCTGATCACATTATTTGTTTCTTACTGATCTAATTCTTTTTAATCACGATGCACAATTAATCGTCAATAAAACAAGCTATTTTCATCCAGACATTTAAGAATTAATTTTACTACATTTTTTCTTTTATCACACATATTTCTACAATAATTTACTATAGTAACGGAATTTGTTGCCACTGACTGGTATAGACATGTGCGTAATTCATATATGATCTTCGTTAATGCTAGAATAATTACTGTAATAAGAAACAATTTCAGTGCAAATTATGTACATGTTGGTATATGCTGATTAGTATAATTATCACCTGGTGGTGGCAGATGATCGTGTGAGGTCACAGAGGAAAAACTAGGACAGGTTAAGGATATGTGAAAAGAAGGTGAACCAATCGATTTCCTTTCATGCATTGACGCGTATTAAATCTCTGGAAACCTTAGATTATCTTACTCTGTTCTGTTACACATTTGTCTTTATTTGTAGGGACTGTTCTACAACCATTTCATAATGATCTAAACAATTTAAATCGAATATGTTCAAAGACGAGTACCTGCAACACACATTTAATTTCAAGTGTTTTTCCTTCAAATATTAAAATATAATGAATTTACAAGTAGCATCTGTGTTTACTTTTTACTTTTCAACATATCATTTAGGATGATTTATTTTCATTTTTCAATAAGCAATCTCTAACCTTTTGCTTTGGAACTTGCTTTGGCGCCATCGCAGTGAAAAGGTCTTCCTCGTCATCATCTTCAGAAAAAAGTCCAGCTTTGGATTTACTGAAAGACAAAAAAAACATTTAATGAAAACAATTGATTGGAAAATAACAATATGCTTGTCGTGGCCTTGATCATCATGTGCAATTATCAGCATGTGCACGGCTGAAAAATCCTTGATTAACGTCAACTGCTGCTTTTCTTTGTGATTTTACCAAAAGCTGCCAAACCGTCCCTATTTACAAGAATAAATAAACAATTACCATTAGACATCCGAGGATAGAAAGGTAATTGATATTCAAAAGCTTTAGTATTATTGCTATTAATTGAATCATTTAACTAATGTGATATAGCTGATAAGGTATGACCATCCAAGTGCCTTGGGCAGTTAGATTGAAATTTTCTCAAAATTGAGGGTGGGCAGTTAGTCGGATGTGAGTCTAAAAGTCACAGCAAAATTTTAACTTTGATTGATGCACCAACATTGTGGTTAGAGACCTAATAAAAAATGACCGATAGATTTATAATTTTCATGATCAATGGGAATTTCATGTAAAAAGTCTAGGAAGTAAACACACTAACTATAAGGGAATTACAACATTGATATTAATTGTAAATGCAGTCTGAAGCGCACACTATTAATTCAAATCATAACAGACAAATCAAACTACATCAGCTCAGTCAATAGCCTTTGATTTGTGCATCTTAATTTTTCCAACCATATTATCAAAGAGTAAACAAATCTATAAAAATCAAATTTTATGATTAAAAGGCGATGGTGTAGTTTTGAAAAATTATCATAGTGCCTATGAAATACCTAGCAATGTCATTTTCTGAGAATGATCTGCTCCTCATTGAAAACTTCTTGAAAACTTTCCAAGAAAAACTGAATATCCGTTCTGGCTTTTTGCGCTCCTCTTTACTCTTCCCATCAGTCATTGGTTTGTGACTCGAACGAAGCTGTCGGAAGTTCAGATTCACACTACTAATGTATTTTCTCAACCTCATAAGACGATCTCGATTCTCTTGTGAAATTTTCAGGGCAGACATATTTTTTCTAAATACATTTTTACTCATCTTAGAATTTTTTTCAGTTTTGATGTTAGTGTTACAATAGGTTCCAATTATTCTTGGCGTGTGACCATTAGTGAGAATTCCGTGCTTGCTCAGTTTCACATCTGTATCATGCTTATTCACAAATGTCTGTTTGGGCTCAGCCTCACAGAAATGTAAGCTCTGAGACCGAGCTAGGATCTTCTTGTACGCCATCCTTCTTATGATTAATTCTATCTTGTGCAAAAGCAGTGATGACTATGAAATTGATCATCAAATAAAAACAAACGATAAAGATGTTCACATCTTTTCCAATGGACTAAATTAACTTATTTCTATCTATTAATTTACTTTGTTTTCATTTGTTGTTCACCACAACAAAATCCTTAAGAGATCAATAATTTTGATTCCCTAGATTTTGCTCACGGTATACAAAATCCCATGAAATTGCAATCTAACTAAATCACAAAAGCATAACACCATAATGAAAATTCAGAAAATAATCCACTTAGATTCAGCCGTTTCAAAACTCTTCACTCAACTCAATTGTCTAAACAAAACCAGCCTCAAATCACAACAGTTTCCTTCATTGATAATCCCCTCACATCCCAACAACAGCTACACCAAAGACAGTTTAATCCAATAAGCCGCACAGTGTTTCATATAGTCATTGCCGTGGGCATCAGAAGTAGCCAACAAAGGTGTGTATGATGCGGCGTGACAGATGCTGACCCCAGGTCACTACTAGTGACAGGCGCATTGGCTAATGGGCACAAACCCCTACAGTGCAACATACAGGCCATAACCCTTACAGGTTGTCAATACAGTATACACACCAAGTAGGTTACATGTATAACCAGTTACAGGGCAATACATAACAGGGCCAATAAATTGAACACAGATCTATGACACCCCTTTAAAACACATTGTCAACTATAGAGGCCAGACACCAATGCCATTCCATTAATGCCATTTTTTCCATTAGATATAGTGAAATTATTATAAATCATTTAAAGTACAGTACAATGCTTTTTTTATCACAATGCATCCAAGCCTTTTACCATATAATGGTGTATTTCAATAAACATCCTCATGTTGATTTTCAACAGAAATCTGTTTTCAATGGTTCTTCAAATAAATGCCCCCTTAAATTCCATTCCCGTTTTCACTGGTGTTATTTTGTTGAAGGGGATCAGAACTTGTGCTTTAAATGTTTTAACGAGCAAATAAAAATAGCGGGCATTTATTTGAAGAACCCTTGAAACCATAGATTTCTGTCGAAAATCAACTTTAGGGTGTTTATTGAAATACACAGTACTGACACCGTCAGAAGGATACAGAAGAAAAATTTTGAGAATTACGCTACGATTCCTCATGTCCTTTTCCCCATTTCTTCTCATTGTTGCGACTTTTACGAACGTAAAAAGGTTCTGTAGCTTCCGCAAATTATGGCTTTCTTCATAACTTGCCTGAAGTTACGTTTATTCCGATTGTTCCCCTTATATTACGCATTTTACAGAGCTTCCCGTGATAAAAAGAATATTTCTAAAAGTTCAAAATCACGCCGACATTTTGACAGATTTTTCTTTCTTTGGGTGTCTGTACGGCATCCGCACTTCCGGCGCTATCGTTGTGGCGGGAATAAATAAGAACGCCCGACCAAATCCGAATGATTTATGAGCAAAGATGGATGCCATTGTGCGGAAGTGTACAAAATTATTCTGATTATTACATTTTTTCTGTCTATTTCGATAATCGTAATTCGTAATATAAGTATCATAGTTTCGGTGATTGAGCAGTTCCAAGAAAACTATGATAGCCATAACTTTGTTTCGAATTGACACGAATTATTATGTTTTCTTATGCCGATTCCTCTAATTTCGTTTTGATTCTGTATCCTTCTGACGATATCAGTACTGTGGCATTTTACGGTAAAATGCCCGACTTACACAAATAGTTTCATGTTTCGAAGTAACTTAGAATAAATGTGCACATTCATTGGATGGTTTCAATATTTTATCAACTTTCTAAAATAGCGATTTTGGTACTAGACATATAGACACTGATTTAAATAGCTGTATTCATACTTCTTGTAACCATTTACTAGCATCCCCATATTCAATTGGGTCAGGATTTCCCATATAATCACGGTATAAGCATTGTTCTTGTTGCATAATCTCATATGCATTTTTATTACTGGCCCATCCAAGGCCACAATTTCTTTGATGTCCATGTGCAAAAAATCAAAACGCCTATCACATGCACACAAATTGCCTTCACTTACTGATTTGTGTTTAAAATGTACTGACAAACCCTACCTCTTTTGCCCTGATCGGGCTGGTGCCTCAGTGTGGACCTGAGGCTCCTCAGCAAAAAGACTGCTAGACGATGGCGAAGGGGACACTTCCTTCTGCTGAGAGCCTCCATCCACCCCAAGGAGGTCTCCTGAAGGCGGTCGTAGGGGCTTCTGGGAGAGGGTGGATCGTGATGGGGATGTCCTGTGGCTATGGGAGGCTGAAGATGGCTCGTTGTCTGACCATGCATCACTCTGCAAATACACACAACGTTAGTGTTGAACCAAAGACCACTTTGATGGCAGTCTACAACTTTACAAGCATATTCTTTGTTAACGGCTTTTCACAATTGATCACAAATAAACCAATATGTCGTACAACCACATGTGTTCAAGAGGCAGTCGCAGAAATGATCGGAAGGAAGATGGTCTGTCTTACATGCCTCAAACTTAGGTGTAAGAAGCGTAGGTCGTGCAACAGATGCACTAGTAAGTATGACGGTTGAGCAACACTCTCATGATTGGCAAATGCAATTACAAATCAATGTGTGACCTTAAAACGTTTGTGTACCACTCGCATGAAACCATGTGAGACTGTGAGTGCATACAACGTTGCACAGCACTCGTGCAATATAACAGCTTAGAGACACTTTTTATTTTTGTGGGAAATGAGTTATTAGAACACCATTCCCATAGTGAGTATCGTCTTTATGCGCCAGTGCATTCACAATACACATAATACTTCAGGAGCAAGCTAATGTTTACATGATAAAGTGGCAAGTGCAGTGTACAAAACAGAGCATGCCTAATGGCCGGTGCAGGTTAATTTTAGCATGGGCCAGCTGGTTTCAAAGGTTTATGGGTACGGCCCATTAGGCAGGCTACTTTTTTAGGGCTGTCAATAGGAACATAGTATTAGGGGCTGGCCACTTTTTGTCAGGGCTACCTACTTTTCATAAGTGTCGGCCCTGCTGTCCGTGCACAAATTGCATACCGTATTTTAGAATTTTGTTCAATATTACATGTTGTTTGTTGTAAAAATATATTTGAGAAAAAACATTCACCAGTAACACTGCACTGCGTGCATGCATTGTGTAATTATTAGTAAAATAGGAAAACTATAATTAAAAATCTGACTGGTTGACTGGCACATTTAGACACCTTTTAGCTAACGAAAATATCTGAAGCTTCTCAATGAACACACTTTTACTGTAGATTATATACTTGTATTTCATAAAAATCTTCAATTACGTATACGTCTAGGCTTTGTGCCTACCTCATCGGTGTCCGACTGTGGTGCCTGTTTTCGCTGGTTTGCCTTGAGTGCGGCTACCAAGGGGTTGGCTGCACTGCCGAACATTGAAACAGCACCTGGCGGAAGCTGGAAGAACGAAATAATATTCTAAAATAGTTAAACATGTACCAAAGGCCTGAAATATTTACACATAAAAATCTAATACATTCTCTTTAAGCATTGATATTTATATGATGAAAAAGGTATGTTCTCAAAAGAATCAAGACCTTCAGAAATAGTAATATGACAGGAAGTTCACAGAGTGACATTTTCAATTATAAACAGAAAATGGTTCTCAATATAAATATATACAGGAAGGTCAGTTATGTTTTGCCAGAGACACTTTGCAATTTTCAATTCTGTATGTGACAAGTCTTGTAGTCACATAAAAATGCAATTTTTCATTCGTTAACAATATAATTGCTCTAAGACTGGAATGGATCCAATATCCACTGTGAGAAATATAAGAATATCTGACATACTTTATTTTCACTAAATTACACAATTCTCTATCAGCAATGTTAAATTTAAAATGTAGCTCATCGAAAAATAGTGTATATATCCTGTAATTTTTATTTCGATAACATATAACACCAATTTTCATTCATGATAGAAAATATAACTCCCAAGTACTTGCTATAAGAATTTTCTCAAAATCTTAAGGATTTAATCATTAATATCAATATCACACAAATTAACATCATCTTTGTACCTTTTTATCAGCCGACACAGGCTTTGTCACTGAATTGTCCTCTGCTGTTTTGGCAGCTTGTTTGACAACATCACTTTTCACAGTAGAAAAAAGATCATCATCATCCTCATCATCATCACTGTTCTCTTCCCGTTTGGCCACATCGTTTGTGAGCTGCTTCTTGGCTGCTGGGTGCCCACTCACTGGTGCAGGCACAGTGGAGAAAAGATCCGTGTCTCCCAAAGGTTTCGGCACTACTTTCTTAGGAGCAGGAAGAGATGCAAATAGGTCATCTTCCTCCTCCTCCTCCTCATCATCTCCGAACAGCAACGACGCTTTACCTTTTGCCGCACTTGTCGCAGCTGGAAGACATGGCAACATGTAAATCGAAATCTCAGTGCAAAATACCTCACATACAATAATAATTATGTTGTGTTTCTAAATATCAGTATACCATATACGACCATCCAAGTACCCACCCTTGTTTAAAGATAATGCTCAGCCAAAATAATATTTGTTCTGTAAAGCCTAGTATCAATGACCACTGCCTTTTCTATTGCAAGTGTAAGGAAAATACTATGTATATTCTCCGCATTTATTAGTAATTACACCTTTACAAATACCATGCCCTCTTGCTACCTAAAATGCAAGGTCACGTGACGTCGTATAATTGAATGACTTTCGCCATACGTACTGTGGATTTCTGACGGCAGACATCCTGTTTAACATGGGAGAGATAGGTGAGTTCTTACACCTTCCAAGTTACGTATGACGAAAATCATTCGGCTTACATTTCTCGCATACAAGCATATTTGTTTGGCCACTGAGCATAACCTTTAACAGCCCTCACCCCTCATTTTCTTACCTAAATATCTTAAAAAATTATGTAGTAACTGAACTCTCGTAAAACAGCCCACCCCCCAGTTTGAGTAAATTTCAATTTAGCGGCCCTGAGCGCTTGGATGGTCATATACGGTATACTCTTTTACAATTTACCTGACAACTACTAACTAGTTATTTCGGGAATGATGAGTCACATAACTACATAAAAAATCAAAGTACAAAAAATACAATTGACACGTAGAGTATGAGATTTCTTAGGCATACCAGGTTTAGACGAAGTCTGGCTCTTGGGCAAAGAGGCAAACAAATCTTCATCATCGTCATCATCAAACAGTCCGCCACCTCCAACTTTAGCAGGAGCGGACTTTTTTGGTTCTGTTTTAGCTGATTCTGTCTTTGGAATCATACTTTTTGCTGGTCCTGATGCAAATAAGTCATCAGCATCGTCCCCAAATATCGAAATACCACCAGCAGGAACTTTTTTGCCTGATTTTGTAGTTTTCGGAGGTTCTGGTTCATCTATAAAAAAATGAAAACAATGATACCTCAGAATGATACATATAATGAAGTTGCATTTCCCTGAAGAAACAGTCATTCAAAAGTATTCATTAAGATCTATTAAGATACACAGATAAAGCTCACCTTCTTCAGACTCCGCTGCAGAGTCTGTCTCTTTCTCTGCAGGAGGTGGAGCGGGTATCACAGCAGTTGGAGCAAGGGTGGATTTTGTAGCACTGCCGAGTGGCTTTGATATCACCTCATCAAACAAACCACCCTGATGATAAAAGAAGGATGTAACACAAAATCACAAGCGAGATATTCACAAAGTTTTTTATCTCATTTTAGCTTGTACATAGACATGTATGATTAAATTGTGGGGTTGGAACCAGACTATGCTATGCCATATTTTTTTTACATAAATCAATGCATAGTCTGGTTTCGACCCACATGATTTAACAAAATTACGCCCACCACAAGGCAACACCTCACATATATCATGTCCATGAATGCCAAACGCTCCGTATCATTGTAACAAAACATGTTACTACATATGCAAACCTTGCTACAATAATAGTAGATTACTTAAAAATGTGAAACCTAGACAATCATAAAAGTGAAAAAGGTCAATAGCTTACTTCATCATCACTTTTGTCATCAAATAGTCCCCCGCGGGTGGTGAAAAGGCCACCTTTGGTGAACAGGTCGTCTTCCGCCGCTTCATCCTCAGGCCCAAACAAATCTCCCTCTGAGTACAGAAAAATAAAATGATGATTTAAACATGAATACCCCGGTATGTGGTAATACCATAAATTCTAATATTTAAAGTCTGTTTTTTTAGTTCAACTCTTGGAATAGACTTGGAATGGACAATTTGAAGGTAAAGTGAGGGCTTCCAGTACGTTGTGGTGTGCTACAGCTTGAATAACTAGTGGAAGCTGCAAGTTATGGGTATCACTTTGCTTGGTTTAAGTCATTATGTAAGTTGATTATTCTCATATATGTAATTATAAATAAGTCACTAAAAATCATTAGGATTTAAAGATAAATCAAGATAATTCATAAAATTACTTACCATCAATAGCAGCTTTTTTACTTTGAGTCTTCTCCTCTTTACGTTTTTTTTTCTTTTCTGAAATAAAGAATGATTGCAGGTATTCAATAGCATTCTCAAATGCAAATTAGAGTAAGATAATTTTCAAAAGACAAAAAAATTAGGTTTTTTTTTCAAAAAACAAATGACAAATCAACAGTCAAAATAAAGATAACTTTTTCATAAGCTCTTTCTTAAGAAAACGTCAAATAAATGTGTATGCCATTGGCATAAATCCTGCTTCCCTACTTGTAGCGAAATGACTGTGATGTAAAACATTGTACATTTGTGCAGGTACTCTAGCATTTATTCCTTGTCAAAAGCGTGACAATTGTTGGCTAGTAGATGGATATGTTTTGTTGATTTTAGTGCAGTTTGTAGGAGTATTTAAATCTCTGATGAAAGTACTTTCTCACAATTAATATAACACATAAATTCACAAATCAATTTGGAAAATCATTAGAAACATACCTGATTTATGTGTTGTGACTGACTCTTCCTCATGAGCTGCTGCTCCACCCCTGCCTGCTGCTACTGTTTCTCCTCCTAACTTGGATGCAAGCTCTGATGCAAAGTCTACTGTACCAGTGGGCTGAATAAAAATAATAGGAACGCAGTGTAGTGTCTAGACTTATGAATTCCAGATGTTAAAAAGGCATAAAAAATGTGATTCAGAATCATGATAAATAAAACACAAACCAATTAGAACATTTCATTACAGAGAACATGGAAATATAACATTGTCATCTAATTTCAGTTCAAAACGTTTGGTAAACTATAGAACATGAAAAAAGTAAATATTTGAAAATTCAACATACTTTTGATTTTTGATCTGTTATTTCTTCGACATCACTATTTTCACCAAAGCTACCGCCAGATGAATTTTTCCTTTGTCCAAATATATCACTCCCCTGAAATGGATATAGAATGAGCATGACAATACATGTATATTCATGAGATAATTTGATAATTGATGCATAGTCATAATGATGCAAGTACCATATAATTAGAGTCGTGCTTACATCAGACTCGGTATCACTGGCAAAATCGTCTTCGGAAGCTGCACTCTGGTGTGTGCGTTTCTCAGGTTCTGGTTCAGATTCACTTTCAGACTCACTTTCTGTCTCGGCTGCTGATTCTTCCTCTTCTGGAAAATTGTGGAAAGGGATTTAATGTTTATACGTTTGGTTTAATATCTACTTAATATATGCTGTACTTTCCATTTGTTTTGGCTACCTTATATAAATTTAGAAAACAAAAGCAAAATACACACTCACACACAAGCAAGAAATACTAAGAGCTTTATAAAACTAAAGCCATAAACATAGATGTGACAATTAACATGTTACATGTATGTAGAACCATCCGCCTTTAGATCAGACTACTGAAAAAAGCCATACTCTATGCAACACACCTGAGAGGAGGTCGACCAATCCCACATCATCGTCCTGTGCAAAAGCTTGCGACCCGATGAGGTAGGGTAATGGGCGTGTAATGTATGGGTCTTTAGCTTCCAAGATAGGATCTGGACGATATCTGCTCGCAGCCTCATCTTCATCAGAATCAGACTCCGTGTCAGATCCAGATGCAATCTGCTTCACCTTGATGTAGATTTGACATTGTACAAGAAGTTATTTTGTTTACTTAGTCATTTTCTGTATCTGTGGAGATTAATAAGGATTGTTGATATTCATATGCATGAAGAAGTTAGAATAATTTATATTTTATTTTAACATCTGGACACAGTGTTCTCTTCAGGGAAAATAAATCAATTGTAATTTTAAATCTATTTATTTACACTGTGTGGAAACAAAAGATATATTACTCTAACTTCCTCTTCAAATATCTAAATAAAAAAATCCTAATAAGTACCTAGTTTTCACAGACACAGAAAAAAGACAAAGCAAACTGGAAAATGTAGTGCTTAGAATAAAAAAATCGTTCATCTAAACAAGCAGTTAACGATTGTTACAATTACTAGCAAAGACGCACATTATGATGGACAATAAATTCATATTGCTGAAAACATAATTTTCTACCTTATTTCACTAGTTAGCATTCAATAAAACACCAATTATTGAATTATATTTAGACAAACATTAATGACTATCCTTGAACGTGTTCATTGTTTTGGTAATAGGTTTTTATATACATAATTCTTTACATCACAACACATTTTTTTCAATTACATTGACAGTTTCACCAACTAGCTGTTGGCATCGTTGGAATGACCCTTCTGCGCATGACAGGAGGTCAGTCCCGCCGATCCCAGCCGACCCCGCCGAGGCTTCGTGAGAGTTGGGTGGCCCCCGTCACGGTTGCCTGCCTATGCGTTGGATATGCACTGCCTCTTTGATTGTCCTTGTCCTTGTCAATCAAAGAGGCAGTGCATATCCGAACGTACAGGCAGGTCATGAACCGTGACGACGGGGCCACCAACCCTCACCGAGTTTACGATTCGGTTCTCGACGGGGATCGGCGGGACTGACCTGTCATGCGCAGAAGGGTCATTCCGACGATGCCAACAGCTACCGGTAGTTGGTGAAACTGTCAATGTAAGTGAAAAAAATGTGTTGTGATGTAAAGAATTATGTATATAAACATTAATGACTGTTTAGCTGTCAGTATCTTTCAAGTAAGACCTGATATAATATGTGTCAAGTTTTCCCTCCATCTAAAAAGAAAACATCATATGTATATTTCACTTACTGCCCCTATATCAAGTTTTTCAAATGCAGTGTCAATGACCGATAGACCCAAGTTGACAGCTGTTACCATCTTCGGAATCAGCTCTGCCTCTCGCTCCTCTTTTGTTTTCTCCTAAATAAGTTAAAAATACATATAAGTATTCAAGGCATTGCCCAAAAATACACCTGTTATTTTTAAAATATTTTGATATTGGAAATGGCTAATACACCTGGTTGCTCTAAACCACAACTGTCAAATGACAAAATCATGACCATGATCAATCTGCATTGCAAAATTGGAAAAAAAATACGCATATGTGTATCTGCTCGTTTTTGTTATGAAATAGATCACATCATAATTGTCTCATGGTTATGATCTGGCAAGACAGACACACTCCTAAAATGTTCATGACCTTTCAATGTGAGGTCTTTCCCATATGCTACTGGTGAATACATGTTGTGCGGTCTTAAATAAAATATAACATAATAAATCTTTAAAAAGAAAAAAGAAAATATGCACAAGTAAGCATTGATACTAGAATAATTCATAAAGAGAAAACCGAATCGAGTATAAGAATGAGTATGATTTGTACTAATTATAATATTTTCATAAAAGCTCCGTGGAGGTGTATGAGATCAATCAATATTTTGAATATATATTTGTCTACAAACAGTAAGTGCTGTGAATGGCATTCAGTTTTAACGTTGAATTACTTTCTATAGATATTTTCATGACGAAAGAATGGACTCAGTTAAAATTCTTACCTTTTCTTTTTTTTGTTCAGTGGGAGATTCCTCTAGAGTTACATCTTCATCATACACTCTCTAAAACATGCAATTCAAAGTCAAAGTGTGCATGTGAGATGAAATCATAGGGCACAATAAATATATTTCATTGAAGGACTTCATCCAGAATATGAAAATTATACGTTTTGCACAAGACATTGTGACAAAACACATTCTAAGTTATATGTAAGATTTACATGCAGAAGAAAATCTAAAGATACTGCTGGATGATGTGTACCTGTAAATATTTGAAATATTTATATACAAAAAAAAAGATTCATTACTCACGTTTTCAACAAATTGAGTGTTGGCCAGGTGGGTAAAGTCATTAAACGTATTATTGAGCCTAACGCCAGTAAGCTAAAAACATAAACATTCAATATATTATCCTGACCAAACTGACTAAAGAATATTTACAATCATTACAATATGCAAAAAACTTGTTGAATGCGTCTTCATCAATTTGGTATATTGCTCAATTTATCATTATATAAAATAACACAATATTCAATTCATAAAAACGTTTTACTTACCTTTCATACAATGTACGGTATTTTGACAAAAAATTAATAAATACCCCACAAACATGTCAAATGTGATTTCAAAATTCAAATTGACATACACTGTGAATAAATGAATGGAATTAATTACTCACTTTAGCTTCATGTACAAGTCCATTGACCTGTTCCTGGATTTCATGAGTTCTTGTAATCATGCGAGCGATGTCTCTTGTAAATATTGAAGCAACTGAAATCATCACATAAAAAACTTAATGCAATGGAAGAGAAGAAAACTCCAGATTTAAAAACACAATTATTTGTCGATTTTAAAGATAATGCTCAGTCAAAAATATAAGTGTCCTGTAAATTCCAGGATCAATGAACAATATATTTTCCATTGGAAGTGTAAGGAAAATAAGACTGACATTTTTCACCTTAATCATCTATTACACCTATAAAAATACCATGATGTCTTGTAAGCCAGAACAGAAGGTCACGTGATATTGCATTATCGAATGATTTTCGCCAGATGTACCAAGCATTTCTAACGGCAGACGTCACTTTTAACAGTGGGGAGATAGACGGCCTCTTACATGCAGCATGCAAGTTACGTCTGACGAAAATAATTCGGTTTACATATTGCTTCTCCACGTGTTTTGATAGGTTTTTAGTCGGCTGTTTATGGCGTGGTTTTAATTTGCTATACATACTTTAATGCACTGTTTAAAAGAAAGAAACTTTCAGAATGCACAAAACACATTATATTGCTTCTCTACCATAATACTTGTTCGGCCACTGAGCATAACCTTTAAGTAGCTTGATTTACTAATCATTTAAGAAGGGGATGGTAAGTTAAAATGTAACATTTTCCTTTATAACATACCCCAGCATCACTAGCAAGTGACCATTCATTGGCCCCTTTACGCATTTCATCAATGGTCCAAGGCCGTTCCCACGATGATTTAGGCCTTGGCCGGCCTTCTTCTTCGGTCATAGTCTTTGAAAACAGAAAAGAAACTCTTAAAATGTAAGTTAAATAGCTCATTTACCATAAAATTATTTATATAAGTATGAAAATGAAATCATGTAATGACGAATCATTAATTTCTTATAAACTTTTATTTTCCTTTTACATCAACCACTTTTTTCCTTCTGACTGCCAAAAACATTCAAACTTATTATATTGTAAACTATAGCAAACCCAATATCATTAACACAGTATTAATACTAATAATCCCAACACCACAAGCACATTTATACTCTGCAGTTTTCATGACATTCATGACAGCAACAGGTTAGATCACCAATTGCTAAAACCAGCCATACACATAAACCATTGACTCTACGTATGATGTGAAATTTAGTGACCTCTACAATGGGGAGTTCACATCACACATAGGTAAAATTCGCGGATTGTGTGTATGGCCAAACAGTGCGATTGATCATCTAGTATGTGGAAGGTTAGAAAAATTTGATACCGGTTTTGGGTATCAGAAAACCGAACTGTAACGCGATAATCAATGATTATCGCTAAAATGTTCAGAGACATCATCGCGGCCATGTTAGATCTGCGTATTAATCCCTGCACGCTAGGTAGCAAATACGCCGTGGGGTGGCGCTACGTCTGACTTAAACAAAAAATTTTGGCTGCTAGTTGATTGTTGTCAAATACAAAAGCATTGAGTGAAATTTTGTAAAATTTGAATGGATTGAAATGTTAGTAGTCATCAAAATCAATAACTGGTTACTCTAGACAACCTAGCTAATATACGACAATGTAGACCTAGTGCTCAAACTATGGGCAGTTTATGACGTGATCGAGATTCTTATGTAATTTTGTTCATAAATAATAGAAATATATGAAATATTTTACCAGATTATCAAAATATAATCACTGTTCTATCATTTCAATATACTAGGAGTAGGAGCTTCGTTAAATAAGTACTATAATTTCTGATTTTTATTTTGGTGATCTTTCCAGCTGTTTACGTTAGACGTTTAAAATATTTCTCAAAGTTATGAGTAGGTCACGAGCTGCAGTTGTAACTACTGTAAAACGTCTCCCCGATTGAAAAAATCACTTGACAGTTTGCCTGAATTATAGTTAATTACTTAAGTTCATGAGCAAATATATACTATCTAACTTCATTGTTTAATCAAGTACACATATAGCCAATTAATCTCTAGATTGTTATCTGTTACTACGTTCTGTTATTATGTCAAGCGTGTGCGTTCCCGTGGAGTATACGTAATAATACGGCCACAGGCCGCCGAAGGCGGCCAAGGCCTTGTTAAGCTTAGTGCATGTGTACTGAACTGTAGTCCCACAACTTGAAAAATATAGAATGGCCCCGATTTTTTTCAAAATACTTTTGTTACGAAATTTTTTAACACCCAAACAAATATATGAAACACAGAATTAAGAGGGGGAAAGCAAACAATTTGCTTCAAATATGAAAAGAAAATTCAAATAAAGATTTTAGGAGACATAAAACACAATGTTTTACATTTCTAGTCGTATTCCAGTACCTGGGTAAAACAGTACCTGTCAATCAAAATCCTAGCCTTTATCAACATGTTTACGATCGCCATGACAGCACAGAGACCTGTGACTAAGACTACAAAAAGTACTATTTTATTTTTACTTACATTGTTAATCATCGTTTGACACATCATTTATCCATTAGTAACTACTATATTTATGAAAACTCCTTCAAAAACAAAATAATTTGAATAAATAAATTATCTAAGTGCGGTTTAGTTTGGTTACTACGGCACTACCTGAAAATTAGGTGTCTGACCACTTAGGTCTCAGGCAACCAAATAACATTCAGTTTCACATCCGAGTAAGCACCGATCCCTTCTTTTGAGAAAATTTCACTCTAAACGCACAGGACACTTGGATGGAATGTATGTAGTCACTACCCAGTTCTTAAATAACTATGACCCAACATTGCCTGCAAGTAGTATCGGAATATGAAGCTATAAATAGCTTTATAAGACAGTTGATGTTCTCGTGAACGCGCGTAGTCATAAAGGAGTTAAATTTGGATAACAAATAGTCCCTTTTTAAGGTGTCATTACACAATCTGAAAATATGTAAAACAAAGTGAACAGCTTTTGAAAGGTGAACACAACTTTTTTTAATATTAAGTGTTTGATCTCAAAATTTACATGGCAACTTAATAAACGCATATAAAACTCTAGTCTCTTTTACAGACGCCAGCTGACTTTCGGCACGAGGCGCCAATCACCAGTACGCCTGTCAACGTGAACTGAAGTGCAGTATCGGGACTTTTGATTGGTTGCATTTGCATCCTCAATCTACAGCGTAGACACGCATTTCACGTATCAAAACATTGTTGATACATAAAAACAGCGCCTCTAGCGGTGTCTTTGAGAGTTACGGCCAGATTTTGACCATAAGTCCAAATCAAACCACTAGAGGCGCTGCCAATCACCACTATCCTAGTGCGCAATTTACAATATCCATGATTAAGAAACACTAATAAATATACAAGATAAATACCAAAAGTCCATTCATAAATAAAAATAAACAAAGTCACGCTCACAAATCACAATATAAACAAAATACGTAACAATGACGTCACACACCAAATATGGCGCCGACCAATCAGCGTACATGATACAGCAGATGCGGTTTCTGATTGACAGACCTTCTGATCGAAGGATGAAGGTCTGTTGTGGAGACTAATAAAACTCATATAGACTACATACTAGGTAACAGTTGTCATCCTTTATTTAACATTTTATAACACAGCAAACTTGACACTGTGTATTTTCATTAGTAAATGAAAGAACAAACATGCACCACAAATAAATGGCACAAATCTGTCTTATAAGGATTTGAGAGCTCTAATTTG
>CM032666.1:43453207-43471271 GCA_019095985.1 Streblospio benedicti
CTAAATACATGTGATATCGCTTACTACAACTCTCACATAAAAAAAAAATTCTGGTACCCAATTATTTTCATTATCTATTCAAGAGGACGTTGTGACTATAAACTTGGCTTTGGACCTGCCTTAAAGTAGGTAACGGATCTGTGTTTTAGTACACTGAACAACAAGTAATTTTGTAATAATATTTTTTGATACTGCAATAACAGATTAAAAGTGCATGGATCATAGATATTGCATGATATTGCAGAAATCATTCTAATTATGATTGACTATAAGCATTTTATTGGCTCAATCTACAAACAAAAGAAAGCAGAAAATCGTGGCTGCTGACAACATGAAGTGCTTGGCGGCACCTAGTAACATGTCAAAATATAGGTAAGAAATGCATATAACAAGATTAATAATATTTGAAATAGTGTTTAGAAAGGTTTTGTATGTTGCCCTGTACATCTATATTGATTTCACATACGTTAGATACTGAATAATATTGAGTAATGTGGTGAAATTTATTGACGAACGTTTTGATGACACCTGCTCTTAGTAGACCGACCTGTCATATTATATTATGTTAAAATGCTGCTATTACCAATTGTTTCATTTGAATTAATAAATGGAAATGAATGAAGTTATGTCACAAAATAGACTGGCAAAGCAGGTGCAAAGTTTTTTACTACTGTATAAATTTTGAACTTGTTAAAAGTAGCATGAGGCCGATCACAGCACTACTACAGACTACAGTAGTCAACTGCATATATTTATAGTCCCCAGTATTGCCCCTACTTAGCCCTAGCATAGAGTCTATACATAAGGTTCTTAGACCTTACCTATGTATCATTCTAGATTCTATATGTCTAGTCTTTCATAAAGTTCCTAGATTCTAGATTTACGACATGTACTCATTTTACGACATTATTGTCGTAAATGTTCGTCTTTTGCCGTTAATCGTGCAATTTCACAGGCATGGCAGAAGGATATTCCGACGAAAAAATTGACACAGTAGATCCTAGTCAATTATTGCAAGCAATAGAAAGCTTACAAAGAGCAGTAACTAACATTGGAATTGACCAAGAAACAATAAATTCACGTTTGAAAAGGATTGAGGGACAAGACCCAAGAAATGACGGAAGCTCGTCAGGTAACAGAGACCCGCCATTAGGCCGGCATAGTCAGAATCGCATCATCCCTTTCCAGGCTGAATCAGACAGTCAAAGCAATGATGTCCAAAGAGAGTATGAGTGCTTGAAAGACTCTCTCGTGAAAGTAAAATTACCGAATGAAGTTAAACTATTAGAAAACAAAACAGGAATCAAAAGGGAGGACCAGCCTCATTTGTTGACCATCAGCAAATCAGCTAGATATACAGAGACTTGCCTAAAACTGATTTCTACATTTAAAGACAATCCATCAGTAGACGACATTTCACAGTTGTATACAGTGCTCGTAGCACACATCAATTGTTTACAATCAGAGTACACAAGCCTACTGGTCAAAGGACAATTTGATAAGGACACTGCATCATTATTTAAGTGCCTTGAAAGAAACACAACTCAGTTTACTCCGGACAGCCTTGAAAACTTAAAAACAGCAGCAGAAATTACAGCAATAAAGGGTCGTGTGAAGACCGACAACTCAAACAGAGGTTATTCTAGAGGCCGTGGATACACCAATTACAGGCGATTCGGCGGATTCAGAAGAGGAGGATTCGGCTACGGTGGATCACGTGGATTTGCACCAGGCTCAGAAATCCCGAAAGATCGTGATGATCAGGACTAAGGAATATATCGTCATTCATGTAGTGAAAATTCTCAGGATGGAAGGAATCCATAAGTAGTTAAATCCGTGTGTTAAAAGCAGAGCATAAAAAATCAATATGTTGTGTTACATGTACATGTATGATGGTTTAGGTTATATAATTATAGGTATATGGGAAATCCATGTTAAAAATTTATAATTATAAGTTGTAGTTTGGTTTTTTAAATTGTTTTCACATGTATTTACATTTACAGGTTGATATATAAGTTCAAGTAAACAGTTTATATCATTATAGAACAATAAATGTGTTTCCCAGAACAATATTTAGAAAATTGGGATAAAATTGGAACTTGTTCAAATACAGTGAAAAAATGGATAAAAGACGGTATTGAAATTCCATTCAAGACTGTTCCAAGCCCGTTTAAATTTAACAATAAACATTTTGATAAAAATGAAAAGACTTTCATAACTGATGAATTGAGGAGACTTCTAGAAGCTGGAGTTATTAAAGAAGCGAACAATTTGAGATATGTCTCGCCAATTTCTTGTGTTCCAAAGAAAAATAAAAAACTTAGACTTATTTTTGATTTGAGACATTTAAATGCTCATATTGAGAACAAACATTTTAAATACGAGAATATTAACTCAATAATAGAACAGATTGAACATGGTGATAAATTGGTGACGGTAGATATCCGTGATGGTTTTTATCATATACCAGTATCAAAAAATTCAC
The DNA here is from genome assembly GCA_019095985.1 of Streblospio benedicti. Lineage (NCBI taxonomy): Eukaryota > Metazoa > Annelida > Polychaeta > Spionida > Spionidae > Streblospio > Streblospio benedicti. Next base: position 43,455,693 of record CM032666.1, read on the forward strand.
AAGAATTTTTAGGTTTTGAATATAATGCAAAGCAGTATATATGGACAAGATTGCCGTTTGGTCTCTGTGTGAGCCCATATTTTTTCTGTAAAACTTTAAAACCAATAGTAACTTATTTGAGAAATATTGGTATAAAAGTGTCAGTTTATGTTGATGATTTTTTATTGTCAGCTACAGAAGTTAAGATAGTTGAACATAAAGACATTTTATTACAAACATTGCAATTATTAGGTGTGAATGTTAATTTTGATAAATCAGACCTAAATCCAAGTTGTCGAAAAGAATATATTGGTTATATTATAGATACAGAACATGATCAAGAATATGTTTGGTTAGAAATACCACAAAAAAGAATCACTAAGGTGAAACATGATATTAGTAGAGTTTTAAACAAAGGTGTTTGTACAGCCAGATTTTTGGCTAGAATAACTGGACAATGTATCTCGATGTCTATGGCTATTTTGCCGGGAAAATTATTGTTAAGAAATTTGTATAGATTACTTAAACAGCGTAATAGTTGGCAAGATAATCTTTATTTAGATAAAAGTTCTAGGGCTGATCTTGAGTGGTGGAAGGCGAGTCTCTCATCATGGAATGGACGTGCCATTCACCACAAGGCAATCGAAGTTCAATTGATAACGGACGCCTCAAAGACCGGTTGGGGTGGAGTAGTGATGGACAAGGAAGCCCAAGGATTGTGGACGCCAGACCAAAGCTCGCGAAGTTCAAACATAAGAGAGATGACAGCAGTGTTATTCTCAATCAGAGCGTTTCACATGGAATTGAAGAACAAAGTTGTTCAAGTGTTGAGCGACAACATATCTACAGTGGCGAACATAAATTTCCAGGGCGGTCCGAGTATTGCCCTCACCGAAATAACGACTTTGATTTGGATAGAAGCGTTCAAAAACAACATAACATTGTCCGCCAAGTACCTAGCAGGCTCGTTGAATTGTCAAGCAGATTATCTTTCGCGTGTGACAGGAAGCTCAGATTGGATGTTAAACCCAGTGATTTTCAATTATTTAGACAGAATATGGGGAAAACATACAATAGACAGATTCGCGTCAATGACATTGCACCAAATTCCGGTGTACAACAGCTTTTATTACGACCCGTTAACGAGCGGAGTAGATTGTCTAGCACAACAGGATTGGGCGGTACACAACAACTTTATCAACCCGCCTATAAATCTGATTCCAAGGATATTAACAATCCTTCAGCAACAAAAAGCCGTGGGAACTCTTATAGCTCCAATGTGGAAATCGAAAACATGGTACAAGACTTTGAAAAGCATGTTAATTTGCCCCCCGATAAAGATACCAAACAGTCACAATTCGTTTATTCAAGTGAACAAAGTACCAGAACCGATGAAAAACAGAAACTGGAAGATATTCGCTTGGCGAATATCTGGAAAAAACGGTTAAATGCCAATGGATGGTCTGATAGGGCAGTAACACAACTTATGTCAAGTTGGGCTAAGTCTACTATGCGACATTATAATCGATACGTAATTAACTTTATGGAGTATTGTGACAATAACAATTATAGCTTTCCTCCTATGGAAAGCAATTCAGCATTGTTTGCGGAATTTTTATGTAAAATTTCTGATCAAAGTGAGAGACCTGAGTCTTTACTTAAAATGTATTCAGCCGCAATCGGATGCTTATATGAAGGTTTAAGTTTACCTAATCCTATGTTGAATAATGATATTCAAAGACTGATAACAGGACTTATAAAATCTGGTACAAAGAGACCTCTAAAGAGAACGGAAGTTATGCCTATTACCCCCTTTGTCGATTATTTTAAAAAGGTACAACCAGATAATGCTAACCTTTCGTTGAAAGAATTACGTCTGAAAGCAATAACGTTAATATCTCTAGTGTTTATGACACGACCGTCAGACCTGGCGCCTAGAGGTGAAGTTTATGATTCAAATTCAAATTCATTAGCAAAATTGATTGAAAATATGAAGTGTTTTTCCATCTGTGGTTTTATTAATTAGTAGGAGTATGAGTGAAACATGAAAATTCTATTTCAATTTATTTTCCATTTTGAATCTTAGATGTATATGAACAATAAATGAAAAAAACCCAGCTATTTTATTGATTATGTAAAAATGTCCATTAAACTAACTAAAAGATCAATGATACTGACTGAAATCATAATGAAATGCTTTCAGAGAGCTACCAATGCTGCTGAAGATGTGAGTGACAAAGACACAGACAGTGATTGGACTTTTGAACATTACTGTGAAGAGGATGGTTTGGTCATGACTTCTGCCTTAGCTACACCAATGGTGTACAAATATGCAGCTGCATACCAGGTAATGCAATGTTTATGCCATATAATACAAATTGAACTAGTGAAATAAGTTCATAATTCATTGGAAACGTCATTAACAACAATTGAAAAACATCAAATTAAAATATTGATGACTCAAAGTAGAGTCCTTTGAATGCTGATAAGTACTATAACGTAGACACATGTATTGTAAATTCCAGTGTGATGTGGGTATGACTGAAAATGTAAAAAAAGTTTGGATGCAATTTACGCAAAAGGAGTTTCTTAGTGTGAAATTTAAACTATAAGTGCTTGGCATAACAGTGAGAGTAGAATTGTTATTTAACTATAACATTTGTATGGCTTTTTGTAGCTGAGAAAAGCCTGCCTTTTACACAAAGCACAATTCAAGGCATCTCAAGAAAAGGTTTACTTTTTTAAAAAAAAATCATGAAACTACGAAAAATTTGTTTGGTTTATGATTGTATAAATATGATTCTTATTTACATTACATTCATATTTCATTTTATGACACCTCTGGAAAATATTTATATATATTTATTACAAAAATAGCCATGTAATCATGGCCTACAAAATACAATTCAAAACTAATCATTTTTAGGGTTGCAAACAAGTGGAGTTCGTGAGCTCATTCAGCTCGCTATAATGTAATTTATTTGTTTTGAAATTAATTTTCACATAAATAATGAAGAAGAAAGATGAAAAGATGAAATATGCCCTATTCAGCATAGGCAGACGCATCAATAGATACAAAACTTAGATCTAGGGACTTTGAAAAGAATTAATTTAAAAGAATGAAAATTAACAAACAGATTTTTTATGTTACAATCTTCTATCATCATATTGTTCTCTGAATCACGGTTACTTAAAAGTTCATCAGTCAAAAACACTGGCATTAATCAAAGACTTAGATAATCATCATTTTGTTTGAAAAATTTGGCAAATTTACATTTTTACTGTTTTCTAAGATCCGGAAGTTTGAAAAATTACGCATAACCATGAAATTTGTATGGTTAATGCGAACAGAAATCTCCACTAAAAATTTGGCACTATGCAAAACCCACAATTATTTCCCAAGTCACATTTTTAGAAAAGGATAAAGAAACTTTTATAAATTAATGAAATAGTTACTTTATTGAGAAATTATATGATCATTTGCAAAAAACCAAATCAGATAGTTTATGGCAAAGAGTGCACCTTAGCTGAAGTTCTATTTTAAAACATGAACAAAATCTCCTTTCACAGCCACTCACCGAACTTTTCGGTGAAAGGCTTCTCAAAGAAAAGGGCTGTGTAGGAGACACACATAACTTCCTGAACCGTGTTTCTGTGATTTTTATCATAAAATATGTTTAATTATTGTTTACTTGGGTGGTGTCACAGCCAATATTTTACTGGTTTTAAGAAAATTCTTCAAACTATAGAATGAGATGAAACAAAAATTTTTTCTTTAGAGAATGGATTTTTTAATGTCTGTTGAAATACCTTGTTTTCAAATTTATTTTTGCCATATTCTATTGTATATAACAATAATTGTACTGATGCGAGCAAATATGCTATTCAGAAGCTTAGTGAATAGTGCAAAAAGCTAATGCAATATTTGCATTGTAAAAAAAATTGTTTCTTTTGATCTCTTAATTTGATATTGAAACAGGTGGACTGTACAATGTCGATGGCGTTTCAACATTCAACGTTTGATCTGCAGCCATCCTTCCTATCAGCCAGGGAGCGACTAAATGCGATCATGTGGAGTAATCTCAAATGTGTCAAGAAAACAAAGGACTATTAGTGGAAGTTATAAATCATGTCAACCACACCCAGCGTTTTTACTATTTTTATTTGTGTGCTAGTGCTAATTGAATATCAATCGACTGTTTAGAAAATATAAAATTATTAATTTCAATTGCTTATTTTATTTAGAGGTAAAATATTAATGTTTTCTTTGTGTGTAAATTCGAAAAGCTAATAATATGCATACAAATAGTGAAATTCAAAATATCCGTACTTTTAAATCATGTCATTTTACAAATCAGTTTTTTGTGAGATGAAATATGGTCATGGGGTGAAACAGAGACATTTTTCTTATACATTGTACCAAGTTTTTAACATGTTACATTAAAATCAAGTGTTGCAGAGATGATTTTAGAAATTAAGAAAGGGGGGCCAATGGGCCCCTCATTCAAAAAATAGGGGCCATCTGGTCAGTTTATCATACACAATTGAAGGCGCGACGTTATTGGGGGGTCCGGGGCATGCCCAAACTAAAAAAATTTTGGGAAAATAAGCAAAATTAGGCTATTTCTGGGCAATTTGGAATGAGATTGAGCAATCAAGAAATCAATTCACTGGTACAGATTATTCTTTTTCTAAACAACAAAACAAAAATAGTTAACAGCTGGGCTTGGCATCTGTCTCATCCTTGAGCTTGACAACATCAACATCCATAGCAATATCCATGCTAGTACACGTAGTCACCTGTCTCACGAGTTTGTTCACTTATATTTCCTGCAGAGATATTCCTTGGTTTGGAAAAAAACAACTTAATATATAGATCTACTTTTCTGAGACATTGTTTTTATTACCTAGATTATCTACACGTGCTACATTTACCAGGATCCTGTACTGGCCAGATCTTCATCACTTCTGGTTATCTCTAGCTCAGCTTTTTTATTCATTTGATTATATCTTATATCATTTAATTTTTTCGCGCTATCAAATATATGCACGGTTACCAGTACAACAATAACACAGTTGCCAACAATACATATGCGAATATTAGTGGCGTCGCATAAGGAAATACAGCAATGCTACAACGAAGCTCCTAAAGCCGATTATTTAATTAAATCACGCATTCTTCATTTTTCCAGTTGGACTCGAGAACGTCATGCGCTGGTATTTTGCAGGTGCGCTAAACGTTCATCGCACAAAAGCTACGATTTTTTGGTCAACACGACATTGAATATTAAAAGGTTATTTTCAAGTATGTTGACCACCGTATTGTATACGTTAATAAAAAGTAGTTTTATAATAGAATTTTAAGTGAGGAATACGAATCTGTAATCGGATTTACATTACTATGAAAATTGACTGGAGATATAAGGGAAATACTGATCGTAAACAAATATGACAGACGACCAGTTCAGCAGAGAAACTTGGAAAACACAATATTCTGATGAATTCACGCCTCAAATAGACATTTTTGTATACATTTTCAAAGTTTATCAATGTGACAGCCACCAATTTTCCATACAATACCTTATATCCATGATCTGGCATGAAATATTTTTTCAAATGGGATTTTAACATGTACCGGAAGTCATATGGAACGTTTGTCGCAACTAAAAATGAAAAAAAAAGACCACTGGCGCATGATATAAACAACTGGAAAGTGAAGAATGTGTAATCTACAGATTTTTGTGCGACACCGATTTCAAAAAATCGGCTGGTGCATGTTGTGTCAAAACCGGCGTGATATGTTCACGGTGTTTTCAATCGAAATAAGTTTTAAAATGGCTGCGCCATGAGACAGTATATTTTGTTTGAAGAAGACATAAAAATCACGATCTTTTATTGATATGGCGCCCTATCAGATTAAATATGCGTCTGGGAAAGATATCTTGCGTATTGATGGACATAGATATAGAAAAATTGCGTGTTACATGAGTGAATTTAAATCAATGCCGCAAAAGTTTTTATACAAACTAAAAAAATGGCATTTGTTTTGATATTATAAATCTCATCTACATGTAACTGTTATTGGAGAAGTCATGTTTTTTTCAGAATATGGTTCATTTTGTACTATTTGATACAAAAGTATAGAATTGTCGAAGGGATATCTCAGCAGTAAATAAAAATTGTATTGAAGAATTTTATATTCTGCTACTTTTTTATGCAGTGGCTTCTCTAGTAGACCAATTTGGATAGGATATTGGACCAAGTTAATTTAGAGGCTTGTTAGGATGAGAAACCAAAAACAAGACCATAGTAAATATGATTGTAATGTTATTAATATTATTTCACCAATTTCTACAAAAAAATTATTGATATGAAAGGCAGGTTTCAGTCTGTTTGCATTTTAAATTAAGGTGTATAGCTAATTAATTATAGCTGGTAGATTTTTTATTTATATTTTGAGTTGAAAAACGCACAATTTATGTGAGAGATTATTCCAGTATTCAAACATGCAAACTATGAATAATGCAATTATTGTAACTGAATATAAGAGAAGATCCAACACTTTTTTTTATCAACAAGTATCACTAATTTTGCGATAAATCCATAAAAACTTACTAAGTGTCTTAATATTTTCGGACATTTTCAATTTCAATTTTTTGGTGACAGAAAAGTCTCAGACGATGGACATTGAAAATGTCCGAAAATGTACTTGTTGATAGAAAAAAGAAATCCAATGAATCTCTTTACAAAAATACAACTCTTTTTTTTTCTTTTTGAAGTATTTTTTTTCATCTCGCTTTAAAAATCAAGTGTGATGCAATTATGAATAATCTATAACTTTGTAGTTTGTGCTAAATAGTTGTATTACAAATAGGTACTGTATATTTTCAAAGCCCATTATTGTATCAGTGACAAGTACATATTGACACTAGTTATTCTCAATTAGTATATGAAATATGTGGACTTGTCTACAACTAATTTCTGCAAAATGCAGAGCTTCATACATTTTTCTTGCAATAATATTGCTCGTCAATTTTCCCCTAAATAAATTATGATAAAATTATTAATTACCTTAGAGTTGTTTATTATAACTATAATTATAGTTATCATGAAAAGGCCTCAGAAACCAAATTATGTATTACGGGAACAGAAAACTGTTTGAATTACTCTTTTGAAACCTAAAATTAGAGCTAAATTCTACTAATGCATTAATATAGCATGTACCTATCATAATATTAATTAATGTCCAGACAGTCAGTTGATAAGACTAAGACTTGAGGAGTCCAACTTGGTTCCAAATATATACATGTACTAAGCATGATCTAACCTATATACATTACCTTGCTGAAATCACAGGACTTTCTAAAAACATAATGCAACCATTGACAATGGGTGGTGCGTCTATATTGAACTGAATCAATAGTAAATGGGCGCAGGGTTCTATCTGCGTTTCAGAATCCACCTGCTGTCAATGCAACAAATGGCGTCTGTTCTAAACTAATGGCACAAATTTGTCTTATTATGGCGATTTGTATGAAAATCCACATGAATGTTGCCAAATGTGTATACTACAAGAAAATATAAGATATGGCTTGGTACCCGAATGGGAAAAGTAAGTATATGAGTGATTTGTAATCATAGACCATGGACTTTGTGATGAATTTTCGAGTACATTTTCATGTAGGAACAGAAATAAACATGAACAATCGTGCATACATATCAATTTCCTGTTGTTTTCATGAATGGGGAATTTAAGAGGACCTTTTGATCAACGTTATGCTGAAATTTCAGGTTTAAATGTTGAGTATTAAAGAAATTATGGCCATCTAATTTTAATTTAGCAAGTTCCCAACAAGTGTTGTATAGTGGAGTTGACCTCATATTTTCAGCGCTCGGCGCAAGAGTCTAGTACTACTTTTTAGCCTCGGTCTGACCTCCATTTGATTTGTGTTGAATACATCAAAACAATGGTTGATAAACGCTAGTTTCACGAGAACAAACTGAGTATATGAAAGGATTGATTGGGCTGATACTGGGACTGGATGACAGGGTGAGAGAATATGGCCCTTTTCAATATTTAGGCCTATGCAAGGTGATCCTTTTACCCATATCAAACCCAGTGTCTCTACGTGAAACTCGTGAATTCCATTTGAAATATTTTATCATTTTCATCTAGTGCGATTATCAATTCAAAATACCACTTACGATTCTGGTAAATTAACTTTTTTCCTAAAAGTGGGAGTAAACTTTGTGTCAAATTTTTACTTCCGGTCATATGAGACACGCAGAGCTACACAAAATTGCTATCGACAAAACATTATTTATAACTTGTAACTAGATTATATACATGATGCATACACTCTTTCAAACAATACTGATAAAGTATTTTTCTAGTGGTTAAAAAATATTGGTTTACCATTTTACATAGAATTGGCTATTCGCTGAGCTGGCTGGGCGAGTCCTTATTCGCCGGGCTAGCGACGGGTCAGCTGGACCATTTTTATGTTCGTCAAACTAGGATAGTCTCCGCACTCCTTATTAACTGCTAACTTTTTACTATTGATATTTCATAATAAGAATTAATTGATTTAAATGTATATATTGTTGTGCACATATATTGCTATAATTATTAATTTTACATTTGTTAAAAATAAGTATATGAAATGTATGTGAAACTTATTGTCATCCGTATAATGGTTCTATTAGCAGAGACATGTTATCACTGAACTTACATGTATGGTATAGTGTTTGTAAATTATTGTAGTATACTACATGCCACACACCCCTCCCATGGTGCTGGGCCCCTGCACACTATTACGAAAATCAATAATGATTAAAAGATCAAGGGTGGGTTTTATAAAGACTTCTCCAACGGTTGGTATTTACCAATCACGGGAGCAGTTACCGACGATCGGTAATTTCTGTTACTGTTGGTATTATGCAAAAGGCAAGAACTGTAGGGATTGACGTCGAGCTAGCCTTGCTATGTGCCAGAGTCCATTCGTTCAGAACTGTTGTACAATAGGGTCATTCGTTCCAATTTACCTCATAGGTCAAAAGCAAGTGGAATGGTAACTGAAAAGCTAATAGCTAAGCAGGCTACACAAGAACATTACTACAACAAAGGCGCAAAAGATCTACCAGAACTAAGTGTGGGACAAACAGTTGGTTTACAGGATGCTAAAACATTACGATGGTCCAAAGCCAGGGTCATAGAGAAACAAGATCCAAGATCATATGTTGTGGAAACCAACAATGGTTCTAAGTTACGCAGGAATCGTAAGCATCTAAGAGACATACTACCACAATCTGTCTCTGTTCCTGATCATGAATCTACCAATGCTGTAGACATCGGCACCAAGGAAAGCAGTACTGTGGGTGGTTCAGATGGACACAGCGGCAACCCAGTGGATGCAGAAAAAAACAACCCTATGGAAATGAGAAGAAGTACCAGATGTGCAAAAGCACCAGAGAGACTTATAGAAATGATGTGACTTAGTGATTTTCGATGGAATAGATATTGAGACTTGTACATGTACTGTTGATATGTTGATATGACTTTGTTATTATATTTCTGAGTTGATGCTCGCCTGTTTAGATTTTCATAAGTCATTTCACAGCTTAATTTTATTTCTTTCTTTTCCTCGACAAGAGGGATGTAATGATGTTTGTATTAACTAGTGGTTTGATACCTATATACCCTTTAGAATAGCTAGTGGTTCTAGACCTAATCTGGAAACCATGCTTCTGTTACTTACTTACTTGTAGCCTTGTAGATAGTTTATGACAATACAATAATCCAGCAGTTGTGAACATTATTACACACAATAATATTACAATATCTTCTCAAGTAAGTCATTGATCACTGCAAATGCACTTGGCATCTAATGGTGCTAATCCCTCTAGTATTTGATCCGATGTGTGATGCCTTTGGCATCTTTATGACATCACACTACTCCACATGCTGTCATGGCTGCCGCTGTCTGCTATTTTTGTTATAAAATCGTTAATTAACAACCATCAGGGCCATCTTGACGATGAAAAACATATTCGTGCAAAACTACACAGTACCATGAACAATCTCCTGTAGTTAGATGGCGTCCAGCTAGTCAAGTTAAAGAGGAGATTGCTGAACAAAGTCCAAAAATTAGCGTATTAATATATAGGATGTCTAGTATTATAACTTTTACTTCCGCGGTAAAATGTGTTGTTATGTATGGTAGTTTGATTTATTTCCTTTTTGCTTTGTAATTTCTGTAATTGTGTTTTCTGTGATTGTATTTGTCCTTTGTAATTGTATTTCAACGTGTATTATGTATTTTTTTATTGTTGTAAATTTCTATGGACCGTTGTAATCTATGTATATATCGTATTATGGATGTGTCTGAAACAAACGTAAATAATAAATAAATACTTCTAATTTGTCTCTTAGAATTATCCCGCACCTGATTGGAGTGGGGGGGGGGGGGCGAGCTCTTCCACAGTCGGCGTGGGTATATATGCTCAACACTAAGACCCCTGAGTTTTTAGATGACAAAATATCTAAAAAAAAACCTATCTCTTGGCAGCCAAACCCCAAAGACCTCATAATTTCTTTAAATCTCAAAGAAGAGACCCCTGGACATAGACCCACACTTAGCGCAAAATGTCTCTATAACTTGTTTCAAATTCTGTATCTAATGCTGTCTTCATATTTAAGACCCCTTATTCTGGCATAAACCATATTTAAGACCCCCCCCCCCAATTTTACAAAAATTTAAGACCCCCCATTGTGAACTCGCCGTGGAGCATACCTACCCCAAAACAGATGCTAGTACACCTGAAATATCTATGTTGTTTGATGTTCCACTGCATGCATGTTTATGAAAGACTCTGCTTTACGGACCACTGTTATGACAAATGGTCTATTTTGTGTTGGTTTACAAGATGTCACGATGCACAATAAAATTTATCTTATTTACCATTGTGTCAACATGAATTATGAAAAGAGCAACGAGTAGACAATCGCATTAACGCAGCTCGGCGAATAAAGCTTGAAACGAACGTGTTATCAGCTCGGCGAATAAGGACTCCGTGACTCTAATTCGCCGAGCCAGCTCGGCGAATAGCCACTTCCATTTTATATATTTTATCGATTAGCGGCTGTGACTCTCACAATATGCTCGTATATTATCGCTCAAAACCAGTGGAAATATTAAAATTAATAATCCGTGTTCATTCTAAATAAGACGGACTTACACGATTTTTATTCATGTTATAGAATGCATTGAGTTATAAAGTTACTGCAACACAAGTCTTCAATAGATGACAATGGACGAGTTTTCAGAAAAGGTATGTTTATGTAAATTCAAATGCATGAAAGCGCGTGCTGCATATAAATATAGTCACCATATGCAGAACAGTGCTGTTATGTTTTCTCGCTGTGGGCTTTCGGTTGATTTGCATTCGTTGTTTCATATTCAACATTGACCACCACTGTCATTACTCAAACATGTTACATGTTATTGTTCAAGGGTCTTAAATTTCAATGAATATTTTATACCTTCTATACACCGGTATATATATTATGACTTATGAGATCCATTTTCAACTTCGCTGAATGCAGTAATGGTAATTACACAGATGCAGCATGCAATCTGATGTACAGTTTTCTTTTTGATCGACATGCAGATATGTACTTCAAGTGTCAGTCTGATATAGTATGATGGCTATTCATTTATCCTGGATATTATAGACAATATATATTGCACATTCTTTATCAGGAGAATTAGTTAAAAACTGAACATTAATTAGATTTTTTTTTTTATTAATGAACATCAATTATCCTTAAGAATGTAATATATATTGTCTATCAGAAAAATTGTCACACAAATTAAACATTTTAACCCAACTTTGCATACATGTACAATATACATTGTATGTATTTTAGTAGTTGTCAACCATAAGAAAATATTTTTTTGCACTTTACAGTTTACAGTTGAATTGTTTTTTTGTTCTTTTTTTTCAGTTAACAGACATGAAAGATTCACTGGCAAATTTGCATGTTGGGGAGAAGGTCTTAGCTTTACGAAAACTTCTCTCTACAATTGAAGATCTACAAAGAGAAATTCTTTGTAATTTGACATCACCTGATCAGCCTTTTCAAATAGTATGCAAATATTTTAATCAGTTCATTTATGCAATGAGATCATATTTTGCAATTAGTAAGCATACCAATTACCAGATTGACTTTTTTTTTCCAGGGTGCACACCTCAATTTGATATCACTAGAGATGTTAAACGCCTTACCTAAATGTAATGATTCCAAAAATTGTATCAAATCTAGTGTCAATAGTCAGACATTGATGACATCACCAACATATCAACCAACAGCACTCAATACATCTGAAAAATGTAGATTTTCATCTGTGGTCTGGAATGATGTGACTGATTCTTTCCATCTAGAATCCCCTGTTCCTACTGATTTTATTAGAGATGTTGGTGCATTAGATTTGTCTGTCAACTCAAACTGTGATATCCTTGATTTACGGAAGCCCAGATTAGTGGAAGATACAGTCAAAGGTACTGAAAACTTGCAAGTTTTGCACAACCATGTATATTCTTCTGAAGATGGGTGTATTGATCTGAGTTGTAAAAACGTTAATATGGATTCTACAATTTCCAGCGAGTCTAATTTAGACACCAAGGTACAGAAAATTCAAAGTGACTGCATTCATGAGCCGTATTCTCAATCTACCGGTATGCAGGATTTATTCATTGAAAGCAAATGCACTGAAAATGCAGACATAATGCCAGTTTTGTCCCCACAGGCACCCATTGACCTTACTGATGGATCTTCAATGCAAAGTTTTGATTATACAAATTCAAAGATGAATGATGAATACCAACCAAGCTCCAATAAGCAAACTAGATATAAGCGAATGATTACATTCAAACGCAAGGTATTATTAAACCCCAATGGAAGAAAAAATTGCCATAAAGATGTTAAGAACTCAGGTATGAAGTTTAAAAGAAGAAAACAGACTGTAGCAAAAAATTATGAAAATAGATTTGTTGCTTCAAAACATGATAAAAGATTATTGGGAAATGGAAAACAAACATCAAGAGAGAATGATGATGATTCTAATATGAATGAAAAACTTGATATTAAAAGATCAACATCATCGTTGATTGAATTTCGTTCCAAAGTTATGGACCTCACCGAGGATAAATTGTCCTGTAAGAAAGGAAGTAGAAGTTTAGACACTTCCCTTTCTATGATTAACATGCGGAATAATAAATTTGTTAACAAGTATGTATACTTTATGATTTTAAGGTACTGGGTACTCCATATCTCGAGCTCTGTATATTGCAATGAATTTGAATAAAGACTTTAGAACATAATAATAAGGCTAGTTTGGATTTAGTTTAATTTGAATGATATACATTGTACTTCTAGCAATTTCATTATCATGTGATTTGTAAACATTGTTTGGTACAAGATAACTCATATTACACTGGTTTGTTTCAGACATGCCATGTATCAATGCGCAAAACCCGGCTGTAAGTTTTCTGCTCGTAGCCAGTATCATCTTGATGAGCACACAGCTCAGCACAGCTTTCTAGACAAAAAATATCTACAATGTGGGAAATGTGGATGGAAAAGTGGTTGGAAGCAAAACCTCAGAGTGAGTCCACAATATCTTTATCATTTACTATCATATCATGACATGTACATGTATCTTGGTGCTGTGTGTCACTCATGATGGGCTCCAGCATCTTGAGAGGAAGAGGGGTGGAAATACAGTCGGACCCTGTTAACTCGAAGTTGAAGGGAATTGAGACATCATCTTGAGTTATCATATGCCGGTTTGACAGATGGCGAGGCTGAACGTAACATTTTGAACTAAACTCATTGCTTGATATTTCGTAAAACCTCCAGCGAGGGTAGAAAAATGCATATTTGATGTGATAACATATGTTTTGTTTGAAAAGTATCCTAACATTACTAGTTATCGTTGGGAAAGGTGGAAGCATTTATAAACCGGCCTGTGTGTGTCCATTTTTCTGTCTATGCGGGGAAAAAAATATGCTGCAGAATTTAAACATCTTGTCCTAAAATCATTGCACGATGTTTCGTGAAAGCTCAAGCGAGGATAGAAAAATGTATCCTTGATGTCATAACATATGTTGTGTATAAAACGAGGTCCAACATTCTTAGTAAATTACTAAATAATGGACAACATATTTTCAACAACCCCCCGTTCTTGTTGACACAACATCACATTGCTAAGAAAAACAGGTTCTTTAGGCGTATTTTTCCAACTGTCTCACACACGTGGTCAGTCCAGATTCGCTTGTTGTAACAAGATTATACATTATTTCACTTTGAATGCCTGCAGAAGTGTATCTTAAGTGTAATTTCCATTGTATGTATGTATTGTAAAACACATAAATATCCCCCAAAATGTATTAAATGCTCCATTTATGATGCTGGCAACAACCACATCATCGGCGCATGCTTTTTCCAGGTAGATAAACAAGGGGGCGGAGCTTGTGACGCCATGTCGTATTTGCATGGCTTAATTAAGACTTTCATTATAAAAGATCCAGTAATTATTAAATTACTAGATTAAAGGATGCCAGAGCATTGTATCAGTGGAGTAATTCTACAAAAATTTCAAGAAATTTGGTCGAGCCGTTTGAAAGTTATAGCTACCACTATCATAGTAGTAATTAGAGATATCTGGATTATGTCTTCACGCTTGCACGTCATAAATGTGTAGGTGCATCGAGCTGCTTTGAAAAACAAAGATGGTGGATTGTGTGGTCATTTTTAAAGATAAATGGTCTGTATATTTTAACATGTCATGTGTAGGTCGTGGTTTTTAATAGTGATAAAGAATGAGAAATATCTTCCCAACAATACTCAATTTATATGGATGTGCAGTTCACTGGGATTCCCTTCTGGTACACGATTTCACTACCTAATGGCCCTACCACACAATGAAAGGCCGGTAATAAACCCACCAAACTCGTGAAGGCGCAAAATGTAAACCAAATGATTTTCATCAGATGTAACTTTTATGATGGTGCACATAAAAAGCAAACTATTTCTGCAATATAAAATGTCTCGCCTACCATTGAAATGGCAGTATGTCTGGTGAAAAGTCATTCAATTATAGAGCATCATGTGACCGTGTTTTAGTTAACAAGACGGCATGGTATTTTTAAAGATGTAATAAATGTTACAGCTTAAATGTTAAACATGGAGAGTATAAATATTATTTCCTTACACTTGCAATGGAAATTGTTACAGCTTTAAATGTTAAACATGGAGAATATAAATATTATTTCCCTTACACTTGCAATGGAAAAGGCATTGTTCATTGATACTGGGCTTTAGAGAACAAATATTTTTTGTGGCTGAGCATTATCTTTAAACCTGCACTAATGTGTTGTTTACATGACATATATTTGATTGTTAATTGAGTACATTGCACAATATGTGTGTTTTGAAATGAACGATCCCAGTAAACTCCATACCTCCCTCACAAGCATGGTAACAAGTTCCTGCTAGTGCACTATACTTTTCGCTTTTTACGCACTTAAACGAAAATG
>CM032666.1:43471371-43513283 GCA_019095985.1 Streblospio benedicti
TTGGTGGTGATGGCAATAGTTCATGTCGGAGAGTTACATCTAAGTTCACTTTTCCGACCAGCATCATAGCCAATGGTCTATCTTCTTTGGCCATTTTCAAAGGGACTGTCTTATCATCAGGATTCTTAATTATGTCATATAGCTTTTTGAAAGTGGGTTGATGACTTCTTACCATTGGATGGTTGAATTTCTTTTTGTTTTCAGCATTTATCAGCAATCTTTCTTGTACAAATATGTTGTTCTTTGCCAAGCCTGAAACCCTCTAGAAGTGAACATGAAATTTCATCTGTGGCTTGATCTTTCGTTGCAATATTTCATAAGTCTTCGCAGAGAGCACATTATCAGACTCTTATTTGGAAGGAAGCACTAACACCCAAACAAACCATTCCCGGCAGGATTTGGTTGGAAGCTTACAAACAACTGTCTGGTACCTGTCTTGACCGCACTGCTTTCTGTTCAGCCCCTTTCACAATTGATCGCAAATAAATGCGACCAAAATGTCGTACGGTCTAGTGTGTGCAAGAGGTGGTCGCAGAAATGATCGCAAGGAACAGGCTTTGATGAGCATTTATCCCATCAGCACTGTCCCAGAATTCAGGTTCAGGAGGTTTGTGTTGTACAACAAACGCACAAGGACGTACGATGGTTGAGCAACGATCCCTTGATGGAAAAACATGATTGCAAGTCGCCCTGCGACCGTAAAATGTTGTGTGCCACTCTCATGAAATCATGCGAGTAGATACAACGTGCAAAACTTGTGCAATGTAACGTTTTAAAAACCAATAGATGCGCCGGTTTGCGACCCAAAACTGAATTTTGAACATGTTTGAAATTCACATGCGCTCGTGAATTCACCTGCAATAGAAGAGACCGCACGTACGACTTGTGCGATTCGCTCGTGCAACGTATGCGAACGTGATCGCCAATTGCTCGCCAACTGCTCGCAACGCAATTGTGAAAGGGGCTTTCCCAACACATGGGTAAATCTTATCCACTGCAGCTGCAAAAGTATTTGTTATACATGTAGTTACAAATGTACATGTAAGCCAGTGTTATTGCATACGTCTTGGTAGAATGTGAATATTTGCATTGGAAACACTTAGATTATACTGTAATTCATTCGATGAAATGAAACATCTTTAACAGGACTTTGTTACATTAAAACATGTTCTCTCACAATATTTAAACTCTAATATAGGTATCTGCTATAGGTATCTATAATTATGACTTACATTTGTCTGTACCGATAAACCAGCATTTCGGTGGCCATCTTGGTGGAAATCATGTATTTGAAGGCCTCATATTTGAAATATATGTTTTTTTTTGAATAATTGGATTCCTTGTCCCAGAAACCCTACTCATAGATACGAAAATAAATGTTCTATGTAAAATAGTTATTTAGTTATGGCCAAAAACGTTATTGACCTTCACAACGGCGGCCATCTTTGATTTGAAGGTCAAGGAGTGAAAATATTTTCCGGCATCCGGCAGATTTGAATTCAGCATACCCGAATTATGTAAAATCAACTGTATGCCAAATTCTAATATAAAATGCCTAGCAAAGTTTGATTTCCTGAAAACCAGCCCTGACTAAAAAAACTCCTATTATTCCTACTTTTTTGTAAATTTGAAAAAAAAATATGATCACACATTGCAACGTTTTAAAATGTGTCCTGGAAAGTATTTTTACAGATGTTTAGTGGGCATGTTCTTTTCCTAGCAGTGTGGTCTGGTTTCATTAATCCATAACCCAGCCATCAACCTATGTTCTCTAAGGAAAGCTTTCAACAACATGACTTACATTAGTTTGCTTTTGATAACTATTGACATCATATAGAAACAGTGCGCCATTTGATATAGTTTTGCATGTAAATGTTTGATGCTCTTTTTATGTCTCTAGACTCGACCCCAATGATGCCTTGCTGAGGGGACTAGATTTTTACCAAATTTCCAAACTACTCATATTCTTTTATTTAATTGTGTTTTCCTTATTTTCAAATAACAAACATTAATGCTAGAAGATTAAATTTTACAATTTTATTCTTCTCTCTCTCTCTTTTCTATGACAAGCAAGCTCCTACCACTATTCTGACATAGCTGAAGACAGGTTTTTCAACCCTAAGCTTCCATATGACTATGTCAAGTGGCCCTGACGGGATGATGGTATTCTGGTCTCACAACCTTGGGGTCGTGAGTTCGAGTCCCGTCAGGGCCACTTGACATAGTCATATGGAAGCTTAGGGTTGAAAAACCTGTCTTCAGCTATGTCAGAATAGTGGTAGGAGCTTGCTTGCCATAGAAAAGAGAGAGAGAGAGAGAAGAAGAAAATCGTATCCACAAGCAAACTGGGAAAAACACATTAAATTTTACAAATTTCTTTTGTACTTTTGATTTTTGTTTTAAACAGTTGTTAGGTACTTCATCATCATCATCATCATCATCATCATCATCATCATCATCATCATCATCATCATCATCATCATCATCATCATCATCATCATCATCATCATCATCATCATCATCATCATCATCATCATCATTATCATCATCATCATCATCATCATCATCATCATCATCATCATCATCATCATCATCATCATCATCATCATCATCATCATCATCATCATCATCATCATCATCATCATCATCATCATCATCATCATCATCATCATCATCATCATCATCATCATCATCATCATCATCTTCATCTTCATCTTTGGTATTTTGATTAACGCGCAGGTGCCGGGGCAACATCCATATCAGTGGACATCCTTCCAGGTAGCTAGCTTGCTACACACATGGCTGCTTTCCTAATGTCTTTGTCATGAGGTTGTCATGAGTTTTGAGAGTTTCCAGTCTTTCTGATCCCTCTCTGTCACCTGCTTCCATGTCGTCTTGGGTCTCTCTGCTCCACGACTTCCTGATACGTACATGTCCCATGCTGTCTTGATTCCACCGCTTAAACGTTCCATGTGTCCATACCAACGGAGCCTTCTCTCCCTTAGAATAAGGTCCAGGTCTTCATTGCCTAAACGCATCAGAAGCTCATTTGACCTGGAGGTGGCCATATCTTCCGGGCCTCACATTATATCTTCCGGCCTCACATTGCAGATTTGTCTGATCATTGCCCTGTAGTCGCTGCAGATGATGAAGAAGATTTGGCTTGGGTAAGGGCGGCCAGAGCCATCTTTCACAAGCACTAAAGTGCTGTCCACATGACCCCTCTTCTTGTATGAAAGGTGGCAAGAAAAACGAACTGGTAGCAGATCTTTGAACATCTTCCAAGCTGTCGTCACACTAGTTGTGGTTGCAATGTCACAGCCATCATGTCTGCCATCAATTGGTCTCGCGGTTCCTTGGCATCGTCTACAATTTGTGTCCTATGTCAGGTGTTTCAGCCTGCTGCATTTCTTGTGTACCCACTTCTTGCAGCCTTTGTAGAAGATGCTGTTTCTTCCTACTTTAGTGCAGCAGACAGCACAGTGGACCTTGCCTGAGTTCTGGAGAAGATCCATATCAGTATTACTACTACTACTACTAATAATAATAATAATTTTATTTATATGGCGCTTAAATCCATAAGTTCAGAAGGGCTACACACAATAGCAATAATTAAAAAAAAGATAATACAAATATATGCAATAAAATCCAAAACAATTGTTAGTACCACAATTCATGAATACAAATATATGCAATAAAATCCAAAACAATTGTTAGTACCACAATTCATGATCTTTGTCTTCCTTGCATTCGCTCTCAGACCCTTTTTCTCCATTCATTCATTCTTTACTTTTGAGAATTTTGGTATCAATCACTTGGGCTCTCTGCAGTGATTAATGTCAGGCTACCTACAAAGGGTTTATTATTGACACCATGAATCTGTAGCAGAGCTATTTTTACAATAAAGATGCGTCCATAAATATTGATGACCAGTTTCTATAGTTGCAAACACATCTTAGTTGTGTTTATGGACTAAGTTGATATGGTGTAGCTTACCCTGGCTTTACTTCTTTTAGATTGTTCTTTTGCCTTTTTAATGTTTGTCTTTGTTTGTTTGCTTGTTTTAATCATAGCTTCATGACCTGTGTATGTGTACAAAATGATGTTTACACCTTAAACCTTGTAACAGCTCACTGCTTGGAATGATAGTATCATTCTAGTTTCAAAACTTGGTTTTGTGAGTTCGATTCCTGTCGGAGCCATTTGATATAGTTAAATGGAAGCTTATATTAGGGTTGTGAAACCTGTCTTCAGCTTCTTTGGTAGAAAGATGAGAGAGTTTGTAGAAAATGTCTTAGCAAAGAAATAGCCAGCTCAACAGCCTCTGCACATGAATGCATGGTAAATTTGTATAAGCAAAGATGACAACGTAAAATGATAACTTAAATTAGTTCCTACTTTTTTACAATATCTTCCTACTTTTTCCTACTTTTTCCTACTTTTTTATGCTGATTCTTCCTACTTTTCTCCAACTTTTTTATAATGTGCTGCTGGAGAGCCTGTACTTGTCCAACGGACAAGTGCCATTGAGAGTTTACTTGTCCGACAGCAATTTTTACTTGTCCCGGACAAACGGAACGTGCTTAATGTAGAGCCCTGTGTCAGTAGACAAGGCTTTACTGTTTCCAGGTCAGAAGCAAATGCTTTAAGATAGACAGAAAGATGGACAACCTTTGGGGATAAAATACAGACCAAGATTGCTCACCAAATGAATACTATTAATTGTAGGATTTGTCATATTAGCTATTATACGCATCTGTCTCACCACGCTTGTGGTTTAAAGTGTGAAAGACCTTGTCGGGAAACTGAAATGTGAACACCGGCCCGATAGACAAAAAGATGACGAACGTGTCATGTGCACAGAAGATTGATAAAATAAATGCTATTGTTATGTCGAACTGCCATATCCATTATGTGGATAGGAAACAGATTTTAACGAGGATTTCAGTGGTGTGTTTTTTCTAGCATTGATATTAACCAAGTTATTAGCTAAAAACCGAATACCAAGCGGAAGCCGGCCGGGGATACCTGTAGATTATGCATATGCCAGTGGGCAATTTATGATGGAATCCACGTAGAAACGCAGCATCCTTATCCACGTGGATATTTGGTGGCAAAACGGGTGGAGCCATCAACATTTTTACAAGTGAATTGGTGGTGGAAATATGGGGATATTTCTGGGTTCTTTCTACGTGGATATGTGGGGGTATTTTACAATTCCTTTCTACGTGGATAGGATGGTGGAAATATGGGAGTATTTCTACGGATTATCCACATTATCCATTTTGCAAGATGTTTTTCTGCCACTTCCCGCCATCCTACAATGAAATCATAGCATCAGGCAATCAAAAACAACATAAATCAAACAAAAGTATATATTATAATGCTCACATTCAATGATATCCAATACATAACCGGCTTGCCGTCCAGAAACATCTCAAACTGACTCGGCACATTTCAGCGTGGAATATTGCATCATACTTAGTGCAGACGTAACTGTGCTTTGGTAGATCCTTATAAAATCGGTTTATGTGGTATCCGCTGTG
Organism: Streblospio benedicti; assembly: GCA_019095985.1. NCBI lineage: Eukaryota > Metazoa > Annelida > Polychaeta > Spionida > Spionidae > Streblospio > Streblospio benedicti. Next base: position 43,476,918 of record CM032666.1, read on the forward strand.
TGAATTTGTGTTGGTTAGCTTAATATATCCACAAAAATCGATTATTGACAAAAATATTTCACTTTGGCAGGCTATCTACGGGCTGCGCTTTCATTGGTTCAAATATCCAATCGGCACTGAGCCGCGGTAAATATAAATAAGTGCACGTGGATTTGAGGGGGAGTAAAGATATGTGAAATTAACGTAGATATTGATTCATTTTTACACGTGGATTTAAGGGGGAGTAAATATGGTGTCTATCCATGTGGATTTCACGTTCGTGTTACACTACACTTGATTTTCAACCTAATTTCCACCATTATGGGGGTGAAAAAAATTTTTTTTTTGCCCGCTGGGTGTAAACAATTTAGAATGTTTGAACCCCAACATCAATATTTCCACCAAATTTTCATACCTCAAACACTGTCTATGAAGCAGGATGTTGTTTTTCGTTGACTAGAATTTAGTCTGCCATTAATAACTAATATTTATATAATATAAACCATTTACATTATATTTTCAGGTTCATATAAAGGAAAAGCACCGTTCATATAACTGTGAAAAGTTAATGATTGATTTAAGAGGCAAATTATCACAGAACAACAAAAAAAAGAATGCCAAGTTTGGAATAAGTAACATACAAGAAGAAAATTGTGTGAGTTCTTCAAACATGCCAGATGAAAGTCTACCTATTTCAACAGGTGGAGATATGCTTGTAGAAAATGAAGTGAAATTAGATAGTGGGATTTTTGTGAAAACAGAAGATGTAGAACATGGCAAGCGGGAGCTTAGTACGCATAACAAGTTTATGTGTATGCATAATGGCTGCAATGCAGGATTTAGTATGATGATCCGACTGAAAGAGCACATGTTTCAACATGAAGTTCAGGGAAGGAAATATCTGACATGTGACCTGTGTGCATTTAGCTCTGCCTATAGAGCTGTAATCAAGAAGCACATGAGAACGCAACATCAGGATTCCATCACACAATTTCACAGTTTGGTGCCACTTAAAAGGCAGGAAGAAATTAAAAAAGAGATTAAGAAAATAAAAAACGTTTTCAAGTCTTATAATAAGAACAACGCGAACATTCAACGAGTTATTGAAGAACATACAGATGGAAGTGATACTATTGAAAAATCAATTGACTTCTTCAATTTTGGTGCATCAGACAAAGACTATGAAAATACAGTCACATACTCAGAGTCTGCCTTAAGTACTTGTGCTTCTGAAACTCCTAAAACTAGCGATGACCCCTACAAAAATGCTGCTGATGTCAACAACAATAACAGAACAGAACATGCCATTCAATCAGATGGTTATTATCATTGTTCCTACCCCAACTGCACTCGTAGCTATAAAGCAAAATATTTCCTTGAAGATCACTTGCAACAGCACACAACAGTTGATGGAAAATTCCTTCAATGTCCATTTTGTGACAAGGCTTTTAAATGGCGCAGTATGTTCAACATACACCTAAAAAATCAGCATAATAAACGTGAGCAGTCCAAACATAAAAAAGATGTCATGCAGAGGAGAAATTCTGCTGAACTTCCTAAAAGTGATGTCAAAAAACCAAGACGAAAGCTTAGTGTAGAAGAGATCGAAATAAGAAAGAAGATGCGTGGGCCAGATAATCTTTTTTACTGCACAGTTGAGGGTTGTAAGAAGGCATTCAATCGAGTACACATCTGTCTACAACATGTTGGCCAGCACTGTGTCCCTGATGGCTGTCATCTGCAGTGTCAAAAATGTGAGCGGCGCTTCCCGTGGATTTTGCAAGCATCTACTCACTGCATGAGTTGCTCTCCAGAAGAAGGCTCAACAAACTATAGAGATCTCAGTCTTGCTGAAAATGCACACCATCTAGGAAAAATTCTAGCTGGAATCAGAGTATCTAAAATCGAGAATGATGGTTCAGAAAGTGAAATGAATAGCTCCTTGTCTACAGTAAATACAAAAGTTGGAACAACACCAACGAAATATGGTATATCAAAAGATGATAATGAAAAAGTTCAATGTTCCAGCTATTTTGATTTTCAAACCAAAAAGCAGTATTTGCCCATATTTCCTTATTCAGAAGAGGCACAAGTAGAAATGATGGAGGGCACAACCAAGAGTATTGAAAAACAGTCAAGTTCAGTAGAGAGTGCACAATCTCAAGTAAATGACGATGTTACAGTTCTTAAAAAATCAACTGAATTTGAAATTAATGCTGTACCAATAGAAGATCAGGGGTTCAAGAATACAGTCTGGAAATGAATCAAGCTTTTTGCAGAACGGTGATGTTCCTATCACTGACTTCAGTTTACCAGTGCTCAACAGCTCTGAGTTACTCAATTTCATAGGTGGCTCAACAGATAATAGTGGCACATTTAATGAAAATCAGAGCTCGGTTCCTCTGAAGTAAAATGTTGTTAAGAAGTTGCTGAATGTTTTATTGGCATATACGTGTAGTTATTAAGAAAAAATACCCAAAACAATTGTGCTGGAAAACTTTAAGAAAGTTAAAGACAAAAATTATCAATACCATTAGTGTTATGTTTGAGATTCATCTGTTAATGATTTTCAACATGAAAAGTTGATTTACTAAATTATCCATCCATTAGTGTTATGTTTGAGTTTCATCTGTTCAATGTTTTTCGACATGAAATGTTGATTTACTTCTTTACTGTTTGTTTATGAACCTTAGTAGCTTTCAAAATATACACCTATTACACCATTGCTTACTCAGCCATTATTACATCCGTATGTGCACAAGATTGCGGTGCAACATATATAGGCCTGATATAGGCTGCTGGCAACTAAAGCACCTGATACAGACAGATCGTACAGATACGTTAAAAGACAAACAATAAACAAGTCATTGTCAATGTGTTTTAGATTTTTGTGTGAGGATGTTATGTATTTCATTACTTGTATGACATTGTACATTGAGGTACATATATATTTAAATCCAATGAATCTATTCCACCCATTGATTGCATTTAGTCCCGAGTTATTAAGATGTTTGTTATGTTATGCTGATTGAATTGATTATTTTGTTATTAATTAAACAGTATTATATTGTAAATAATGTGAATTTTTCTTTGATGTTACCCATCTTCATCGGATTCAATGTACAACTTACATGATTTATTCTATATTGTAGCACCTAATTATGTGTCCGTAGAACTACTTATATACATAGTAATTGCCATATGAAAGAGCTTTTCATTATGAAGCATATTGTTTGAATTATCACAGATTGTAAGAAAGATACAGTAGAAACTACAAGGACACCCTTGGGACTGGTTAACTTGGTGGTGGTCTTTGAATCGATGTTCATGTTGAATTTATGGAGGCTGGGGATGTCAATGATGAAAATGTAGCTTAAGTTTGAACAATAAGAACTAAAAGAATTTGATGTTATAACTTTATCCGTCGCACCTAAGATATGGGGCCGTCATTCCGATACACCCATTTAGACGTGCTTTACGGATGTACATTGACATTTAAAAAGGCATGTTGGACTGACAGTGCTTGCTTCTAACATTTTGAGTGTTATCAGTAATATTTGTGAATTTTTGTGTATACTAAATTTTGTAACATGTATTTTGTAGACAATGCTGTATTTGTACCAAAAATGTTAGTCATAACTCTTATGCATCTTTTTATGCATATTTTTGCATGGTTTTAATTTCTAAGTTTTATTTTTAATTGCTATTGGTGAAATTTTATTTTGTTAATCACCGTTTATACTTTGTGTTCAGCAGTAATTAGGCACTCAGGGTTGGAAAAAATCTCTATTACAATATAAAATCAATTTTTATTATTTTATGATGTAAACGATTTTATTATTTTTAGTCTACAATTATTTGGAAATTTTTTACAGACAAGACTTACAGACTTGCAAAATTCTAAAATGAAGTTAATATGAAAATTATATAATCATAAAGTGTGAAGACTTGGAAAAATCTATCGTCTTTGAATAAAAGTCCCAGCGACCTGTAAATTTTAGAAAAAAATGAACATTTCAAATAATCAATCAAGCTGTTGCCCAAAAATAAGTCAAAATGACTTGGTAATCTTTAAAGATTAATGAAAATCACAAATAATTAAAATCACGATTTTTATCCAAAATAAAGATTGATTTTTATTGATTGAGTTAATGTCAACACTGTTCACTATTAGTAATTTTTTAATCAAGATTTTTAAAAACTACAATTCTCGTCATTGCAGTAATAGTAATTTTTTTAGCTCATGTAATTAAATGTGGCACAATAACTAAAATCGCTATCAGCAGTTATCGCAAAATTAAGAAAAATTAGATGAAGTAATATTTTTGTTCGTTCTCACTTTAACGAGAGTTGCTGGAGATAAAAAAATTCTTAAAATGTGCTTGTTTTTTATTTTAGTATAAAAGTACAAGCATTTCCCTTTTTAAAAATGTATAACACTTTAGGGGTTTCGGGAATAGATTTTGGTTTATGGACCATACAAAAGATCATGTATACAATTTCGGTACAGTCAAAATCAACATTGACTGAATTTTTCATTGTATTTGTATGATCTTTTGTATGGTCCATAAACCAAATTCCATTCCCGCAACCTTTAAAGTGTTATACATTTTTAAAAAGGGAAATGAATGTACTTTATTACTAAAATAAAAAACAAGAACATTTTAAGATTTTTTTTTCCCTCCAAATTCTTTTATCTCCAGCAAGTCTCCTTAATATGTAAACCTTGAAGTGTTCTGAAGTCGATTATGTAAGGGATCAATTTTTGCTAGAAATATTTGCACTCGGAAACAAATGCATTTACATGTATTACTGATTTCCTCTTTTTTTATATATGGGTCAAATTATTCAAAACAAAATTCATTTCCTTGGTATTTTGCAATAACAATTTTCTGTGCTAGTTTGTAAATGACATAGCACCACAATTTGAAGCAATAACACAATGTGCAACATATATAATATGCTATTATCATCCCACAGTAAAACTTGCATTACTATATTTGTATTTGGTTAAAACCGATGATGCATTTTATCTGTTTTCAGAGAATTAAGTTTGTTTTTAGTACTGGTATTGTTCAAGTAAAGATTTTGTTGATTTTGTTTGATTGATTTATGTAGTCATTACTTTTAGATAGTAAATACTTTTAATTAGCAGTTTTGTTTAAGTAATGTAGGATAAAATGATTTTCTATTGATTACATTCTAATCAACAGAATTTCTTATTGTTATCATAGAAAAGGAATTTATATTTGATATTGGTAAAAATTAATTTTAGTTTCCAATTCCTCTTGTATTACCCAAGCTGTGTTATATAGTCTAGTCGACGCTTAAGGCATAAAATGCATTTAGTCAACGCTCAAAGAGTCATTAGTGCAAGCTGGTCTTACAAGATTTTTCTTTTATAATTTGGTGCTAGTATTGACCTATTTCATTCCTATTTTCTGTCATATATTATCCCAAAGTGGACTGATTACTAATGTGTGATGCGTATCTAAAATCAAAGTTTAACATGTGGGTGCAAGCCATGTGAAGTGAGCTTTCTGTAATAATGTTGGTTTTGAAATGCACACAGAAGGGTAGTGTAGTGATAAGGGTATTATAAAATTTTAGAATAAGTATTGAAACTAAGTGTTTTTACTTGTAGTGGTGAATAAAACGTTCTTTTAAAATTATTGTAATTTTATTTTTAAGAATTGCAACAAACTTATCAATCACTAATTATAATAGAAATCTTGTTTTGACATACCGGTATTACTTCATTGTCACCATTACAATTACCTACAAAGTGCATATCACATTGAAATATGATTCCATAAACATCAAAAGCAAGTTATCTTATGCACTAGCTTACTATCACTGAATCAATGTGTGAAATCTTTCCTTACACGACATTTCACCACCGTTCCCGTTGGTTTTAGTGGTAAAATTGGTGTTTTCCTGCATGGTCAGGAATAGACACTTGTCTGCCCATATGAACTAGAGAAACTTGTGAAGGACAAGTGGCAATTCTGGTCAATTTGGTATACAGGTATAGAGTTTGCACAAGGATGAGTACATTATTTGCAAGATCAGAGATGTGAACCCGTCAGCGTTGAAAATCTTAATCAGAGCCATGAAACATCTTAATTTTCAAGCAAAAATCTTAATAAAAAATATAAAAAATCTTAATATAATCTTAATGTTTTTCTACTTATAATAAACAATAATAAGGGAAATACTACAGTATATTTACTAGTATTGTAAACTACTCTGGGGTGAAATGAAAAAAAAAGTGATAATTGGAAAAAAATATCTAGATATCACGGAAATCAATTAAAAAAGATCACCAAAATTCAACAAGAATTGATAAAGTAGTTAATATTTAGATTAAACAAGCATTTGCCATTTACCCCTCTGACAGAGACTGTCACAGGCTTCATCATATAAGTCCATCAAATGGCATTTTGAAGCAGTGTCATAGTGATTGATTAAAAATAGATATCTTTATGTGAAACCCTATTAGGAATGATAGTAGATTATATATTTTACTGTTACTTTAATATTCTAAGCATATTAAAAGAAGTTTCAACAGATTGACATCTTATTCCTACCCCAGTAGCCATTTTAGAAGTGCGCTAGGCAGCATGCATTTATCCCAACGCAAATAGAGCAGTGTGCAAACACGTTTTCTCGCACTAGATAAATTACCTTCGTGAACCAGTTTGTTTCTTACAAATAAAGATTGCATTATAAACACTTAAATGGCGCCAATCAAGCTGTATTTTAAGTAACTGTCCATATTTCTCTGACACTAGTAAAATCCCATAATAAACACATGTCCCGGACGTAATGAATTTTCAGGGGTCAAAAATCGTAAAAATACGGGAAAAAAAACGTAATTTCACATCTCTGCAAGATGAGTACATTTTGAGGGCTACTCGTCCTGCTGACCAGTAGCACTTTTCCACCTAATCCTGACCCTCTTCCCAGTTCAGATGAAGATCAGAGGGGATTCACTGGTAGGTACAGGGGTCTTAAATTTCTAATACATGAAAAAGGGTCTTTACCAGGCTTCTTACAATCAACTCAGGATGTTGACCATTTACCTTGGGGCAGTAACTTTATAGTTATTGTTCCGGAGCGTATGTGCATACTCAGTAGTTTTTAATGGTACGCATTCATACATTCTATAAAAAGAAGTAAGCTTGTTTTTAAGCAGATCTCAGAAAAGGGGGTCTTCAACATTGCACTAATTAAAAAAGCGGAGTCTTTATTGGGGAGTATCCCTACCAACACTCATAACCTGAGTGCCCCCCACCCCCCAATCCCCCTGTGTCCAAAGATGAAACCTAGGTCACTCCATTATCTATGATAAATCGTAAATGAAACCAACAAGAACATTGATAAAACGCTGAAAATGTCAAACAATGATTCAAAGTTACTAAACTAGTGTATAATATGTCTATACAAGAATCTACAAATTACATGAATGATCAAAAACAAGCAATCAATTAACAAAAAGAGCAAGTAAACATTTCTTCCCTGTCAGCAAAGTACCATGTAGAGGATACAGGTATTGTATCCTTGTTCATTAGTTTACAAAATTTTGAACTTAGAATTTAATCAATTATTTACAAATCAATTAACACGTTAAATTACCAAGTCATTATTCACATTGAAATATCAAATCTATCTCAAATCTTGTTCATTAGTTTACAAAATTTTGAACTCCGAATTTAATCAATTATTTACAAATCAATTAACACGTTAAACTACCAAGTCATTATTCACATTGAAACATCAAATCTTTCACTATATGTATTTGGAAAGGACTTCCACTTGGAAAAAACAGATTTTGTGATATATGTACACAATTCCCCACCCTGTTGTAGACCATGTGAGGAAACCATGTCAGGTAATACAGGGCAACATCAAAGCTAAAATCATCACAGGCACATACAGTTTCAACAGGATTTGTCACAGGATGGTATATCCAAAAACAACCAGCCTAATCATATAATTAATTTGCTGGGTTTCATAAAAATGCATTAAGTGCACTATCTGTGTTAAAGAAATACGCTCCATGTTCTTCTACTTTGTATAATTGCATAAATGCAAACATATTTATTTTAGTACAATTAGTTGCTATTTTTTTTTGAATGAGTTCATCGTGTTGGTCATTAAATAGATTTATTATTTTCATCTTTCATAACACAAAAGAATTTATAAACGTTTGACAGTTTTGTCTGCTACTGCAGACATTTTCAAATACACTACTGCGCATGTCAAATCATGGTTTATGGCCGCCGGCCCCGCCTGCCGGCCCCGGCCCCACATTGGAGAGCATACCCAGAATGTACTGTACACCTAAGATTCACAAGGAAGGCATACCGTTAAGCCCCATTGTAGACTACACAGGATCTATAGGATACAACAGTTCCAGAGGTTTAGCAGACCTTCTTGGCCCTTTAGTGGGCTTGACTGACAGACATGTGAAGAATTCCAAAGACCTAGCAGAGAAATTGAGTGTGATATTGTTAGAAGACCAGATTTTTGCATCACATGATGTTGTGTCACTGTTCACGAATACACCCATTGAGAAAGCACTGCAGGTTATTAGGAACAGATTAGAGAAGGACATCACTCTGAAAAAAAAGGACTATGCTTAACCCAAACGATGTAATCGAACTATGTGAATTCATGTTGACAACCACATATTTCAAGTTTAGAGGAAGTATATACCAGCAAAAGTTTGGCACGGCTATGGGAAGTCCTGTCTCGCCGATCGTAGCCAACCTATTTATGGAATGGCTTGAAGAGAAAGCAATAACCTCTGCCCCAATCTCATGCAAACCAAAGTTTTGGAAACGATATGTTGATGATGTACTAGAAATAATCAACAAAGGCGAAAGAAAACTCAGAATCTTACTGACCACCTAAACAAAGTTGATGACTCAGGCAGCATCCGGTTCACCCACGAGGAAGAACACAACAACTCTATTCCATTTTTAGACACACTCATAGTTAGGAAACCTGATGACTCTGTAAAATTGTTGGTATATCGTAAGAAAACTCATACAGATCAATACCTTCACTTTACTTCACATCATCCAGTGCAACATAAACTTGGAGTCATCCAAACACTGTTGGATAGATGTGAGGCCTTAGTTACAAAGATAGATGACAAGAAAATGGAAGAACACATCATAGATGCTCTGACAAAGTGTGGCTATCCGAAGTGGTCGTTTAAGAAGGTAAAGAAAGAAATAGCTGAGAAGATGGAGAGAAAGAAAGATCAAGACCAAGTGAAATCAAAAGGCCTAGTGATTCTACCATATGTAAAGGGTGTCACTGAAGGAATTACAATAATCTTGAATAAGCATAAGGTGGCAACTGCTGTAAAGCCCATTCAGAAAATCAGGAACTTGTTGGTGCACCCAAAAGATAAAGAAGAGATGAGTGAGAAATGTGAAGTAGTGTATAAGATTCCTTGTGGATCTTGTGAGAAAGTTTACATCGGGGAAACAGGAAGAAAGCTGGGCATTAGAATAAAGGAACATCAGAAAGACGTTGAACAACATGGAAAGTTGAATTTCACCAGAGCTGCTAAAAGAGTCTGCTACAGAATTCAACAAAAGTGCCATCACAGATCATGTCAATAAAGAAAATCACAAGATTGATTGGAAGGGGGTGACAGTTCTAGACAGAGAGAGTGATGGTAGGACTAGAGCTATCAAGGAAGCAGTTCACATCCGGATGCACAGTCAGACCATGAACAGAGATGAGGGGGCCCACCAGCTTGCGAGAGTCTACAACCCAGTGCTTGCCGCAGGCGGGGACGGCAGCCATAAACCATGATCTGACATGCACAGTAGTGTTTTTGAAAATGTCTGCAGTAGCAGAAGAAACTGTCAAACGTTTATAAATTCTTTTGTGTTGTGAAAGATGAAAATAATAAATCTAGTAGCTATTTTGATGCATTGTTTTATAGGAGTGTATATCTAAAACATTCAGATTTGTCTAATATAGACATAATCAATGCATCTTCTCACAAAAAGTACGGTTGGATCACACACCGATTGAAGTTTGGAAAACCCAGAGATTCTGCTTTCCTTCTTTGACATTTTAACAACAGCAGGTCAAACTTTAAACCACACAAATCAATGTAAAAGTGTCAGTTTATATTGTGAATTTCTATGATACTGGTCTAATTCACATATGCCCAACCATAGGGCTCAGGTGGAAAAAAGTTTCAGTCAATTTCCAAAGCAGTCTCATGCAATTACATGTAACTGTCTGTATCATATCCATACATATCATTGTTACTAGGTGGTGGCACAATTGTCTGGGCCTGGTTTGGCTGCTGGACAAGCATGTCCGTAGATGGCTTATCAGCAGAACGTGAACACAAGTTGTCTGCGCTTACTCCACCTGCCGTATGGTAGCCATGCTGCTTTTCGTGCCGAATCAGTGTGCCTGCAACAACCAATAACCACATAGAACACAGTTGTTTTTTTTGTTTTTTTTTTTGGGGGGGGTGACCTATGAGACCTGCAACTTTGAAGAGTTGTAGTTGTACCAATGAGCGCGAAACTATGCTGTAGTGGGGTTTAGGGAATTTTAAGATGGGTATGCTCCATTCCTGTGGCATAGGAGCAATGTTAGACCCTGTAAAATGTGTATTTAACTAGTATATTCTAAATTTACCATCAAGTTAGTTCATTTTTTCCATGTAGTGCATTGGTGATCACAGACTGACATTAAGCTTTTTCTTTTAGGGTCACACTAATTCGACAATGTACTAGGAAATTTCATGTGAGCAAATAAAACATGTCAATTTTTAAGTATTGATAATATTGATTTTAACGACTTACATGATGACTCTATACATATAACAGTTGAGCACATAGTGATTCAATTTTTAACCGAATAGTAATCCCTTATGCAATATAATCTTGTTTTATTTATCTAGGTAGATATATAATCGTTGCTTTAAAATTGTCACAGAAAAAATCCAACAAACTTTTAAGAATAATGCCGGCCATGAATCGAGGGACCAGGGGCAATTTTGAATACTGAGTGGTCTACATTAAGAGAGCAAGTAATTATGGTCAACACTTTTATTTAGATTGTACAAAAATGAGTCAACATTATTGCTTAATGAATGACATACTTATGGTACACACAAATGTATCCCCAAGATTTACCCCCAAGAAAAAATCAAAAGAAAAAAGTACAATACAATGTACATCATGGATACACATAATACCAGTTTATAACTTTTTTACGTACTTGGGTGGCTGAATACTCTGTCACAATCCTTTTCTCTGCAAGCCAGCTGCCTTTTTTTAAATCTAGGCATCAACTCATCTGAAAAGCATTAGTAGGGTCATCAAAGATATTATAGTTCTATAATGTCTTTGGGTTTATGGAAAAGTATTTTGTAAAGGTATTTTGTAAAGGATATGCTCACACAGATAGTCCGCGGAAACACTCCCCACCCACCCCCGTAGGAGTTTTCGCATATTTCCAATCTAGAATACAAATGCTTATATCAATAAAATTAATTTATCGTGGATTATTAACAAATGAAATATTCAAAGCTGCTCATTTCTTTCGTAAACGCAAAAATGAACAAAATTCCTGAAATTGACCTACTAGTGTAACCTTGATGGAGAGGTCAAAGGTCAAATGTGATGTTTAATTTGAATTCCACATACACATGTTCCTACCTAAGTTCAATACAAGTTGTTACTCTAAATTTGTTATTAATCGAGATAAATGCAATTTTATGAAATTTTGACCACAATGACCCGTGTTTGACCTTGAAGGAGAGGTCGAAGGTCAAATCTGATGTTTTATTTGGATTCCACATACACATGTTCCTATCTAAAGTCAATACAAGTTTTTACTCCAGATTTGTTATCAATCGAGATAAATGCAATTTTATTAAATTTTGACCCGATGACCCCTGTTTGACCCCGAAAAATATATTTCGCCATCAAATATTTTGGGCAAACGTCATTTTTCCTTAAGAGTAGTATCTAAGGTACAAAAAAAACATGTTTGCGAAAACTCCTACCGGGGGGGAGTAGGGGTATACAGAGCCCGCGGACTAAGAGTGTGTATGACCTGGTGTAAAAAAAATGTGAAGGTACATGTATTCGCCATCATAAAGATTGGTCAAATTCAAATTTGCATTTGCTCACCATATTCAAAATTATAAAAAATAAATAATGTAGTATCATATGTCACATTTTCATTGCTGTGCATAAAGATTGTTTAATCACATGCTATACAGTACTGTTTTTTTCTCCTATTTAAATCTGTATGTTAGTCCTGGACAGCTTAGTCTGGCATATATTTTCTGAAGGCTTTACAATTGTTTGTCGTCACCCTCACACTTTGTTGTAAGTAGTTATTTTTTCTTTCTAATTTATATGGTTGTTTTATTTCATTTAATAGTTGATAATTTAGCTTGTATTTATGTATTTTTGCGTCGCTTCAGCTCAGCTGCTGAAGCAAGCATTGTGTTTGGTTCGTTTGTAACTATGTTTGTAACTATGTATGTATGTCTCTGGACAAGCTAGCGGGCGTACCGATAAACCGATTTCGTTCAAACTTTACACAACTATGAGGTTTGAGGCGACACCGAAGTGATTCGATTTTGAGCATTCTGCCAATTAAACTGAGCTTTCTAGAAGCGTTTTTATGACATTTTTAATAATATTCAATGCACTTAGCCTTCAAGAAAAAAATCAATATTCCAAGCAACAGCAAAATTGATTATTGGATTTGAAACAGATATTGATTATCATCTCGTTATTCAGTACTATTGTATGGCAACACAAATATCTTTTTGCTGGATATATTGATTCTGATTCATTCTGATGTTTTCTCCTCAAATTCATAAATTTCTTGATTGTAAAGTATACATTATTTCAGTATATATCTTAATTGCCCATAAGTCAACGTCGTTCTAGCGACGCAGTGTTCTTTGAACACTTTTGATCTAGTTTGTTATTGTTGTAGTTTACCTGTGAACTGAGTTGAAAATAAAAGTGTGAAATCAGAAAGTCAATCGTTACTAAACAGTAAAAACAAAAGTATACAAATGAAAAATGTCATTGATATCATTGATCAAGTCCTGGTTAAGGAAGCAGGACAGAGAAAGTTCAGTAAAAGAAAAGCCAAAGCCTGATGGCAATGATATCACAAGATCTGAACTATTAAACATAATTCAAATGCCAAAAATAGAAATAGAAGTTTTTGATGGCGACCCATTGAAATATAATAGTTTCATGAATGTATTCAAAGAGCAGGTTGAAAAGCAGACAACAGATCCTTGGATGAAACTTACAAGGCTGCTAGAATACACGGGAGGTAAGGCTAAAGATGCCATTTGTGCTTGTGCACTCATTGGCGGTGTTGAAGGCTATCCAGAAGCAATATCTATATTACGAAAATGTTTTGGCAATGACGACTTGATCTCTGATATTATCATCAAGAAACTAAAGGGAGGTAGGTAGTCATGTAAGAAACCCGTCGGAGATTGAAGAATTAGCGGACAAACTATCTACTGCCTACGTCACGCTAATCGGTATGAGACAGCTAGATGAAATAAATAACCAGTCATTTATTTTAGAGATCGCAAGCAGATTGCCTTTTGACATGGGCCGTCGGTGGAAAAGGGAAGCTGTGAATGTGATATGTGAAAATGGGAAGTACCCTGATTTCAAACATTTTCGTGACTTTATGTTGAGAGAGGCTGAGGTTGCCACCGATCCAGTTTATTACAGTTTGGCCACGAGTGGGAAAGCTAGTCAACATAAAGCTGCCTCCAACAGTGCGCGTAACTCATCTTTTGCAGCACATACTGAAGATTTCACCATACCACCTTGTATAGCCTGTTCAGGTAAACATAAACTATTCTATTGTGAGAAATTTAAAAGCATGAAACCAGTGGAGAGACTAAGTTTAGTGCAAACTAATAATTTATGTGAAAACTGCCTACTTTCAAACCATAAAGTAAGCACATGTAGACGAAATACAGTGTGCACTGTGCCGGGTTGTGGACAAAAACACACAAAGTTTATCCATGTTGATAGGTCAGATAATGTAACCACCCAACCGCCAATTGCAAATGATCTAGGTCCAGATGAAAGCATGAGTGGAAGTTTGAGCAATGCCATTTTTAATGTTAATACACAAGAGAACAATACTGTTTGTCTTCCTGTGGTACCTATTGTCATCGACAACTGATACAATACCTGTGCTTTACTTGACAGTGGTTCGATTAATACTTTCTGCAGTAGAAAATTGATTGAGTCATTAGGAATTACAGGTCTGAGTATCACTTACAGTTTGAACACAGTCAACTGTACTGCTAAACCCGTCACGACTGACATGGTAAATCTCTGCATTAAAGGTTCTGATGATGAGGAAACCATAAATCTACGGAATGTTTATTTTATTGATAATATTCCAGCTAATGCACCCAACATTGATTTGTGTAGATATGAATATGTGAAGGATTTACCTGTGTGTTCAAAAGGGGAAAAGGTTGAGCTACTTATAGGTCAGGATCATGCAGAAGCACTGTTGCCTCTAGAACTGAAAAGGGGTCGTCCAAAGGAGCTGTTTGCAGTGCGCACTAAGCTGAGTTGGTCATTAAATGGTCCAGTGACAACACACAAAGTGAGTAGAACAGTGACTTCTAATTTCATTCAGATTCAAGATGATATTCATAGAATGTGGAAATCGAAAATTATCCTATTGTATGTGATGAAGTTGGCTTATCAGTAGAAGACAGACATGTGATTGATTATTGGAATAAACAAATTACAGTTGTTGATGGCCATCATGAAATACCTATAAGGCTATTCCATTCAAGATTGATTGTAATGTTAAAAATAACTTACCCATGGCTATGTCAAGACTCAATTCCGTAAAGCGGAGTTTAGACAAAAGAAATCTTTTCAGTAGATATGATGAAGAAATAACTAAGTTGTGTCATAAGGGGTATGCAGAAGTTGTACCTGATGAAGAAAGTTCATGTGCTGCTGCTTGGTATATACCTCATCATGCTGTCATTACGGAGAAGAAGCCAGGCAAATTACGTGTGGTTTTTGACTGTTCAGCAAGGTATGAAGGTAAATCATTGAATGATTTGTGTTATCAAGGTCCTGATCTCAATAATAAACTTCTTGATGTAGTGCTAAGATTTCGGAACCATAGTTATGCTTTATCAGCAGACATAGAAGCTATGTACTATCAAGTTAAGGTCCCTACCTATTGTAGGGACTATCTCAGATTTCTGTGGTACAATAAACTCTCAGATTGTTCATTATCGAATGTGCGTGCATGTTTTTGGAGGAATATGGAGTAGTAGTGCTGCTGCATTTGCCCTAAAACGAGCTTTAAGTGATTATGGATCGAGTGAATTAGTAACAGATGTGCTTAACAATGCCTTTTATGTTGACGATTTGTTAGCATCTGTGAAGACTATAGAAGAGGGTCATGCTGTGATAACTGATGGTAAGAACCTGTTACAGAAGGGTAGGTTTAATCTCACAAAATTTGTGGCAAATGATGAAGAATTGATGCTACTGGTCCCTGACAATGATAGGGTGGTAGAAATTACAAATCAAAATATGGATGCCGCAAGCAAGGTTCTTGGCATTAAGTGGAATGTGTCAACAGACTCTCTTTACTTTGATGTGCAACTGAATGTTTGTGATAAAGTTACGCGTAGATCTATGCTCAGGACAGTATCTAGTCTGTTTGACCCCATTGGTTTGGTCACGCCAGTATTAGTTAAGGGCAAGATTTTGTATCAAGACGCAACTAAAGTACAATTTAATTGGGATGAGTTGGTTCCAGCATAAATGTCAAATGAATGGTATGATTGGATAAAGTCCCTCGATGATCTTAAAAAAATACAGATATCTAGGTGTGTAAAACCAAGAGCTTTTGACAGTGGTTACCTTGAATTACACCATTTTAGTGATGCAAGCGAGAAAACGTACGGATGCTGTAGCTATTTAAGATGTATTAACAAAAATGGAGTCATAAACATGGCTTTATTGTGCAGCAAGGGATGAGTTGCTCCGATCAAAACCGTTCTATCCCTCGCTTAGAGTTGCAGGCAGCTGTAGTGGCTGCACAAATGGATTGCATGTTAAGAGAATTACATTTAGACCTCGGGGAGTCCACTTTCTGGGTTGACAGTGAAGTGGTGATCAAGTATATTAAAAATAAAAGTCAGAGATTTCACGTATATGTAGCAAATCGAGTTAGCGAGATTCAACGACTCACAGAAGCATCTCAGTCATCATCATCATCATCATCATCATCATCATCATCATCATCATCATCATCATCATCATCATCATCATCA
This sequence comes from Streblospio benedicti, assembly GCA_019095985.1. NCBI lineage: Eukaryota > Metazoa > Annelida > Polychaeta > Spionida > Spionidae > Streblospio > Streblospio benedicti. The sequence goes on from CM032666.1 coordinate 43,493,275, forward strand.
TCATCATCATCATCATCATCATCATCATCATCATCATCATCATCATCATCATCATCATCATCATCATCATCATCATCATCATCCTTGTTTATTTGGGCAGGCCTGAATTAATCCTCTGCAGAGGGTGCGGCCTGGCTGCCTAGTTAGACCGAAGACGCCCCCTCCATGCTTGACGGTCCTTGGGGTCCATTCCTTTCATGCCAAGTGACACTCTGTCGCGTTTCACCAGCTCATCCCAGGTCAACTTTGGTCTGCCTGGAGCTTTCTGTCTCATGATTTTATGCTCCCTCACTCTGGCTATCCAGCCGGTGCTTCGCTCGACATGGCCTAGCCATCTCATCCTGTTTGCACGGCACAGCATCGATGTCCTTTATGCCAAGCTTTTCTAGGAGGCAGTCAGAGCTCACGTCATCCTGGGGTCTTACACCCACAGATCCATCGGATCATGGCTCGATCATTTCTTCTCAAACGGTTCAGGGTCTTGGAGGAGGCAGCCCAGGTTTCGAACCATGTAGCATCACACTACGTACACAAGTGGAGTACACTCTACCTCTGGATACCAGCGGAGATGCTTGTTTGTGAGTATCGGGAGCAGCTCACGGAACTTCCCCCATGCGGTCCTGCATCTCACAGTAGCGGCTAGCTCACAGTCACCACCGCTGGATAGCATGTCACCCAAGTAGCAGAACTCGACACAACTTCCAGCTTATGCTCACCTACTGTGACCTCCTTTGACTGGCCTGCCATCTACAGGTCTGGCAGTACCTGCACACCTCGGACATATGTAACTTGGGTCATTTCTCAGAGGGCCTTTTGATGCCACTGCATTTCTTGTGGACCCAACAGGCACATTTTCCACAGTAGATGGAGTTACTACCTGTACCCGCGAGACAGACAGCACAGGGATGTTTCCCAGTCTTCTGCAGTCTGTTGAGCTGTAACCCAGAGATCATACACTTGGTTTTTCCCATGTTCACACGGAGTCCCTTCTCCTCCATACCCTCCTTCCAGACCTGCACCTTATCCAGTAGCTCTTGTTTTGTGTTTGCAATAATGACTAGATCATCAGCGTACAGCAGTTCCCAGGGGCATCCAGTACGGAACTGAAGGGAGAGAGCCTCTAGTACTATAATGAAGAGCAGTGGGCTTAGGACTGAGCCCTGGTGCACACCGACCTCCACACTAAACTCTTCACTGTACTCATCTCCAACACGTACCCGACTCCGTACATTATTGTACATTGACTGCACCAGCACTACCAGCCACTCTCCTCGACACGTAGCTTGCGCAAGGCCCACCAGATGACCTGTCTTGGGACACGGTCGAAAGCCTTTTCGAGGTCTACAAAGGCTAGGTATAGTGGCTTGTTTGCTGCCAGGTACTTTTCCTGCATCTGTCGCACTATGAAGATGGCATCAGTCGTCCCTCTTCCTGGCATGAAGCCGAACTGCATGTCATTGATCTGCACCTTCTTCCTAATCAATTGCTCCACAACTCTCTCCAGTACTTTCAACACTTGGTCTATTAGCTTGAGACCCCTGTAGTTTCCCCTCTCGAGTGCATCACCTTTGCCTTTGTACAGGCTGACTATGTAACTTTCCTCCCATTCAGATGGTATGTGACCCTCCCGGATGATGGCCTCTATCAGGTCACGAATCAGCCTGATTCCTGTATTGCCGCAAGGCTTCAGCATCTCAGCAACGATGCCAGAAGGACCAGCTGCCTTGCCCAAACTCATCTTCCGGACTGCTTCAGAGATCATCTTGTGCGTGATCCGCTCGCTGGGGCCCTCCACCAGAGGTTCAGTCGAGAGGTCCTCAGGCCTCCAGGGAAACTCAATGTTAAGCAGTCGTTGGTAGTGCTGCTTCCATGCTAACTTCTTCGCATCCTCATCCAGTGAGAGTGCACCGTCGTCATTTTTACAGGTTTCTCCCCGACAACTCCTTGGTTCTCGCGGCGCATCTGTTTGGCTAGCCGGTAGATATCACCAGTCTTGGGATCAATACCTTCCACTGCCACTTTCTGCGCTTCCTGCCTGGCTTGATACACAGCACGGTTCGCCTCACGCTTCGCTGCATTGTATGCCTCACGGCTGCCACCTGCCTTCCACGCTTTGTAGCATGATCTCTTTTCCCGGATAGCACTCTCTACCAGATCGTTCCACCACCAGGTCTCCTTTCTCCATTGGTGTTTTTTCGACACTCCACAGACCTGCTCCGCAGCATGTTTCAGGCTGTCTTTCAGGGTTGACCACTGCTCTTCCACCGAGGTTACAACGACGCCCCGCACTTTTGCTTCAAACACATTTCCGGTGTAAATAATCCTGCTGATATAATATCGAGGGGATTAAAGAATGAACACTTCTCTCATCTTGGGTTTCTTCATTCATGATATATGCTAGAATTTTAAGCTACCAACAGAGACCAAAATGTGAGCCATAATTGGTTTCTGTTGGTAGCTTAAAATTCTAGTATATATCGAGGGGATTGTCTCCAGATGAGCTGAGAAGCAGTAGGTGGTTTGTAGGTCCAACCTTTTTGGATGAGCATCGCAGCAAGTGGAGTTATAAAGAAAAGATCCCTGAGCTTACTGAAAATGATCCTGAAGTCAAAGTTGCTGCTACCATTGATGCTAAAATCCAGTGTTTTTTGTCAAAATATCAATGAACATCCTGTTTCCGTGTTGATAAATCACTATTCCAGTTGGTATCGTCTCAAAAGAGCACTGTGTTGGTTATTGAGAGTAAAGAGAAAATTGACACAAACGCAAGTTGCTGAAGGCGAGATTACTGTGAATGAATTGAAGTTTGCTGAAACATGTATAGTTAAACACGTGCAAGAGCAGTTCTATGACACAGACGTGCAGAAGTTAAGTAATGGACATGCTGTTGGGAAGCATAGCAATATCCGATGTTTGACACCTTTCCTGGATCAAGATGGAGTTGTGAGAGTCTGTGGTAGAATTAAAAATTCTTTAGTTGATCAAGATTGCAAACATCCCATTATTATGCCACATCAGAGCACTGTTTCAATGTTAATTGTGTGTGATGTTCATAACATTGCTCATTTGGGAACTGAATGGATGATCAGTCAACTGAGAATGAAATTTTGGATAACTAAGGTGAGACATGTAATAAGTAAGGTTAGACGAGACTGTGTGACATGCAAATGGTTGTATGCATTACCCTGTGACCAGCGTATGGCCGAATTACCCCCAGAACGATTTTGGCTGGTGAAGCCCCGTTTAGATTTGTTGGAACCGATTGTTTTGGGCCTGTGATAATTAATTAAATGTGGGAGATCTGAAATAAAGCGATATGGATGCATATTCACCTGGTTTGCTACCAGGGCTGTACATGTAGAAGTATTGTGTAGCCTGGACACTGATTCAATGATAAATGGAATAAGACGGTTCGTTGCTAGAAGAGGTTTACCGTCTAAAATATGGTCAGATAATGGTACAAATTACATTGGATGCAAAAATGAATTATCTCGTGCATTGAAAGAAATAGATAACGACAAAATTAATGTTTTTTGTGCCAAACGTGAAATTGAATGGGTGCTTAATCCTCCACATGGTCCTCATATGGGTGGGGTATTTGAACGAATGATTCGAACTGTAAAACGAGTGTTTCATGCAATGCTTGCTCCTGATAGAAGTAGGTTAAATGATGAAACATTGCAAACTCTTATGTGTGAAGTAGAAAGCATTGTAAATACCAGGCCTATAACGAAATGCTCTAATGATATGAATGACCCTAGTCCGTTGTCACCAAATCATCTGTTACTGATGAGAGGAGCAGAGAGTATAGCTCCTGGACAATTTACAGAAGCGGACATATACCGTAGAAGATGGCGTCATGTCCAGCATATGGCAAATGAGTTTTGGAGGAGATGGACCAGGGAGTATTTGGTGTTGTTGCAAAAATCTAGAAAGTGGCATGAAGTCAAGCGAAATGTGAAGGAGAATGATTTGCTACTTCTGGTGGAAGATTCCATGCCGCGGGGTTCCCGGGTTTGTGGCCCTTGGGTGTTGTTGTAAGTGTGAAGCGGAGCCAAGACGGCCTTGTACGGACTGTGGATATTAGGACAAAGTCCACTCGGTTAACACGACCTATTTCAAAGATTGTATTTCTGGAAGGGGACTTATAGACTTGCTGCATATCAATCAATCAATCAAATCCTAAATTTATTTTAAACAGGCCCTAATTATTCCTCATTCAGAGGGTGTGGCCTGGCTGCCCAGTCTGAATCTCAACCGTCCCCTCCAAGCCTTAGTCATTTGGATCTACCAAACTCATGCCCAAACTTGCACGATCTTTCTGCAAGACTGCATCCCAAGTCTGTTTCTGTCTTCCCTTTCCTTTTCTTCCTTCAATCTCAAGCTTTCTTACTTGGCTAATCCAGCCAGAACTGCACTCAACATGGCCTAGCCATCTCAGTCTCCCTTTACGAAGCACACTATCAATATCTGTAATACTCAGTTTCTCCAAAAGGCTCTCTGAACTTGTATCATCATTAGGCTTCACACCACACATCCAGCGAATCAAAGCTCTGTCATTTCTTCTCATGCGGTTTATAGTACTAGAGGATGCTGCCCATGTCTCAGACCCATGAAGCATAGCACTTCGTACACAGGTGGAATAAACTCTACCTCTCGAAGATAAAGGAATGTGCCTGTTGGTGAGGACTGGCAGTAGCTCACAGAATTTGCCCCATGCAGTTTTGCATCTAACAGTTGCAGCTAAATCACAGCCTCCACCACTGGACAACATGTCACCTAAGTAACAAAACTCTGTCACAACCTCTAACATGTGTTCGCCAACTGGGATCTCCTTGATTGGCCTGCCATCGATTGGCCTGGCGGTACCTTTGCATCGTGGGCATATGTAGTCTGGATCAGGTTTGAGAACACCCTCAATTCCACTACACCGTTTGTGCACCCAGCATAGGCATTTGCCACATTAGATGGAGTTTCTTGCTGTCCCCCGCAGGCATACAGCACATGGGTATTCTCCACTTTTGAGCAATTTGTCTAGGTGTGACCCAGAGACCATATTTGGAAAATCATCTGATGTGCTCTGATTTGACGTTGAATATGATATTTCATTTGTTGTTTACTTTGCATTCGTTTTCATAAATATTCTATGTTTTCTAGTATAGTTTTATATGTGAGATTCATCGTAATATGCTTTGTAAGTTTGTATTTTTCTTATACTTATTTTTTTTTGTATTTGAATCCCACAGATTCAAATGGTTGGGAGTGTCACATTTTAATTGCTGTGCATAAAGATTGTTTAATCACATGCTATACAGTACTGTTTTTTCTCCTATATAAATATGTATGTTAGTCCTGGACAGCTTAGTCTGGCATACCGGGGTATATTTTCTGAAGGCTTTACAATTGTTAGTTGTCACCCTCACACTTTGTTGTAAGTAGTTATTTTTTCTTTTTAATTTATATAGTTGTTTTATTTCATTTATTTATTTATTTCATTTTTTTGATAATTTAGCTTGTATTTATGTATTTTTTGTTATTGTTGTAGTTTACCTGTGAACTGAGTTGAAAATAAAAGTGTGAAATCAGAACAGTCAATCGTTACTTAACATTATATAACTCGTCTGTGCACAACCAGCAGTGGGGACAATTTGACTGCACAGTTTTACCAAGTGTGTGGTGTCTACGGCAAGTAATGACATACGACCTAGCGTACTGGCTCAATAGAGCCCAGCATAGGTACTACTCAATTGGTCGTAATAGGAGTTTGATATGTCAAATTTTAGGAAACTGTCTCCATGTTGCCTCAAAAAACATACTTGTCCCATACTTTCATCGGAATGTTCAAGCACTAATCACCACGGTCTACCTGAGTTTTTGGCAGTAGAGACAGCAGTGTTGGATTTGCCCAAGACCACCTGGGAGACCGGCCTTGAGGTAGTCTCTTCATGGAGGCTTGAGGCTTGAGGCCACAAAAGTTATAGAGGTGGTCTTTGTACCTTCATAGAGGCTGAGTACATCGTCAATCTCCTCATCCGACGCCACCTCGTATGCTGTCTGTGCTGCCGAGGCCACAGGAGGAGTCTCCTCCAGCTGGTCATGCATCTGGCTGAGGTGCCTCTGGAAGTGCCGGTCCTATGGCAGATACATATGCAACATTATTTCAAAAGTGACATAACATTTGGAGTGACATCATCATGTCATATTTCTTTTACTATATTGTATGGGTGAGTTTTACTTGCATAAGCAAGTATTAGAAGTACTAATGGAATATGCATGAGCAAGTATTAGGAGTACTAAATAATGGAATATGTAAAAAAAGCACAAAGGAAAAACAGCAACTTAGCACTTCACAGCACTTTTAAAGCCAGCCCAGATGACTTGATAATCTTGTAACCTATCAACCCCATTCTCGTTTCAGACAGGATTTACATATTATTCTTTTCAGTTTCCCACTTTTTCTTGTTTAGACGACATTCAGTTACGGCACTTTTTTATAGCTCATTCTGTGTTTTGATGTAATATGGCGCTACAAAGATCAGTGTACATAAACAAGTTGTTTTGAGTATTAGTCCAGTACACGAATGGTTTAGACTTAAAAAAATTCCCAACAAAGCTTTTTTTGTTTCAAACTACTCATAGGCATCTCCAAATTGAAATAAAAAACTTTTTGCCACTTTTTGCCTTGGGAAACTATTTCCAAAATGGCCGCCAATATGGCTACCCTCGTAACCAAATATTACACATATTACTATTGATTCTGATGCATTTGGGTAAGCTTAAGCCATTAGGTTGTTTACAAATGACTTACTAATCACTTACTGTGCACGTAAGTAAAATTTTACAAATGCAATTAAATTCAAAATGGCCGCCATAAGCTAATAAGTATGGCCAATACAGAAAATACGTTATATTGCTCTAATTTCTACACTAAACTGCTATTGTAATGATTTAACTGTCGAAACATGGGGTTTGCTGGGTCTACAGACATTATGAATCATTTAAAAACATGAAATATTGCATGTGTACAGCTGTGGGCTAGTGGTTAAGGATTCTTATTATTACGATTTTGTAACAATGTGAATTGCGCTATTTACTGAAGATTTACTATGAAATATTCCTATTCATTTGTGTTTCTTTAACAATGTGAAAAGTGGTGCATTGAATAACTTCATAAAATAGTTTGCCACTCACTTTATTCACTATCTAACTCAATATCTATGCCTCCATTTGCACACAATCCTTTGCATTGCCCACAAGCTGCGGTACATAATAATCCATTCTTTTTGCATGAGCAGCGCATGCCATCACACCTCCCTGCACATTTACACCGGATCATCAAAAGTACGCCTGCTGGTGCAGGGGCTAGCTCCATTTTGACTGACCTCAAAACGAGACCACCTCGTGGAGAGACTTGATTGACCCATTCCCACTTTGTTGGGTCCAACTTGTTTCCACACCACTCCTGCACCTGATGGTAAACTCTTCAGCTGTGAAAACGAGCTGCATCAGCAGTAGGAGGAAGGCGTTCAGGATCAACATACTTCTTTGAAACCTTATTAGTGAACTTGTCCATTCTACCAGCATTGAGATCCTGGCAACCAAAGAGAACTGCAAGAGCTCTTTCTCCTGCTGTTTCAACGTCTGAACAAGAGGCTTCCCTTTCTAAAAATGTGGCTGAATATATTGTTAAGGATTTAGCCTTCTTAATGCTCATCATCTTACCAAGGCCAAATGGCTTTGACACATTGTCGCATCCTGTTATTGCATGAAGGAACAGAATGGAGCTACATATGTCAAAGCCAAGTTCTTTTTGCATAGTATTGACTTGGATGGGTGCCTTTGTAGTTGTCTTTAGGATGATGGTCCTATGATGTTGCTTGACGTGGTGCAAGAGTAACACAAGCACATCTGTGTCGTCTGCCACCACGACCACAGGACTTGTGGTGGCTATTTGGCAGGCGGACAGCGCAATATCAAGGTCAGCATCTGTGACTGTGTGTTTCGTGTGAATGCCATTGTCTTGCAGAATGGATCCTAGCAGGAACAGTTTCTTTTTCATATTCAAAATCATGTTGGGATCTACTTCGACATCCACGCCAACAACACCTCCTTCTCTTATCAAATGCGTCTCATCTTTAGTAGATGGTCCTGAACTGTAGCCATTGAAAACAACCAGTGAAGATACATTTGGTATATTACGGTGCACATACTCTACATAGAGGTCACAAAGTGATTTGTACGTATAGCATTTAGGCCATCGTATCCTTTGTAATAGGGATCCACCATCAACAACGTGTTTCATATTTTGTACATCCACACCATCATTCATCAATGACTGAGGTGCCATTTTAATCAATCCATTTTGAAGAGAAGCCTTATCCTTTGGAGTTCTCATTGCTAGACTAGATTCAAATAAGGAAGACGGGTATGAACAAAGTTCATACTGAAACATTTCCTTAGGCTCCATATTTCCCAATCCTGCTATCAGCATTCTCTGATAGAGATGCTTGGGGTCAATCTCTACCTTGTCCCCTTCAACTGACACGTAAGTGCATGCTGCTAGGGTTACAGCTTGTTTTTTCTTGATAAATGAATGATCGGAAACTGACTTTCCATCCATGTCATTTATGATGGACTGCCCCACAATTTCTGCAGCATCAACATTGATCGACTCATCTCCTATGATTCCAGTGGACAGACTCCTGAGCGGTTCTTCCTTTAGAAAGGGCTTTCGTTCTTGGAAAAAAATGATGATGGTCTGAATGTCCTTTGCTGTGCTTTTGATGAGGTCATGGAAATGTTTTGGCCATAGTGATTTTCCAATTCATTTCTAAATTGGACGGGGGTATACAACTCATCATTGGCATTGCCACTTCTATCTTTCATAATTGCATACAGGTTATCTAAAGTGATTGTGCCATCATCATTCTCCTCGATATAAGCTCTGGCTATGTCAAATGCTTCCAATTTCATAACATCTTTTGGCCTTCCAACCCTAGCTTTCTTTAGAGGTGATATATCATCTAATTGCCTATGTGAAGGTATAGCACTCCCCTTGCTGAAATTTTGAAAGCAGTCACTGTGATACAAGGCCTCCTCTGCTGGCAGATCATTTATGCTCAAAAGACGAACTTGTACTTGCTGAGCCCAGGAATCCTGCCGCTGCTCGCAGCATGCTATCAAGGTGTTCTGTACTTTTAAGCATTGTATCTCGCTATATTGTAGAGCTTTACGATCTCTATATTTATGGGCTGCATTTTTATCCACCACATGACTACATAGAATGCAGTGGACCTTATAATCAAATGAGTTTGTTTGCGAGAGAAGCATTCTGCCATGATCATCTAAGTCGCAATGATGTTCAAGGGCGTGTTTTTGGGCACTCTTAATGATCTTGCAATTTGTATAATGACTCCTGCATTTTGAATGTACATATAAAGATTTACTATTAGAATAAACTATTTCATGAGCATCAGCATTTAGGGCTTTGGTAGCATCATTTATTGTTGTACATCCTCTCTGTTAATTTATTGTAAGAGCTTTTGTCGTTGAAATCAATTAGTTTCTTACATATTTCACAATTAATTTTTTCACTTCTGCAATAGTGTACTGCATACTGCATTATAGCAGTGCATAAACATAAAAAATAGATTATCATTTCTTGGAATTCATAAAGCTTTACGTTAATATCAGCTTAGGTGTTATTTCAAGGTCCATCATTACATGGAATTAACATGTACAGTATCACTTGAGTGAATCTTTCTGATGCTCCTTTTTCAGAGATTAGGTAACATATCATAGACTGTTTTATTATTACTATGTTATTTTTAATTAGGTCTGTGAATAATTCGTAATGCACTGTATATTCAGCTATGAAATAAATATATATATTCATTCTTAGATAAGAATGAATATCTGATAGCTGATATTGGCTCCCACAGCATTTGATCTGGTCAATGGCGGCCATTTTGAATTTAAATTATATTAATAAAATTCATAAATGTTACTTATATGTATATTAAAGCATTCTAAATGATTAAAATGGCTTAAACATATCATAATGCATCAGCATCAATGAAAACGTGTAAATTTTGTTGTTATGAGGGCGGCCATATTGGCCGCCATTTTGGAAGTAGTTTCCCAAGGCAAAAAGTGGCAAAAAGTTTTTTGTTTCAATGTAGAGATGCTTAGGAGCAGTTTGCAACAAAAAAAAGCTTTGTTGGGAATTTTTTAAGACTTGGCGGGCAATGATTAATTTTTGGAAGGGTTTTATAGACCATACAAAAATGATCATATTCAAATTTACAATGAAAAATTCAGTCAATAGGGACACTGGAGACGTAACATTTTGACTGTACCGAAAAAGAACTTGGATACATGATTCTTTGTATGGTCCATAAACCAAAATCTATTCCCGAAAAAATGTATAACCTAAAGTGTTATACATTTTTAAAAAGGGAAATGCTTGTACTTTTATACTAAAATAAAAAACAAGCACATTTTAAGAATTTTTTTATCTCCAGCAAGTCTCGTTAACCATTCCACAGATAAAAACAAGAAAGCATTATGCAATTACTGTGCCAGCTTTATATTGGACTGCTAAAAATGTGTTGAAATATGGGATATCCTTTCTAATACTGAGCTCAAGAACAGAATTCAACTGTGTGCATGTTAGCGCTTGATTACTCACCAGTTAACTATGTAGATATTAATTACTAAACGCAGGTTACTGACCTTGTTCTGTATCAGTATCACAACATGTACAGACTTTTTTGTTTTCGCTGCAGTTTGAGCTTTTATCTAGCTCACCTTGACGTGGCTTTATTTCACTAAACGGCAACTGCGTGCATTTAGATTCCTTTTGCTCCTGATTCAATTCATCAACACTGCATTTTTCAAACGCATCATTGGACAGCTTGGTGAAGTTTTCTCGCCTCGCGTCTTTTTTCTTATTTGAAGACATTCCACCTGACATGCTGTCTGTTTTCACTAGGTGTGCTTGTGTTTTCTCTCCACTCTTATTCGCACTGATCTCAGGATTATCATAACTGCTGCCATCAGTGAGATCAATGAATGTCCTGAAGTCGGCTGTTGCCAGATCTGGCCGGGTGTGGTACTTGGTGAAATGGCTACTGATGGCTGACCGCCACCTTGCCTTGTAGGAGCACTCGATACACCTAGTAAAAAAACACTAATTTACACACTCAGGTCTTGTACATTAGAGGATATTAACTTGGGTGGAAGCAGTTTTAACACACCCACTACCACGTATACTCAAACACACATTAATTCATCATACTTTATCCAGACTCATACTTATTTGGAAACATTTAAAAAGTCATTTAGTGGGTGAAAACATTTAAGAATCGAGAGCTACACTGACCTGTAAGGTCGTCCGTCTGGTGCCACATGCTGTCTTATATGGTCCTGCAGCATGGTCATTGTGGAAGCTGAGTAACTGCAGCCGGACACATTGCACTTGTATGGATTCTTATTCTCCATGGAATCTCTCCTTTCCTTAAGGATTTTGTTAGAGCTGGAGCAGCTTGACAACTGCTGATCCTCATCAGTCTCTGTGTCTGTCCTGATGGCTCGTAGCGCACAACTCTGCGATTCTTCAATACGATTAGCTATGGCATTAGCATTCTTCGTTTTTTCATTTGAGCGCATCACTCTTTTGTCATTAATCACTGTTAATTTGGGGGATGCAATCAGCGTTGGTTCTGTATCTACATCATCTTCCATAGCATCTGTAATGAAAATGATAAGATTTGTATAGTGTATATAAATAGATATTGATTCTTGTTGAGGCAGGTGTCTATACCAACATATAACATAAGACAGACTGTAGGGATTCATTCTTGTTATTCAGCTTGATACGAAATGAGATACAATGGTGTAATTTATAACGTTTATTAAAATATGTCCACAACTCAATATTATATGTTTCACAATTTGAATAGAATGTAATCCACAAGTGTCTGTTAAAAATGAACAGCTTTAATTGAAACTTAAACTGAATTCATAACTTTGACTAACTTGACTTTATGACTGAAAACTTTGACACACTTAAATGACAAAACCCACTATTTATATAAGTTCAGAGAATTACCTGGAAAAAGAACATTCTACAAAATTCTTAACTATTACATAATAATTCTCACATAACAAAATTCTTAACTATTACATAATAATTCTCACATAATCTAGAATCATCTATACACAACAAAATATAGATGTACAATAACAACACATTACAGTATTGGAGAATTCCCCAGTTGCCAAATATAGAAACACTACAGTACACTAGACTAGTGCACTGGACCGTAACAAGCTCATCTTAAAGCAGTCAAATAGACTGTTAACTTCAAAAAAGTACATGTATGTGTTTAAGTCAAGTAACCTTACTTACTCCTCTATGCGCAAAAAGAGTACACGTAAGAAAATGTTCATAGTACCTGACTGTCCTGCTGGCCCTGGGGCGTCTGCTGACAGGTCATCATTTATACCGCAATTGGTGGTAGTAATTGTAAGGTCTATGAGATCCACTGAATGCTTTTTTCTGGATCTTTTCCCTCCATCATGCTGCCTCATGTGACGATATGCGTCGCTCGACCAGCGAAACCTAACATATTAATATCGATCAACACACTGAAAAACAGTCATGGAAACTATGTTAAAGAATTATAAAAACCTTGTATGTTCACTTATCATTTACAAAAGGATCACCCTAGGGGGTCAATACCTAAACCTACAGTTTACTTGGTATTATGAACTTTGTATTAGTACTTCACTTTTTACAAAATTTCATTTTTTCAATGACTCCTTACAAAATTCAATGACTTTTCCAGAATTTTGAAAGAATATGAATTTCAATGACTTTTCCAGACTCTGTGGGAACGCTGATATATTACGCAACAATTGCATTTTATTTCTACTCCATATTACTATGTACTAGCTGGCCCGTCTCCTACGGAGACTAATTTATGTGTCTTATTTATTCATTTGAGTGGTAATTCGAGAAATTCATTACAGAAAATTAACAAAAATGCATCCCAAAATGAGAATACATTTTATAAATATTTAAAAAAATAAGAACAAAAGTGTACTGTGTTTCCAAATATATATATTTTTCAATAGCAGAAAAAAACAGTTTTTAACATGTTTAACAAAACAGCACCTCACCACGACCATGTTTTGCTTGAGCATGGTAATAGTAGTACAGATTGTAGATGGTAGACTCTAGACAAACGAACCGAAAACCATGAATGAACGTTATTGCGATAATGTGGTTTGAAACATTTTACATTGTTACACTGAAGATATATCGAACATCTATGTTGATGTTGGTGTCAAATACATTACATTATGTAAAAATTTCGATGCTGTCTGAATGATAAGTCTTCACAATCACATTATCGGATGAACGTTCATTCACAGATTTCCGTTCGGCTGTCTAGCTGTATCTAATATTAGAAAAATCCATCAATGATTATCCTTTATAAAACAATGTTTATATAATCATTTTCAAATATACTACTAATTTAAAAAATAAATATTATAAACATGTTGCAAAAGACAAACAAATTAACAAAATGAATTAAATGCACAAAAATGAATTTATGGCCCAAACAGTGCAAAAACATCCCACAACAAACACCTGCCAAATAATCCATTCTCACAGATACGTTTTAATGAATGGTCCCATGTTTTCACGTCAATTATAGTTACACACGGTCATAGGTTTATCCCAGATCTAGTCCATCAGTCTCAGACTACAGATATTTGTGAAATTGTGTGTAGACTACATTTTTTTCAAATCCCATTCATTAGATCTTCGTGGTGGAGTTACTAAGTGTTTAGCTTATAATTTAGTCTATAAACTGCCCCTGTGGTTTAATCATGGAATTGAAAAAAAGCAGTTGTTGACAGCTGTCTATCCCAATCTCCTACAGCGGCGAGAGCTTATTTTGAGGATAATGGAAATGAAAATGTGCAAAAAACAAACACCTGGATGAATTGTTTGAAACGATTAGAAAATTCGCAACATTGGATGTGTTGATTCTTTTCCACTGTGACCGTTGGATAGACAGAAGGAACGTGCCATCATAAATTTATAGCTTTTAACAGTTTTTAGATCTACTGGAAATCACTTCGTCGAGTCTCTCTGAAGGAGCTCCCATGTAGTTCGACTGTTTAATCCTGGAATTGTATCATTGCCGTTGTTGACATTTGTTATGTGAATTGCAGTCCGTGTGAATTAATTCATTTGATTATTCAAGAATTTTAATACATCTGCACAAAATTTTGCTGGAAATGACGCCAAGCCGGTGACGTCATCGAGTGCAATTTTTTCACTGTAACTGGATAGACAGAAGAGAACGTGACGCCGTAAATATAAGCAACAGAGATTTGCCAAACTTTTTGTTGCGTCTCTCTGAAGAAACTCCTGTATAGTCCGGATGTTTGATCCTGGGTTTATCTTCTTGCTTTTAAAGTGTGAATTGCAGTCCGTGTGAGATTTAGATCTACAGCTGTACAATTTTTTTTGCAGACGATGCCGATGGTCGAATGCATAGCTTCCTCACTGTCAAACAGGCAATAGGACACGCCTTCCAACTACCCGTGCATCCTCCAAATTGTCGTCCTTGCTTCTCCAACTCTTTTTATTCACAGAGGCACTTATTGTGAAATGATTAGTCTTTTATAAATAGAAATATCGCAAAATATCCAGCTCATCAAATACATAGTCTCCAGTTTGTTTGTTTTTAAAAAAAGATCACTCGGAGGCCACAGCCGCAAAAACACAGTACTCTATGAAAAATCAATAAGTCTAAAATGAACAAAATATCATGCGAGAAAAACGCCACAAAAAACCGATACAGTCCCATTGTTTCTTAAAATACACTCTTACATTTTGATACTGCCCCTACATATTATATACTGTTGGAAACGTCAACGTTTGCACTTTCAGAATCTGGTTTCAAATATTGATTATTCTTAAGTACCAACAACTCATGATTCTGCGAACTTAGACACCATTAAAAATCACTCTCCCGAACATTCTCAATGTTTGGTGTTAAATTGCAAAAATGCGTCCATCGAGACACATCTTGGAAAGGGTCTTAATCGTAAGTTTAACCTCTTGTCTACAACATATCAAAATATTAATCTTTTTTGGTCGGTGCGCATGGTCCGAAAAAAAAAATTAGTATATTTCGTAACTTTGGCTATTTCTAACAGCTTTCCCATTTAAACACATTGTAAGAAATTTGACCTAGATAACTTCCGGTACTAGTCGCATGAATAACAAACTTAATCGACGTGGACACATTTTGTTAGTACAAGATAGCTCTTTAAAAACGTTTTTTCATGTAGGATGGCATTTCAGAATATTAAGATTCGAGTGCGCAAGCATCGTATTTTGGCAACAAACTTGGGCTAAAATGTGCATTTTGCGAGAGATAACAAGCCGAGCCCACCTGCCACTTCCAGGAATGGACCGAACTTCAAAGAGATCACACACTGCTGCGGGCGTAACTGTGTAACGACTAACGTAAAATACTGCCAAAACCCCGATCTTAAAATAACATTGCAGGGGTATAGAGTGGTCTCCGCCTGAGATGGACGTCAGAGATGCCAATCCGTCTAGTCTCTATCACATCGCCTTGATACGGCGATGGTGTGATCGAGTGTGTTGATAGAGGCTACTGACTATATTTACAAACCCGTAACCACAAACTCAACACGGTGGAATTGGCTATTTTTACAGAACCGTAATAGCTCTGTATGCGACATGGAGAGGTATAGACACATGTAGATGCATGTGATGTGTTGCAATGTTTTGTGAATTTCTTTAATGTTTATTTTGTGCACATTGTACGTAAATTAGTTGTACTTCGAAGTGTAGATCTCCCACCTAAATAATACATTCCGCTTATATATACGGACTTGTAGAAGTAGGCTTTTTATTTACGGACTTGTATAAGTAGCATCAGCCGCTGTCAACTAATCTTACTTGGCAACCACCAACTCCAAAATTGTCGTACACGACTCAACAACGTTGGCAAGCATTCAGGATTAGACTTTCAAAGTTGCGCATTCATTTTTTAAAACATGATTTTTAAATGCACACCAATGCATTTATCTTTATACACCAGTAGAAAGAGCATAAAAAGTTAGGAACAAAGGTATATTTAGTTTCCAAATAGAGTTTGGTTAAAAGCAGTTTTTAGCAAACGGCAATAAAAACTTACTTAAAACAGCTTACGGTAGCGGAATTTTGTAGACTTTTTTCGTAGGCTGTTCCATCAAAATCGCCGCTGTTCCAGCTACTTTCACCCAAAAAATTCTAAATTTTGAAATCTATCTCCTAAAAATATCCACTATATTTGCACTTGGAAATAGCATAGAATCCTTTCAAAATACCGTAGAAGTTCAAAATAAGCTTTTGGCGGGCCAACAACAGGGGAATCGGCGCCAAGAGGCCGAAAGGCACAGATTTGCCTCAGAATAAAAAAACAACCATGCGCGACACGCCCACTCCTCACGGAGTGGATATTAATATATAAGATAACCATGTATTACCAAAAAAACAAAAAATAATACCCAAGCCCCGATTGGGTTGGTTAAGACCATACACACGAGGTCTGTAGGCTATGAACTCAACTCAGAATTCAGCCAAAAATTCAGCACGAAATTCAGCCAAATGCACCTGGATGACCCCAGTTTTGCATAAGGTTTTGAACGAATGACGTACATCATGTTCAGATAGCTACGTCACACATATGTAGATAAACGTGATCGCTGCACCTACTGTACTCAATCATGGATAACGTAACACTTTCATATCACTACCAGTCGCACGTGAAAATTTAACATTGTGGGGGATTGGACACTTCTGGAAAGGATTTTCTACGTCCACCGCGAAATAATCCCCGTTTTGGGAGATGCAAAAAATGGAAATTTTCACTTTGAAACCCTCTCACATAAAAAGTATTAGTCTAATCATGTTCATATTGCACATGCATATATTTCAATTACTCCTTTATGCGACACCTTATTTGTTTTTGCCATAGTAAACATTTCATAGGAATAAATCAAGACCCAAAGACGAATCTCTATTTCTCATAATCCGTCACACACAGTGTTGTAACTTCTGTCTCCAATGTCTTTCTCATGACATTTACAGATCACAAAGATTTTATCGATCCAAACAACATCTGTGAAAATGGTTATATGACACAACCTAGTTTGGAAATAGGATGGCTAAACACGATGTTCTTGTAAGAACACTCTACTTTAACTTTGCAGTAGATTTAAAACTTTCAAAGCCTAGAAGTTCTGTTTTTTGGCTACAAATTCGAAATCTGCCACTTCTCACCATTCAAACCATGTACACATTTGCTAGTACATAAAACACCTGCAATAGATTTCTTGATCTACATAGTTAATCTTGTCACAAGGCTTTCGTATTTTAGTTTGATCATTCTCTTTATCAATGATGAATGAATACCCCAAGATACTTGGTATTCTCCACAAGTAGCACAATTTCACTTCCAAGTGATACACAACTTGTGACAAGGAATGTGAAGATTTTTTAAAAGTTTAGGTTTGAAACACATATATTTGGACTTCTTCCCGTTAGTGTGACCAATGACATAATGCGATCTGCAAATTTACTACATATATCCAATAATTTCCTGAGAGCACTAGGGCAGGGAGCCACAACACATGTGTCATCTACATACATAAAATTATTGTACAATATACCTTTAATTTTGCATCCCACATTAGAATTATTCAACAAGATAGATAGTCCCTTCTGTAGGGGCAATGTTTCCAACCGAAAAGTACCAAAAGGTTGTTATACATTTTTAGAAAGGGCTGTATCCATAGATTATGAAAATCAATTTCTTGTGTGGGCTGTTGGTGGAAGAAAACCTATTGCTTGATTGAAAATGGGTACCTAAGAAAAATTCTATTATTAAAAAATAAGCTGTATCTCAGAAAATCGTGTAATGCATGTTATAGAAAGCAGTGATGTTTATTTTATTACATTTGCTACTTGCCTATGGGTGTCTAGAACAAAACCAATACAAAATTCATTCTGAAATGTCTGTTTAAACTAAAAACTAATGAATATTTTCGGGGGCCCCTCTCACGGAATTTGAGATACGGTAAAAGTTTGTTGAAAAAGTTTTTTCTATGATTGCACAGTAGATGAAAAGTATCATATGTGATATGTATCTGATGGGAAAATCATCGAGAATTCATATAAATCCAATTTGAACCCTCTCGCTTTCTTGATAAAAAAGGTATGGTACATTTACTGACCCCTACCTCCATAGCATTTCCAGTAACCTGTATACGGAGTCTGTAAATATGAGTACTGATATGTTAATAAAACATGATAGGTGATTATGATTTTTACTATACATATCATGGGATATACTGATATGATACTCTAGCTATATTTGGAGTGCATTTGTTTTTAATATTTTTTTTCAATATTCATGATCACCATTATGTAAAATACATTCTCGCTAATAACATTTTGATTATTAATGATACAACTGTGATTTTGGTGCCTAACTATATGTTTTTTTGGGGTCATAGAATCTAAATCCAGCAATAAAAAGTCACATTGATCAAATAGATATTGGCAAATCTAAGATGGCCACCACAGAGATGGGTGAATTCTGTGATTGCCTTGAGCATGTTGGAAGGACAACACAACAATATTTATGCCGTGCCAAAAGTCCATTGGCAGGTGGAGTTTTAAAAATTCTTCTCCTAGAAACCATGTTACCAATATTCTTTCAACAGGTGATTACGATCTAGGTGATTTAGACATTTAGAACCAACATGTTTTCTCAAATTTTAAAGAGTGGCGATATTGAAATAATAATTTGTAGTTGTAGTATTAGTCTTATTTTGATGGTTAAATTGAGGGGTGACAGCTAGTATCCGAACTGAATCTATTTCAATTTTATCACAAGTTTAAATGTAATTTTGTTTAAAAATTCTTCCATGGTTGATACACATAGTTTGCATATTGTGCTAACTTTGCCAAAAATATTTGTTTACAAAGATGTATTTACTATATCGATTATAAATATGGTAATTTTGAATATCTCATTATTCTTAGTATTTTTGTTGTTGTGCCGTCTTAACTGTTGTATAAATAAGTGCCAAAAGATTTTTAAAATTTTCATGTTTATTTAATTACCATGAGTAAATAAACTTGAAAAATTTTTAAATCTTTGGCACTCGCAATTTCCCCTGTTCAAATAATGAATTTAAGGCTGGATATCTGTTTCATAATCGATATAATTTCATATTCATTCCCTTGTTCATTTTTCATCTTTTTAAACATTTTTTTTATGGTAATTCCAAACTCATTTCACATTGTTCATAATCTGGGCAACAAATCATCATTACTGATGTACTATCAATTTTAACTATTCAATCTCAAATGCCAGTAGACTTTGTCCGGAGGAATTGATACTTCAGTTAAACCCCCTAATTTAACCATCAAAAATAAGACTAATACTTTCACAACTACAAAAATTATTTCAATATGCACCACTCTTTAAAAATAAAAATTGAGAAAAAAAGTGCATATTGGTTCTAAATGTCTAAATCACCTAGATCGTAATCACCTGTTGAAAAAATACTAGAGGTAAATATTGATGGTTTCTTAGGAGAAGAATTTGTTTTTTTAAAACTCAATTCTACATTTTCACTAACATTAGATAGCTCGTTGTGAGTATGAACAACACTCCTAACTTTTCCACTTATATTAGAGATGGTTGTGCCACTTTCAGGTGATTTATTTGTTGTGTTAGTGCCACCTTTAATCAACTGACAGGCACGCAATAAACTATAACTATTTCCTGGTGATGATTCTCGATTTTGCTTACCACTTAGATTCTGTCCACTCAAAATGCAAAAGGTTATTATAATTTCTAGGTGAAGAATCTCTGCTGGGAATAGATCTTAAAGAT
>CM032666.1:43513383-43637238 GCA_019095985.1 Streblospio benedicti
TGGATGACTTATTAAAGGAAGTTATGCCCATCTATAATGGCAGGTTGAAAGTGAATCGAATTTGTGCAGGTAAGTCATGACTGGCAATAAAATATTGAAATAGTAGACTTTAAAAAAACACTTGTTAGTAAAAATATTTTTTAATGTGAATTGTGATTACTGTATAGTCTGTATACGTATATATACGTAATAGGCAAGAGATCATTCAAAGCTGTGTTTCTAGTATATATATTTTTGGTCTCTTTGTTTTATGTGCATAAATTGAAGTTAATGACAATACTGTATATGCACACCAAATAAATTCAAGATCTGTTCTACTGTATTTAAAATAACAATAGGTGATTTGCCAAATCTATCTTGGACAAACCTATATAAAGGTACTGATGTTCATTCTTATAATACACGAAACAAAAGTGATTTCAGAGTTACATGTAAAATTAAAACTAATTATTCTAAAAGTACTTTTCAATATGCTAGTGCTAATTTATGGAAAACATTACCTACTGATGTTAAAATAGCTAAAACCTATTTCACTTATAAAAAACTATTTAAGGATTACTGTACAGGAAAATATAACTTATAAATAATCAAAATGTCACTTTCTTCATGTTTGTATTTTACACAAGTCATAGGACTAATGTGAATTGTTGTTTCTATCACTGTTTTAATCAATTTGTGAAGCAAATGCTATTATAATTTCATAGTCATAAAAGTATTATACACATGGGCAGGGCTCTACATTAACTTTGGCGAGAGGTTGCCTACAGGACAACCAGCATCCAATCTTTGGTTGTCCTGACTTACCATTATTTTTCCACTCAGTTTTATGCTATACAGATATACCGTCTTAGATTATATAGCTTCTTTTATTATTATATCAATCATAATGTTAGAAAAAACAAACAAAATTTTGTACACATAATGAATCTTTACTCTTGGAACAAACTTTATATATACAAAAATAAAAAATTGCATCGGATTCATTAAACATGCAAGTCGATTTTTATCCTCATGTCTATTGTACGGTTCAAAATTTGTCGTCTAAAAAGCTCAAGTTATGTTGTAATATTTTCACACAATTTATTTTAGAAACTCCTCCAACCTTCAAACAAAAGCCCTAAAATATTTGTAGGAATGAAAATTTAAGTATTTTAATGAATTTTTGTAAATAGAATACTAAACCAAACGAGTGCTGAAAGTTTTGAAACTATGTAGGATGTCACAGATAATTTTGGAAAGATATGAAAATGCAAATGTTACTTGATATGTTTGGGAATGAAAAAAATTCTCGGTTCAATTTAGGTGACACAGGGTTTTGAAATGCACATCTTGCATTACTTTTATTTTGAAATTTGAAATTGGTTGTCCCACAGGACAACCACCCTCAAACTTTTGGTTGTCCTGATTTTAAAAATGGTTGTCCAGGACAACAGGACAATCCTTAACGTAGAGCCCTGATGGGGAGGAACTTGATAAGTAATCCACTTCTTTCCTCCCCAGCCATTTATATTACTACTTATATATGTGATTTTAAATGTTTCTGTTTTTATGATTATTGTAAATTACCTGGATTTTATGTTATTAATATCTTTTGTACATATGGCAAAATGAATAAATAAAAGAAAAAATATGGGATGATGATATGCACACCTTTATGAAAGACATGTATCTTCCTGAACATATCATTGCTGTAGGGATTTTGTTGGGACCATCTTTTGAATATTGGATAACATTCCTTATACTGATTTAAAATATTTATGCATATATAGTGAATAAGGAAACATTTTACATTTGAATTACAGTTATGAAATTACTCAATATCTATCTACAGATTTTGCAAAATGTATCTGTATGTCACTATAAGATTTGTGTTTTGTAAACAATATACATTGTACTTTATTCGGAAATCAAGATACATACACTAGACAAGTGCATATTCAAATAATTGATTTAAAAAATTGCAAACCAATAATTAGATAAAAGAATAATAGCATATTGACAAGTAACTTAGATGACAGGTATAATTCTTTTAATATTACCGTTCTTGTGTATTTGATACAATGCAATACTGGTATATATCTGATGTATAAGAAAAAAATTTCTTCAGAAATCGAGCAAATGGCAGAACATGGAACTATGCTTCCACCAAATATGATTGGTCTAACAGATGAACAAATAGAGGAATTAAAGTTAAAAGATGAGTGGGGTGAAAAATGCACACCAAGTGGTGGCTCTGAGTTCAAAAGAGACACCATTGGAAGAAGAAATGGCAAAGGTAATTTCTTGCCTTTTTTTTGACTGTAGGCAATTTCACTTATGCATATGTCTTCATTTCAATAACATAACTCTTGGTAATATATCATGTAAGCATTTTGATATTAATGATGTATTTATTCTGGAATTTCTAAGCATGTGTTCCTGGTCCATTGTGTGGGAACATTGTGTGTGTAAAACTTTTGATATACTCTTATAGTTAATTATAACATAGAAGTAAGCAGGAATTTATAAATTCCTGATGTAAGTTATATACCTTTGTGTTATACATTGCAGCTCCAAATCAAAAAATGAAAGAAGTACTCACTAAAACTGTGAAAGAAGCAAAAGATATGATTTCCAAGGTAAGTTAAAGCTTTTTCATATTCCTTTACTATTGAATTAAATGTTATCATTCAGGGCCGTAGCTACATATGAGGCAGGGGAGGCAACTGCCTCCTCTGTTTTTGAAGATCACTTTCACAAAAGGGTCTAAATTCAAAACTTTTCTTGGGAGGGAGGGGAGGGGAGGGCATGCCTTCGAACCCCCCAAGCGTACGATGCTTGTCTGCACCCTCGCCCAATATATTGCCTCCTCTGTTTTGCAATCCTAGCTACGGCCCTGGCATTTTTTTTTGTGGTAGTATTGTTATAAGAAAACCATAAATGGACTCCATGGGCCAACCAACGCATGGTGTAAATTTTTGCAAAATATACAAGATGCTTTAAATTGCATAATGTGATATTGTCATACGTGTTGCTATATGTCCCTCATGCATGTCATAAGATACTGTAAATATGAATTGTAGAAAAAAGTTGCTGCTGATAAGACAATGACTTTTGCGGATGTTCAACAAGCAGTCGATATTTTGCGTGGCGCTGTGATGATTGTGTACCCCATGAACCTACCACCTCATGATCCTATTAGGCTCGAATTTGAAAATCAAGAAGACTTGGAGGTACATTATTGAAGAACATAAATTTCAAATAAAAAATCTCTTTAATTTTGCATGAAGTTATTGTTGCTAATTTTTTAGGCTTTCTTTTTCTTAATGAATCAAAATTAATAATGATAGTGTGACTCATATATTTTGTGAAAAATTACTATTATGATAAGCAAATTATGTGACTTTATCATAAAAAAAAGTTGTCCAGCTATGAGTAATATAATGAACTGATGCTACTTATTACTGAAGGACAAAATAGTCTAGTAAACTTTCCAAGCTTTTCAACATTGGAGTGTTTATAATCACTGTGTTGACTATTATTACAAGGGGCAACAAGCATCTTTGGATGTCATTGAAGAGCCACAAGCTTCCATATGGTTTGCTGGAAAAGAAATGCAACGTGGAAGCAAGCTGTTGAACTTTGTAGGCAAGAATGAGAAAACAAAAGTCATTTGCAAACTTCAAAAGGTCAGTGTGAATTATGAAAGTTGCTGCTACTCTTAATGTAGAATTTCAAATTGTTGTATGGTGATAAACAGAACGACTCCTAATATATATCTGTATTTGTTATAAAAAGAAAGAGTTGTGGAAACTCAGTCTCCTATTAGTTAGTACTTCAGATAATGTTTTAGTTCAAACAATTTATAATTCTAGTCACTATCTACACAGTGCATTATTTCAACACTGGGTTTATAACCTGTTTACGTCTTCAGCTACCAGCTAGTTTTTAGTTTTTCACTCAGTGTGTTTTAACAAACTTGTATATATTGTATATAACTTTATTTTAGTTTCTATGATATATCATTATTACTTTTCATTGTAATTTTTGGTATACTGTAATAAAAATATCTTATTCTTATTCTATAAACAGTCCTCTTTCAATGTTTATATGGACACCAATCCATCGGCTTCAGACAGGATTCTGGACCAACTTTCTGTAGTGACTTTCTGTTGTGATGAACTTGAGCTGTGTACATTGTATTGATCTACATTTTGTTTTTATTATCTTGACACAAATATATGCATGAGAAATTTGTGTTATAGAGAGGTGGTGGAGCACCTGCCAGAGAACCTGTGGTTCAGGAGGATGAGCAAAAAGCAATGATGGCATATTACTACAAAAAACAAGAGGAGTTCAAGGTAACATGGTAGATTTGGATAGCTTAATAATATATAATGTGTAAAATAATGAATATTGCATTATGTTGTAAACAACAATTATAATATTTTCTTACTGCATAAAATAATTTATTTTTTTGTGTGTAGAAACTGAAGGAGGCATCAGAGGACTCTGTGACAGACTTTGATCAGCCATGGGCGGATAATAAGAGCATGCAGAGACAGATGCAAGGCTTGAATAACATAAAATGGGGACCTGGGAAACTATGATTAGCAGCAATTGCTTGTGTTCATATCATGTTTGAAAGGTTTGCTGATAAATGAACTGTTTAAGACTGCCAAAATATGTCTTCATACATATTGTTTAACTGTTTTATGATTTATGATGTTTTAATCTTGCAGTGTTTTGTGTGTGCAGGATTTTTTTTTTATTTTTTATTTTTTTCTTTTGTTATGGTATAAATATACTTGCCATAAAGTTATATAAAAATATTTTGTGCACATTGTAAACATTGTCACCGTTCTCAATTTCTCATTATTCATGTATGAAAATGTGCACAAGTTTATGATGAATGTAGTTGTCAGTGCTGTTTGTGAATGATTTTGTAAAGCAGTTACAAATTTCATTGTTTTCAAATGTTCATATCCGTCCATTTAAAGAGATTTATTAACTTTATATATACAATTGAGAAAAGTGTAATGATTTTATAGATTTAACGTTGTCATGATGAAAGTACTTGATAAAATCAAGAAAACTTTTTTTTATGTCAGTATACGTATGGTGTTTTGCTCTAAATTTTAACTAGAAATATATGTTCGTATTTTCAGACAGCAACCAACCAAATCTATTTTGCCAGTGTTACTACTATTTTAGAAAAGTTTAACAGTAATTATTTGTTGTAGTCCAATTTTTAAATTGAACATAATAAGAAAATATTGGAATCAGAGATTTAAAATCTTTTGGTGTGTGAAATTGACCCATTGACAAATATGCAAACCCCTTACTCCCTTATCTATTGTTCTGAATTTACCCACAAAACCTTGAAGAACTATCTTGAAATAAATAAATGGTTTGAATAAAATGATTGTGTTAGTGAAATTTCAACATTAGCGAAAATACTAGTCCGCATAATCCAAGTACAGATTCGTGTTAATCCACTGTATTCGTTCAAATGTACCATGGTAAATGTGAACTGAAAAATTAGAAGCAATAGTAAGAATACAATAATTTTATTTATAAATATGTGAAAAACTTTCTACAAATTATTATTTTTGTAAGCAACAAATCAGATTCAAAACGACAAAATCTTTCACTCAAGATGTACACGGATATTTAAAACGGAAATATTGATGCAGTAAAAAGGACTAATCATAACGCGTCATTCAGTCATACACTAATGCCACATAAATCTGTAATGTATACATGCTTTAAAACTAACCAATGAACATAGAAAGGGTTTCTGAAGTGTGTTTTGCAACAAATAGTGTCTAATCTTAATGATACACTTGAGAACTCTTTATGGAGCTAAGAAAATCTTAATTTTATCAATTTTGCTTTGCAACATTAGCACCAAGTATTGAAGTACAAAAAACCAATGCCATAAGATTCTCAAACTACTGAAGAATTGCTGGACAATATACATCAACAAAATACCAAAGAGTGATGAGACACTGACTTCTCGTGTGGGCTCTCAGCAATATTCATTAGGTGCTTTAATGAGTTCTGACCGACTAGAAAGTCTAATTTCAGGATGCATGGGAAGGGAAAATTCAAAAGAAAAAATTGAAAATTGAGAATTTCTTAAAGTGTAAAAAACAAATTAAGGATTATGACAATATAATAAAAAAAAACTTAAGAAAAATATTGATATGATCGGAAAGAGTTGGGGAAATCTCAATGTTCAAACTTTGTATGCACCCCAAGATTGCCTTTTGGAACATGCCTTTGACTTCTCTAAATGCCCCACACATTTTTGAAGTAATTGAACAGTATGCCATTTTGTCCAACACTTGTAAGAACAACGCTTTTGAGCACAATACAAACAACAAATAAATAATTATTACGCTATTGTCCTTTAATTAGAGGTAGATATATTCTAATGACTTCCTCTAATGGTCCTGTAGATTACGCTGCAAGAGGAATATTTTATATCCCTGATAAGTCTTTTCGATTACACATACATGTACATATAGTAATAACAGTAGACTCGTGCCATAATACACTTGCGCTCATTATTGATAATAATCACAATGGTAGCTTCTTTGACTATGTTGTCAGCTTGTATTTTTACGTGCAAGTCTACAGAAGTATCTGACAAGTACACAAAACACTACTCAGTGATACTGAATCTTACACACATAAAAGCACCCGGTGACTCACTCATCAGATAAAATTTTTAAGAATTATGTGTCACTCGGAAAAAACCCCACCATAAAGCAAATTTATCAGATTTAAACTACAGAAAATCTGTTGCGTTAAAATAATTTTTTTTTGTACATATTAAAACACAAAATTAATTCTAATGTGAAATTTAAAATTTCATATACCGGGTATACGTATTATAAAAGAAATTTAAATAACATTGTAGGAAAATCGTTTCAACGGATAATGACAACATAACAGTAAGATAAATTATGAGACTTAAGATCCAATTCAAAATTTATGTAATATAACCATAAATATCGGATTAAAAAGTACACAATAAAACTGGCATTATAGGCTTAAAATCTACCTCAAGTTAACATTGAGTTTACAACATATTGTTGGGAAAATAAAAGCAACCCATGGCTCTACATGTATACATATATATTTGCTTTATACTTGATAAAATTAAACTATGCGATCGACTTACATTACTGTTACAAATTATGATTGACTAACTTAATTAAAATACATTATCTTAATGTAAGACTAATACTTAATTCTATTTGCAACTAAAATTTTGAAGCATTAGTAACAATAGCAGATTTGATGAAAATAGCAGGTTTAGTTAATTGCACACATTGTTTACCTAAATAATGCCTCTTATATTCTCACCTGAATTTGATAACCTCTTAATAAAGTATCTGACAGCATTATAGTATATGTTGTGCACATAAAGACTATAACTTATAAATTTAAAATCTTTGGTAAATATGTAACAAAAAATCTGGCTGTGTAGCAATTTCACTGATTCCAACATTGAATGACTATGAACCAGAAAAACATGTTGGTAAATCACCTGAAAGATAAGTCTTGATTCTTCCCACAGGTGTAAACACACTTGTTTTCACATACCACATAAAATTTTATGCTTAGAAAAAAAGTTCTCGCAAAAGTGTACATCAAACTAAATTCTAGCTAAAATCTAACATTGTCCATCTACAAAATGCATTTTCGTCTACAGAAGCACCATCAACAGTACACATATCACAATACGCATTTAAATAACACTTCAGCTGCAAAAGTACAAAACAACTCTCATGAAGTTAGTGTTCAAAAAAATCTCATCCATTAGATCTCATTTTCTTCTTACAAAGCTACAGTAACTGTCCATCTCAGTATTGCTTTAAAACTGCCCACTTTCACACCAATATGGCATTTTTAAAGAAGGGACAAATGTAGGTGTTTAGAAACTGAACTTCAAGAGAGCCGCTCTGAGAGCCTTTCAGAGCTGACCAGATGATAATAAGAGCTCCAGCTGCACATCACCTGTAGTAATTATCAAAGCTCCGCGATCCAAGCGTCCCCGTGTTGCGCTCGTAGCGGTTATCGTTCACGTCATTCAAATTTAGCTCGTCGAGGAGACCGTCGAGCTGGCTACTGTCCGCCGCCACCTGGTAGCCTCGACTGGGTGGCTGCATATGATAGCCTCGACTGAGGCTGTTTGTCCTGCTGCCCGGTGAGCGCACGGTGCCCATGGGCGTGTGTGGCGGCTGCACCGGTATCGGCCCTCCGCCAGTGTGATGCGAGTGTGGCGTGCTGGTGTGATGCTGCCCCACAGGAGGCGGGGGGAAGCCTCCGTTGCCTGCCAACGACGTTGCTGGGTGAGGTGGCGGAGGTGGTGAGTCTGTGATGCGCATGCCACGGCTGAATGTGCTCTGGTTGTTCTGGAAGCTGAGCATCTCGACGCCGTCGTTGCCGTGGTTGCTGCGGTCGGTGGTGGACGCATCGCTGAGCAGAGTCATGTCCTCAGGCCGGTGCAGGATGGTGGGCGGCGTCACTGGCACTGGCTCCGAGATGTCCAGCTTGGCCTGCCGCTTGTGACGCTGCTTGCTGCGCCACATCTTGAAGATGATGGTGATGAGCAGCAGGATGGTGCCACTCAAGACACAGATCACCACGTACAGAGTCAGCTTCTCGTGGTTATCTGAGCAAGGGAAACAAGGATGGTGTGCAGTTAAGTACAATGCATGTGTTAGGCAAATGATAATTTGGGTCATAATTGTGTAACTAACTGAGAATTTAATAATACTTTGCAGTTAATCGAAATGATTTGTGTTATAAAATATAGTACCTAATAATTATTTCAAATACAATGCATATTTTTTACCTTTTTAGATGCATTGTAATTTAACTATTTGCAAGAATGAAAATGAAAAATTTATTAGTAATTAAATGTCGGAATTGTTACCCTTCATGAACTGCCACATGGTGAACCAGTCTGCCACAAAGCCCACATAGTTCTCTTGTACCTCGGCTATAATGGGAACTTCCGTGCAATTAGGGTCTGTGGTGCTGGCCCCTACAGAATCAGAGTGTAATGATCAATTGCATAAAAATAAAAAAATGCATAATGTAAGACATATCTTATAGGGAAAAAATGAATATAAAGCAAACATTTGAATTAAAAGGTTCAATAAACAACCTTGCCAAAAATCGAGAAGACATAACTGTTTCTAAAAATAGTTATCCTGACCTGGTGCGACAGGTGCCGGGGACACACCGTGGTTGATGATGGTGGACGGTTGTCCCACGAATGCGGCGTCAGTGTCGTTCAGCCTCAGTGTGGACTCTGAGTCCTTGGCCTCATCGCCGCAGAAGGTTGTGGGAAACGCCTCGTCCTCCTTCATCTCCCGCAGGATGCGGCGGGCCACTGATAACAACAATCCATCAATCAAATCCCAAGTTTATTTAAACAGGCCCTAAATCATTCCTCATTCAACGGGTGTGTATTGGCTAGCCACCACCATGATTTATTATGTATACAAATAGTATATGAATTAGTCACACAAGTTGTCTTCAACCATATAATTACAGGATTTATTTATATATTCATGTAAATAGATATACGGCGATTAAGAATTTTACACAATGTGTTTCATAATGTTTTTTGTCCATTGTTCAATTACCTCCTAAGACTCCCAATATCAATTACCCTTTCTAATACAATTTTCATGTATCATTTAATATAGACCTAGAATCCAACCCAAAATATACATTGTCAAAT
Source organism: Streblospio benedicti (assembly GCA_019095985.1). Classification (NCBI taxonomy): domain Eukaryota; kingdom Metazoa; phylum Annelida; class Polychaeta; order Spionida; family Spionidae; genus Streblospio; species Streblospio benedicti. Next base: position 43,523,132 of record CM032666.1, read on the forward strand.
AAATCAATGATATGTATGCCGGTATATATATTTATGTCAAAATTTTATTATAAACGTGTAGATTCTGTCGCATCATTCTGATATCTATTCTCAAACACAGACATAATTATGCGATATGTTGGTTTCAAAACGTATGTTCGAATGACGACAAACACTATATCATATTAAACTTTCTGCGATAATTACAATTGAATTAAACCCTTGATTTGTAAAAATTCTTTTTAGAAAACTAAATAAATTACCACATGCATAGACGACACTGAGGTACTTGGGCGTCTCCGGTCTGCATGGATTTCCGAAAGTTGACTCCAGCACATCTATGTTGCACTTGCGCCGCCCATGACAGAGTCGCATCACACCATCAAGGGAACATGGTGCAATGCACTCTGCAAAATGAGGCAAATATAGATATTACTACATTATTGAATATTCAGATGAGAATTAGATGATTTGAAGACTAAATGACAAGCACTTTGAAGAAGAATTTATGTATATATCATTCTCAATATAACCACACACAATAAAATGAGTTTGTGTATTTTTTTGAAAAAGTTGAAAATATTTATGTTCTAAAAATAAAATCATTGATGTATTACAAGCATTACAATCCCACCATTGCTATAGTATGCTAAAAATAACGGTAACACTTCTTGTAATTTTTCTCGAAGAATAAATAGTCATCATAAAACTTCAGCAATTGCCCCTGCTAACGGAGAAACCAAGAAGAACAGATTTATCACCTGGATGAAAGAACATTTCCTTTTCTAATCAACAAATTAATTTATAGAATCTGGTTTGGATTGACCTTGGTGTGGGAGAAGCATAAACAGCTGATGTTATCAAGTGCAATTTTGTAACAATTGAGGTGTATGAAGATTTAAAAACTAAACCAGATCTCTATGAAAAAATCAAATGCCAATCTATTACAGAATATGGCACTCAACCAACCATCAGATAAAGGAACATATATATCATAAGACTTTCATTGCAATATGCAACATAGAGTCAAAACCCCCAAAACACTGAATCTTCAGACCAGGTCAAGCAGAAGACACAGGCAATACAATCTCAAACAAATAAGTCTGATGAAAATCAAGCTTAATACTAGTATACATTCTGTCCGTCTGCATTGTTCTTACTCTTCATGCTGAGTTCTGGCTTCTGAGTTTCCACTACCTATCAATCTCACTAGATGGCCTTATCAAGGTCCCTAGGCATATATCAGGTGAGAAATTCAGCTCTCCACACTCCACACCATGAGAATCATTGTAGACAACAAAAAATATTCTTCAATATATTTTTAGAATTTCTATGATTTTTGGTATTTGGAAATTAATACCGTATTTATTTTTATGAATTATAACATTTGTAGTGTTTTCAAAACATTTGCAGTTATACAAAAAATAGATTTGGACGCCCATATTCATTTGTAGACATGCATGTTTATGTATAAGTAAATCTACAAAGAGCAGCAAACACCTACAGTTTTGTAATCGGGTTTTCAAAGTAAAACATTCAATCAAAGTCACAATGCAACCCGATAAAAAAAAACAGTTATGCAAAATATAATTAGCTTGTTCAAGAATCATTTTACAAATTAATTAAAGATAAATCGAAGCATAATCCCATTATATCATGTTATGAAGTGTGTGACCTATGATTGGCACATAAATAATCTCATAATGGTGGATCAGATGTTAAACTTCAATGTAGGTCTGCAGCCAAGGCTCAGTGATTTATCATTGTCGGCAAAAAAATTGCCGGCACATTTTCTGTTCTTACAGCTTGCTGCTTATAAATATCAATTTTCATAATTTGTAAACATCAGATCGAAATGAAATTTGCTGATAATGGGCAACAAAGTATGATGCTTAGGACAGCTATGAAGGAGTATGCATTTTCTTGCGTGATATCTCTTGTTTTGTTATATTTTTTGCTTAGGGTATACAATTGAGTTTTTTTAAAGTTTCTTTTTTTTCAACATTTCCTTAAAGCTTTTAAAATCTTTTTTATGTTTTTTCATTTCTATAATTGCTTCTGATATGCTAGACTAAGCAAATTTTTCATACATTTTTTTTCTTCCCACGCTTAAACACATTTCATTTATTAATTTCTGTGCTGTGGAAGCTGTTTGTTTTCATATGATAATCACCTCAATTTCCCATAAGACAAGAGTGGTGTAGCCTAAAGACAGCCTAAAGAAAGTGATAAGTGAGCTGATTTGAGGACTGGCTAGCATTTTTATGTGAGCATCTCTATCTATATGCCAGGAGCCATGATAGCAAGGAAGAGCAGTTGTAATGCACTAAGCCATTCAAACCACCAAAATCGTCAAATAAGATTTATTCAACTTAGCAGGTTAAATAAAGTATTTTGATACGTAAAAGATCACCTATATGTTTGAAATGATTAGTGGAAATCATTTGGTTGTTTACATACAGTTTATGAATCAATCTATGCCTACTTTTCTGTGCTTGAATGGAGGCAGGAATAAATTCCTGATGGAGGCTAATAGTTAGTTCATATACATGAAGATCTAAGAACCATGATTTCTACCTTAAAAAGTTGTGTGACTTAGTATTGAGTTAAACGCCAGTTGCAGTTGAACTTTGATACCAGTTTGATATCAGCGAAACGTCTACCATGCAAAAGGTAAAAATCATGGCTTTGTGAAAAGAAAACTTAGACGTACACCATTATATTGTTTTTCAACTCATACCCAATCAATGTAGATCAACGTGTATATGGATTCAAACTATGGACCTTGATTTATCTGCAGGATAAGATAGGTAGACTTGTATCAATACAACTGACCAAAGTGTTAACAAAACATATAAGAAAATCAGATTAGATGGAGTCACACATTACTGTATTTACATCTTGAATGCATGAAATGCTTGTTTCAATATCGAGTCCATCTCATGCCATCAATCATAACGCACATTCCGGTTCCAGAAGATTCACTCCAGATTACATCATGCATCACTGGTTTGTATAGATCAATGTGAACATGGCACGCAAATGTGTGTAGTTAAGAGTGTAGTTCACAAGACATCAGCATTTATATCTGATCATAGCTACAGATATATGTTCAGTCATCTTATTCATCAAGTCATCTTATTCATCAAGTTTTCAAGCAATTCTTCCAAAGCAGTGTCTACAAAATCTTATTTCCTATCATTACCAAAATTTTAGTGAACATTTTCATAAATGATGAGGTCAAAATCTTTTAATGTCAACAACAAACAAATTAGTAGAATATACGAGTATTCTGTATTTTTCTAACACATAACTTACAGTTTGCATTGGAATATTAATATAAATTAACGAATGAAACTATTTAATATAAAATAAACAACATTTAACCCTTCACATAATTTTAACTACAAAAACTTTCCATAGAATTTATAATATTCGTCACACGCAAGACAAAAAGCTGTGTAGCAAACCAAATGTTCAGCCGGTTCATTTATGCTTGCAAAAAGTACCACACTCCTGCAGCATTAGAATCACCAGTAGTCAAAATCAAGTACATTGTAAATCACAGCAAATTGTCCAATTTTCTACCTCAACAATAACCAAGAAACAGAATTTATCAAATCTTTTATTTCCTGAGATTGAGTAGGGTCGAATAGGAAACTGCAGATATGGATAACCTCGTTGGTTATCTATGGATAACCTTGTTTGTTATCGAGAGACGTCGGCAGACACCACTTACCAGTAATTAGTGTGGCCGCTGCACAAACACGTATAAAAACACTAGCACAAAGAGCTACTGCACTGTACTTGAGATTTCTATCGAATTGCGCAATACTATAACAGTCGACGAAGTTTAAGATCACTTTACACTACATTGGTCCTTTAATAAACTGGAAAATTCATGACTATTGAAACATATTTTTGATTTTTAAACGATATAAGGTATACAATTCATAAAACACCCATTTCTTGATACGCTCACTATATCATAAGTGGCACAAGTCCGTACATAGCTGACAACTTAAATACAAGACCATGCACTGTCCCATCTCTTGCCACAAAAATACAAGATACCATTCTCCCCCTTCCCTCCTTGTGCAAGCACCCGCCATGTTCCTCCTAAAATTACACAAAAAAATTTATATTGAAACCTCATTGCATGGATAGTTGCCAATAGGGGATGCATCTTTCTCACCTATCCCCTCACCAGCACTCACTGTAAACATACATAGAAACACCCCACCCTCTCTTATCAAAGAGGCTAGATTCCAAGATCAGTGCTCTTATAAGTGACCAGTTATGGGGATACACGACCACTACCTATTGTGTATGGAAATACACCATCACTCACCATAGTCATACATGGGCGGACCCGCACACATCTGCGCCTGCTGGAACCGGTCCTGTGGGTCGCGACCAAACATGGCTGAGTACACAGCGATGCGCTTGGACTTGTCACACTTGAGCGACATCGTCTCACCCTCACAGCTCACACGCGAATTGAACAGCTCTGAAAAACATTGTTTTAATATTTTAATGATTTTGTCATTGCTATAAACCTTAATTTGGTGGTGATTGGCTGATGGTCACCATGGTACAAAGTAACTTTTTAGTGATTCATCCTGCGCTAAAATGTTCTGTAAAAGTCACATATTTTTTATATTAATCAACGATTGTTCACGTTATTACATGCATTGTACTTTTTTGCTTTATGATAACAATGACTTCCCATAGTGTATTTAATGCTTCATGGTTTTGGTGGTTTGGCTAAGAATTCAAACAATCACTCAATCAACTTATCCAATAGCCCTACATAATATTATCTAGCATAATTCTATGCAGCTAAAAGTGAAAGAAATATATGATTGGGCGTGTATATGTAGAAATCCAAAAGAAAATCAGAGACTGATTCAAACCTGAGTCCACATAAAATAACAATTTACTACAATTTACAACCAATCTCGATAGAAAAAATCAAAGATAATCTCATAGAGTCGATCAAACATAATCAAGATCATTTTTTATACAAAAAGCACAGATATCATTGTTACAGTCATGAAATCAGACAGAACATGGGCTTTGGAATTGGAGAAACAATAGGAACTTTGCATGATGTTCCATTTTTCTTTGTAGCAGCAACATGGTGAATTTCAGATGTTGAACACAATTTTCAGCATTTTATCAATTTCTTTTAATAAATGCATGGATAGCAAACATTGCAGTATATATTTGAGTCAATTACATAAAAGCCTGAAATGCAATGAAAATCCCTCAATTTATTGATATGGTTATATTGTACTGGCTCTGTACCAAAACACCAGATGTAGTGTAAACGTTGGGACAATTTGTTACAAATTGAGATATTTTGGTTTGGGAATGGGAGCCACAACACCTTTCAGCTCAAACATCATGAACATTTCATGGTCTAAGGACCAGTCTGAAATCAGTGCCTAAATGCTGGTTAAAATTACATCCGAAAAGATTGATAAAATAAAGCATCATCATAACTAAATCTACAGTCATATGTTTATGTTAACACAAACGTTTTTACAGAAGTGGATTGATTGCAAAGGTGACCACTTCATAGCTGACAGTTAGTTATATTGCTTATCTTCACCTGTTGTTTTGTTTACATTGTTTATATGAGTAGCCAACAATACATTGTGCAGCATATGTGGTGGTCAGATATAAACATGCACTGGTTCATCTGACTGACAACACACTCCTCTGATAATTGACAGCTGTTAAGATTACTATGTCAAAGCATAGTTTACAATCAGGCAGGCATTGGTTATTGTAAGTATCAGGAGCAAGATCGTAAACATCCATGTATCCACTCTACATGGGTCATATATACAGTGTATATACATGCACATACGGTCATATGTAGAGATATATGTTTTGTTAACCTTTGGAAAATTAATGTCACCACCATAAAGAACAACTTGATAAGTAGGTACTCTGAGCAAGCCTCGTATTTTTAAGACCACTAATGCTTCTGGATGCCCTAAACAGTGACGATGAAATGTCAAAAATATTGCATGGCAGGGATTCTTCTCCAAATACATATCGGGGTTTAGGCTTTTTGAGTTTGGTTTTAACAACAGTATGAGCATTATTGGTATGAAAATAAGGGCCAAGTCATTATTTAAGCCGTGGGGGGTTCGGAAAAAAACTGGGGGGGGTCAGATGTTTGAATTTGAATGTTGTGTGTGTGTGTGGGGGGGTCAGAAGTTTGAATTTGAATGTTATGGGGGGGGGGGGGTCAGAAGTTTCAAATCGGAAGTTGTGGGGGGTCAGAAGTTTAAAATTGAAGAATATGGGGGGGGTCAAATATTATGATTCTTGAAATTTTACTAGGGGGGTCAAATGTTCAAATTTTGTAAATTTACTGAAAGGGGCCGTGGCAAGCATTTATATTTCTTAATAAATGTTGGTAGAATGCCCTGATCTATTTCTTTGGTATGTCATCAATCATTTGGTTGTATAATATATCTTGTAATTTTGTACCTAGTTTCATATGTCAACACTCAACACATGGAATCGTATTGCTCATATTTGCCAAAATACTTTGACAGAGGATTTTAGTGATTGGATAGAAAAAATTTCTTTAAGTAATTAGTGCCTTCCCCAAGAAACATTATTTTTATCGCAAAATACAATATAAATTCTTTTACTTTGTTTTTCAAAATAACAGATTGAAGATTAAATCGCTTTCTCTAAATTCAATTAAATAGCATCAGTCCTTTTATATCATGACAAGCTAATATATACAGTTTGTATTACAATCAAATCTTAAATCACATTTTGTTTATTGCATTTAGTAAACTGGGGTAAAACTAGTTTCATTCATTCATAGTTTCATTCATAAAGCTAAATATTTTTGCAAATTTGTACTGCAGATATGACAGTACACTGCTATACTAATACATACACAGGGCATGTGGAAATGTTGGTGTCATATGCTAGGTAAGTTGTGGGGGGGGTCGGAAGTTCATATTTCAGGCATATATTTCGATGTTGGGGGGGTCATATGTTTGATTTGCGAACCCGTGGGGGGGTCATATGTTTGATTTACAAACGCGTGGGGGGGTCATATGTTTGATTTGCAAACTCGTGGGGGGGGGGGTCAGAAGTTAGAAACACCGATGTCTAGAAAAACTTCCGACCCCCCCACTTCTTAAATAATGACTCGGCCCTAATCATATCATGAACATATTCTGACATAGAACATTTCATAAATGACCTAATTAAAACACGGACTTTGAAAAAAATCACCAATTAAAATCAATATTAAAATCATTCATTAATACTTTCATACAAATAGATAATAAATACAAAATATATTCTATTAGTTCCCTTTAATACATGAATCATTATCGAGGAAATACAAACACAATATTATTAGGAATATTTGCTTGTCCAAACATGCTTTTCTTATCACTCATTCAAAACTATAAACATGAAATGTATCTGTGGATCATAAAGTAACATTTACATTTCTAAGATATTCTTTACAAAATTTTTCTACAAACTTCACTGTAATGCCAGGAAACTGGTATCTGAATCTATCAACAAGATCGACAGTAGCAACATATCTATCAATCGTTGCATAGGTAAAAATCAACAACTATTGAAAAAGAAAGCTAACTCAAGCACTGCTTTTTTCTGACATATGTCTAACTCAGGTAAGTAAACCCTGATACCTTGGGATTTCACACAAGTACAATGTATTGCAAACATAAAATTTCGTGTTACAATATTGAGCTTACCGGTATATATATGTTATCTTGGCTTCATTAATTAAAATTATCGAAGTAGCAACTTTAAGACCTACTATTGAATTTCATTTCAGGATGAAGAAGAAATTTAATTAGGTCTAAGTTATTCCATAAGTTTATCTGAATACATTTGGACAGGCATAACTTGTACATGATGATGAACGGATGATTGCTTTATGATGACAGATTCACATCATCATAAAGACTTGATCCTAATATCATTTATGTCTTATAACACATATATTCACTAACATTTGTAAACACATACCAGATCTTACATAAACACAAAAATCCCAAACTCAATTTTTTTCTTAGCATTACATTTACAACGGAGAGATGTACTTACTGGGCCTACATTTGTAGGCGACCTCGAGGTACTTGGAGGTTCCGGGGCACGGGTCTCCCCCCTCTGCCAGCACCGCCGTCGTCACCAGCAGGCTGCATGAACGTTTGTCCTGACACCGGTCCAACACCACCTGCAACAGTACCAGAATGAGCCATAAGTATGTACAATATATCAACAATACTATAGGCAGCGGCCAATAGACAGGGACGTTCATTTTTCCTAAAAAAATATTGTCAAATTTGTTTTCCAGTTTTTTTTTAATGATAGCAGAGCAAGTTAATTTCATTCAAATTGTTGCATGGAACATTTAATTGAGTCCACAATATTACATTATATTAAAAAATTCTGTAAGAAATCCTTTTTATCATGCACAACATTTCATATGAATCAGTTGATTATCATACAAAAGGCTACTTAGCCGCTACTAGCCTTAAACAGAAGTCAACTTGTGACAATGTATGAGTCACTTCAGATTTGGAGAAACAATAGTTCTAAATAATATCAACAAAACTTAAATCAAAGTAATTGATAGTACCAAATAGATACCGACCCCCGGAGACCCCCAAAATAGCGATTTTTTGGTTTAAAACGCATGTGCCTGTATGCAAGAGAATACGGTATGTTCATAAGAGAAGTCGTCTCTACAGAGAGACGCATGCTTTCAAGTAACCACAACTTGCTGGAGGCTGCAGCTGGCAAGTGACCGACTTTCTCTGACTTTTAACCCCTACTTTGTAGGTGAACAATAAAGTTAATGTAACAAACTGCTGCGAGCACGACTGGCTAATGATCTTGTGTTTTTGACAAAGTATAAGTAATCTTTAAAATGTAGAAGATAAATATAATAGATCTGATTTTGCACATAATTAATAGATTTCTGATTGACAACAGGCAATTCTAAGTCATTGTGATTACTATAATTTCTACTATATTTGATTTTGTATTCACACAATGAATCTTTGTGCAACCTTTTATTTGACAATCTTTGTATTATTTCTCAGAATACATGTATATTTTAAATTAGTAACCATGTTAACAATCTAGCTAACCAACACAAAACTACAATGTAAATTACTGTCCAATAAACAATTTTCCATTATATCTGCATAATAGTACTCGTCTCAAATTACCCATCAGAGAAGATAGGTCTGTGACAGCCTTTTTCCTGCTTGTTCGCACCAGAAAAGGCAGTGACAAGATAATAGTTGTGATTTTTGGCTCAGCCTTTTACAGAGGTGAATGGCCAGTGTAAAAGGCTTGATTTTACTTTGATGAAAACACATTATTTCAACAAAATAGAAATATCTCTGAATTATCTTGTTTCTTTAAGTCCTTGCTATGAAAGAATTTGATTGGGTTAAATGTCTTTACAACAAAAATTTATGCGCACAGCTTTAAACTTTTTATACGAAATGCTACCATTATTTTCTTTGGTAAAGTGTAATGAATAAAAGCATTTGTGCACACCTTTCCCTACTGTAAACTAACAGTTCACTAAAATGCCAAAGTACTTTTCTTAGAAATCTGAGGTAGAAGAAAAGTTTTTCTTGTGCATAAACCTTTTACTAATCTTCCTGGTGTATGTGTTAATGTCTGCACGAATTTCAACATTTCCCATAAAATGATCTCAAACTGTTTTACTTCGTTTCTTCTACAAGAAAGTATGCATATCACAATAAACATATTGAGCAAGATTTGCCTGTATGTTTAGAAGAATCAAAACATTAGAATAACAGCAATAGTGGACCCAAATAGACCCAAATACACATAAGAGACCATTGTCGTCTATACTCAATACTTAAACATATAGTCAACATTTATAATATGCATACAAAAATTGCATGGTCTGTATATGGGATTAAAAAAAATAATGACTTTAATATACCCATAACAACCCAAATAAGGCCTGTCATAGTTCATTTCAAAAGCAGCTTAAAACAAATTTGAGAAGTCTATGTCTAATGACATGTTGTGACCTGCAGAGCGGTAACAATCCTGGAACCAACTAATACCCACTGTAACAGGTCATCATTTGCAATTTCTAAACCAAATTTAAGCATTGAACAGAACAGACCCAATCAATAGTGCAAAACCCAGTCAGTAAAGAGGGCAGTATATACTATTTAGTGAGAGTTGAGATTTGTGTTTTTAATTAATTGAGAATTGAGATTTGACCTTTCAATTCATTGAGTTCAATTGATTGAGATTTGAGAAAAGGGCTTTTGCACTGAGATTTGTAACATTAATTCATTGAGATTTTGAGATCAAGGGGGGCGGGGTATATACCCCCCTCAGTAAACACTCTGGAATTATGAATTTTTTCAATCATCAAACTAGGATGTATGAGTCATCAATTTATACTATTATGAATGGTGAAAATAGCTATAGTATAAAGATGGCTACATCAGAGTGGTCACTGTAGGTGATTGTCCGGTACTTTTATATAAGACTTTTATACTGTATTGTGAACATCGAGGAGATTTGTGCTGATATTAATATGCGCTCACTGATGTGCATCCGAACAGCAGCAACATCACAGGTATGCTCTGTAGGTGAGTTTCATAGGTCACACCCCATAAATGAGTGCCATTACAATTTCGCAACAGAAAAATAATAGATCAAATGGTACATGTGTATTGCTAATCTGGAAATGAACGTTTTGTATCCCATACATTATCAAATAGAGAGCAACCCAGATGTATCTGTGCAGGCCACTTCTGACAAAAGCATGAGACACAAATGTTCCGTTATTGCAAAACATCTTGATAATTCCTGACGTATACAATCAACAATGGACAAAATTGTCACCATCTTCATAAAATGACTAGCTTTTTTAAACATAGTCGTTTAAGTGTGTAACATCACTCGGGAAAACAAAGAAGCACTGTTTTGCTTATTTTAATACACTAAACATGATTTTTTTTTACATGTTTATAATTAGTCATATGGTAATAACCTATAAAGGGTAAATAGAAAGTGCAAGTGATCACTTTACAATATCATGTACATAAGATGATGGACATACCGCTATACTAAGAGTGCTACCCACTGAATCGCCCACAAAATCGCCTAAATGCTTTTAGCAAATTGTTCTCATCCTGCCCATCTTCAAAGTTTTCTTATCATCTCAAGATGCCACATCACAGCGTACAAAAATATGGGCCAAATGATAGAAAATCTTCCCATTTTCCATCAGGTTTTCCCCCATAACACTTCATATCAGCCATTTGACTACTTCAGATTAAGAGGGGGGCTCACTTAATTTTGACCATTTCCATTTACTCAAGGTATGTGTAAGATACTAAAATACACACCATATACACTATTGGTGGCTTTTAGTGTAATTACAATATTCACAAAACTTTAGGTAAAAAAGAAGTTAGAGATTTTAAATAAAGAGGTATCATCTACTGACATTTATTTAAGTCGAGCCGTCCTTAATTTTTTTATGTTTGGTGTTAAGAATACCGGGTATGCCTATTAAACAGCCCAGTTACAGAGGGTATAATTACAAAGGGCAAAATTTAGTGAGATTCCCTCTTAAATAGGAGCTGCTTAGGTACATGTACATCTGTAAATCAGGATAATTTCATGAATTTTACAAATATATGATCAAAAGATGAAGATAGTGAGATACTTGTATTATGAGACATTTTGTTTGATTAAATGTACGAAAGCTGATTAGAAAAAGCTGATAGGTGCATTTTCATATTATTTTATTGTAAGAAAAATGTTCGAATTCTTCTAATATGGTTTGTACAACAATGAGGGAAAATGTAAACATATATTGGTAAAAGTTTACTTTCATAAATTTCAAGTTTTGTAGTTTTAAATAACTCTTCCTATAAAGAACATGCTGGTGTAGAACAGACATGTAGAATTTTACTATCATTACCTCCCAGTGCTTGAGCGGAATATTCTGTGGATAGATTTCCCTCAAAGCAAACCTCATGCAAGTAATAAAATACCAATAAGATAGCTACATACAAGTCGATATATAAATAGCATTTATGTTCAGCTGGTTTTAGTGAATTAAACTTATCATTTGCTACACATTTTTTATCGAAACAAAGAAAGAAACAGAACATCAATCAACTACGTTTTAAGCAAAAGGCATTCAATACAAAAAAGTAATTATTGTGATTCCACATTGCATACACAAATTTCTTCAGCATAGATGCATTTTAAAACAATGCCCCAAATGAGCCATGCCAATTTATACTCAGCAGATGTGCTTCCTTAAAAAAACACATGAAAAGCTTCTATCCTTTCATGAATAATCTTTTGTTATTTCAAGGCATATTCATGGCATAGTTATTAATTCCTTATTGCTTTGCAATTGTTTCTGTGCTTTCTTTCTCTTTTCCTCCTTTTGTAGTTTGTATTATTGATAGAGAAGACAGAAGACCCTTTTATAATAATTCATGTCACAAGTGATATTTCTTTTGAACTCTGGCTTACAGCCGGTTACATGCTGAAGAGCCACACTCTGATCTGTTCATTAAAAATTCGGCCATACAACAGGTAATGCTGGACACTAGTGTTCCTGTTTTAGCTACATTTCAGTTATGAAATACAATCATTCAATAAAACCTTCAGATATATACAACTTGTAACTAAAGCAACAGTTGAAATTGTGAATGCTAATTTTAAATGACCTACCTGTAGGTAAAACTCTTTTTACAAATATAGATATAACTTTATTGAAGTAATCCAATTCAACCAGGTGGCTCATAATTGTAAACAAGAAATTATTGAATCCTTGGAAACCCTTTTATTATTGCATTGGACTAAAAGGAGATATAGTTAATTGATTCCATTGCAGGTATTTCAATTGCAAGAATCTACCATTTTTTATCAACACGTAATGATTTCTTATTACAGTTTGACCTGTCAAGCTTGAATTTCAATAGAGAAACAAAATAATTTGAGTTATCCTAAATTTTAAGTATCAGAATGATTATAATGTGAAGTAACGAAAAGGTGATGAGCTTGGATTATTGGGTTAAACTGCCTTATCAGAGTTAAGAATTAACAGGGCTATCTCTATTTTATCAAGTATGGATTTATTTCCCACATATTGCGAAAATATGCTGAATGTATGACATGATCAAGAGACCAAAGTAAAAGGGCTTCAGGGGACAGGTGATAGATGGATGAAGATGAATTTACAGTTTGTCTTAAAAAATTATATGACAACCAGTGAGGACTATGATATATGATCAGCCTATTTCTCTTCTCATTAAATATTCATAGCTGGTTAATTTACCTGAAGGATTTCATTCATCACATTATAGTATGTTCTATGAACATATGATTGGTGTTCTGACATTTTAATTAATATAGCAATTTATGTCCAGGCATTATTTACCACTAATAATAGAAATTCACATTTTGGTTAGTATAGATTTAGCCAAAAAAGCACACAAACAAGAAATATTCTTTTCTAATCCAACTATGAAGTTGAACAATGAAGTTTTTAGTATAACAAATTATGCAACAAATATTTACTAAATGAAAAGTCTAACATTAGTAACAATTGAAATCAATTTACAAATGAAAAGAATATTATTTAGCTAGGCAAAACATCAGATTAATTTATTCTTACTACCAAGTATGAGATTAGTCTTTCATGCTCTTGCCAAATGCTTTCTACTGTTGTAACTAACTAGATGCTAATCCAAAAAAATGACAACTTGAAGTTCATGCTCCAATAAACATGATGATCTAGGAAATTTTATTTTTCCAGAAAGAGTGACATACTTATTTAATAATTCTTTCATTTGAAAAAAAAAATGAAGAAATAGAATGACTATTTGTTTGAAAAGGGCCTTTTAGATAGCTACATTTAGTTGTTTCACTGTACAGTAATTGACAGACAAATTTGCATGTCTTACAGGTTAAACATGTGCATGTACCATATATTTATATGAACAAATCATGCCATGTATAATATGCAGTTTACAAAAGGATCTTACCAGATACTATACATTTATTTCCATATGCAATGACAATGTTTTTACATAGATTTACATGTGTGAAAATAATAAGAAGCAATAACATATGTAAATCTTACATACAACTCTATATATGTTAATTCTAATAACCAAGTCTATATATGCAACATAATAATGTTTTAACATTTACTATAATATTGGCTCTAAAATCAAAACACATGGGCAGGAAAAAGATAGGAGATCAGAGATAACATTTTTCCGTTCAAAACATTTCAGCTAATAATGATATCAACATGTATAAATATATTTTGTTGTATATCAGATGAATTTTTTCGTCCTATCAAATAAGAATTATTTTCTAACCATATAAAAATGTTTGATAAATTAATTATTTTTCAATTAATATTTAGTAAGTATAACATGATAAAATAAATTGTTTTCAACATCAAATAGAAATATTTGTACCTTTGTATATATTGATAAGTAAAATTGCTCATCTACTGGTAATTTAAAAAATCTGCATGAAATATTTAGAAAACTATACATATTTTATTTTATCATTATATAGAAAAAACTTCACCAAACCATGATTATTAAAGAATGTAACCTATTGTAAAATTGAGGTTGAATTTTTATGAAATGTTATAAACCAGGAAAAAATGAAAACAGTCCCATTAATATACAAGAAGAAATAGACAAATCTATTCATTTTAAAATAAAAAAATAATTCATCTTTCATTCTTTACGCAAGGAGAAATGTTGGGTGATAATATTATGCCTTTAAATGAAACTTATTCAATGTATTAAATGTCATTCAAATATTTAAAAAAGAAATATATATCAAATGTTCAGGTTAAAAATTTATGATCAACATCATCATCAATATAATTCCCAATTGTAGAGCCCAATCACATCTGTGTGATTCACAAAGTCCGATGTGATCTCAATGTACCCCCAGTCGAGCAGGATGCATAATCCTTACCAAACGTTGTTTTTTCTATGATGTTTCATATCACAACACAATTACTCACCCATAGCACAAGAGTCCTCCAGATGTATCCAGTAAGTGACCGATGTCCAGTCATCATGATTGAGTCAAGAAATCACAACAGCTGCTTTAAACACCACACACTAGCACCGACAATCTCAGACAATTACACAATATCCTGCACTTAATCCAGACAATCAGGCTGTACGCTTTGATGTGTAATAATCCAGTTTTAAAATGGTGAGCATGGTTGCTATGTTTTGTTTGTGCAATGAACGCTCCACTTGTTCCCCGCCCAGTTCCTTCACGAGCAAAACTGATAAAGGGGGTTAGAAAAACCGTGGATGCTTGTTCCAGAGCTCTCAAATAATCCCTGTCAGTTCTTGAGTGTTTATTTTTCACTAGCCACTTCCTCAGGGTTTTCAGAAGAGTGCGGAGATAAAAAGTCTCTCCTGAGCTATATAGCAGTGTGCATTTATGACTTACAAAGTTCTAAGATAATACCTGTGAGGTGAGAATGGTGATATTCATTAATAATTTGGTGCTAGCTTCTATATATTTCCTTTATCTACAGGTCTAATTAGCAAATCTTATCATATTGCTATTGAAAATTAGGCTATTACGACAATTAACTTTAAAACCTACATTTCTTCCACAATGATATGATTCTGTACTATGTAAGCTTGAATTACCAAATATAATTGTACTACCATCATGTCCATAGTAAAATCGAAATATCCAACAGAAACATCGAGAATAATAGAACTGAGAGCAAAAAAAAAAAAATAATTAAGAATTTATCATAACACAAATATCAGTTAAATAAAAGCCTTTTTCATCCCCAAATGGTGTCAAAAATAGTTTTTCCGTTTTTACAAACAAATCATACTATACGAAGGTGAATGATTTTCAGACAAGACAAAAGTTGTGAGCAACTTTCTAAAATGTTTATGCATCAGTAAAATAGGCATATTTTTCACGGACATTTGTTATGAATGTTCAATGAGGTAATGCAAGTTGATTATAATTATTCATCATTATGCCACCAGTTATCTTAGTACTGTTGCTACCATCATCATCACTGTCAAAATCTTATCTTCATCTGTACTACAGCTTACATATTTCTAAATTTTTATCTCACATGCTTGTAATATATGATATCTTCAGAAATTTAGGAATTTCACATTCATAACTGAAGTGTGAATTTGAATTTCATGAGACGGTTACAGGAAGATTATTCACCTTTTAAAATTGATTGTTCCAGCAAAAAACATGCTGACAAGCAATTCAAGAAACTATTATTGAATTATCTTTCTTACTACCCTACTTATATTGTTTCATAACAAAATGTAGAAACTACAAATTGCTTCATTACTCTAACAAACGTCCAATCTAACTGTCCTCATTCAAAAACTATTTTAATTCACTTTCTTCTGTATCATTTGTATATCCAATTGTCCATACACCTATCATTCACCTGATGTTATATGAACATTGAAACTGTAAATGAAAGCATTTGGCAAGCAAACTTTATTATCACTCAGACATTGCTTTACATGCCTTTGAATGTGTTATCTAAATGACAAATCACATTTTTAATGCAACAGTATAAAATCAACAGAGTGATGATCATGTTTGTGAGTAATATTCAGTCTGAGTAACTGCTCAAAATGCAGATTTCACATTATTGCAAGTCTGTGTTTTGTTCTAGGTGTTTATTCTTCACAACACTGTACAACCTACTCCAGTGACCATCTCTATGATATGACTGGTTTTCTGTTATGTTGGCAATACAAGAAAAACAGGCATAGTCATTTTGAGAAATAACTGTCTTGGCAAGATGACAAGGCTAGACATTATGAATTCAATTATAAATGGTAAATCTGTCACTAAGCTATGATAGCTGATAGCTCTAGTGATCTACTCATCACCAGGTTATGAGTGTGATCCACAACTTTGATAGAACAAGAACGTTTGTTTCAAACATCCAAATATCTTGTTTACAGTCTCAAACTGCACAGCAAAAATGGATGCAAAAATCCATTCAGAAGAAATCACATCCCAGATACTTTTGTAAATTTGAAAGTCTCAGCCAATAATTACTGGCATTTGTGTTAATAATACACTTGCTATTGCATACAGCTGATTAATGCCCATAAAGCCTTCACTTTTGCCCACATTCACCACTGTCAATCACAGCCATGGACACTTGTTAGAACTGACATTTACAACGAAGCGTTCAATACACTTCAAATCAAGATAATTTTACGTCTTTCTACTCCCATTCAACATCTGAATTCGATTTTCCAGCTCTTACACATGAAGTGTTTTAAAAAACAATAGATGAGAATTTCTGGAGGCTGAAGCTAGACACTTACTTCAGCACAACCTTTGACTAGACAAAAATCCTGATGTATCTCACATTGTGCTCTTTCTGCTCGTTATCTCATGGTATATATAATACTGAACTTTCTTGCTTAATAACAATTGACTGCTACAGAAAAACAGTCAGTTACACTTTTTTCTCAAACCAAACATGACACATTATTACAGCAAATGAAAAATGAAATGGACACACAAAGTTTTGTATCTAAATCAACCAGAGTCCACAATAAAATATAGATTCAACAATCCATAATCCAACTGATATATTTAAAATCTACGCTTATAAATTTTATCCTGGTGGTGAAATTTGAAACTGACAGAGTTAATTAGTCAATTTCAGAGCTAGATTTGTAGAAGTGTTTTCTCTTCTCTGAAGGTATTTTCTTTTCTTCCGGACAAAAATTATCTCTTGGAATAATTTGTATATGGTTTTTAATGTTGGTTTCAGCTTGATTTTTCTATAATGACATTAGGTTTGAGATATCTGTTTGCTTTTATTAAAAAGAAACTAGATATGGCAAAATACATCTTTTGTTGGCACCTTTCAGCATGTTCAGAGAAGTGACAATGGTCACCTCTGAGGCAGGTAAGTAGACTAATATCATTTAATATGTTACCACAATCATATGAATAATATAATTAATTGTATACTGAGCGAATTTAGATTCCGCTAGAGAGTAGTAAATGACAGCTTACAAACAAGTGGTAATCAATGTGTATTAATCTCTTCAATCTGACAGCATGATAGATGTGCGATTCTATCATTCATTTTTGTCATTATGCAGTTTGTATAGAACACAAAAATATAGCAGCACAATGATGTACTTATATCCAGTGCAAATTTCTGCTTATTTCACAATAAATGCTTGTAATATGGAGATAAAAACACAATTTTCACAATGTTAATCTATTCAATGTCACATATTACAGGGTCGAAATTGTACTAATCATAACCTGTTTGATTTTCAATTCATTTACAATTCGTATATATCCATAATATTATCAGTACTTCTCATTCCTGCTGAACTCCCTTAAAGTGTTTATCAAAATGCATTACAATCATATACGTGTAATTATACATATACATGTACTTTTGACCATCTGATAAGAAATAAGGCCTTCGTTCATAGCATTCACATTACATAACACATGTAATTCCGACTTACTTAGTGTAACAACCTCTTTCTATGGCTCTGTTTCTGGCAAAGACTTTGAAGAGTTGGAAATGTTTACATTTTGCTTCATGTAATCTCATTAACGTCTATACCTGTTATGCTTGCATTGCATTTTCTCTACTACAGTCCAATTAGACTATTTTAAATGGCAAAAGATTAGAGCAGCTGCTACAGTTGTGAGTTGAAAAATGCTACAATTTATCAATATTTACGCCAAACGTCTTTCTATGCCATCAAACAAGATCAAAAGAAACGAGCTGCGAATCTGAAGCTGTGATGAGGTAAGGATGAGGATAATCATAGCATTGCTTGATCTTGTCGTGAGATCTGGTTGTAAGATCTGGTTCTTCTCTTACATGATCATGTTGATGGAAAAGATGTGGTCAGATACACCATGAGCACAGTGCAACTGTATCATATGTATTCATTCATAAAAAGTTCTTAGTCAAAATATTCATAATAGTCCTATTGTTAGTTGTTGTTTTTTCAAGAATTTTGAACTACATGTAGATCATTTAAGATTGCACTTCATGCTTTTAGAGAAAACCAGGCAATATTGTTAATCAAATGCACTAACAGTTACAGACACAGTTTACCTTGTAAAGGCATATAGTACATTCAACAGATAAAATTGTTAACCCCAATGCTACGATATTATCAGTAAAAACAACTAATCTTGAATAAATTTTGCATGTACCACACCAAGACTGGTTTTGTTGCTTTGGAGGCTTGGCTGTGCAATGGTATACATGTAGTAGTCGTTTACAATGTTAGATGGTGCACTGGTGGGATTTTCTACACAAGTTTACTCGTCCAGACCATTAACTTGACACACAATGTAAAGGACACTTGACAATGATTCATGGCAGCTGACAATGTGAATCCCAATAACAATCCAATCCAAGTAACAATCAGAACAGCCATTTCTGGTACAATTATAACATAATCCATGTCCATTTGGTTCAAACACTCGAGCCAGCAATCAACAATGAATTATGTTGTGATTTATATTGTAATCCATGTCATCTTACTGTCTATTAACATTGACTGTTATCACATCAACAAGCCATGCATTGTTAACCTCACATCAGAAATTCTTATTGAACAAAACAGCTTATTGACAGAAACACTGATAACATATTATAGCCAATCCAGCTGAGCACCGAACATAAGATTTAATATCTTAGCTACATTAGGCAATTGCCGATGGATATTTATATGTGTGATATTCCCCCTGCTCATCAGACATTATGAATCTGTCCATTCATACACAATCACATCAAGTGTTGTGAGTTCACAGCTTTTCTGACACCAGACATCACAGATTGCCCAATGAATGCTCCTACTGTTACAGCATGTCTTGAGCTTGTAAAACCAGACATCATGTAATCACTAACCCTATTACCACAGATCCGGAAGTACAGGAATGTAATCTACTCTCCCTATTTCTACACATATTACCTGATTACCTCCTCTCACAGTCTGACCATCTGACACTGACACCACGCTAATGTATTTTGAATCCAAACACTTACTGCCTGCAATGGCACATTGACTGAAATACAGCAATTCCTATGACATTGACTTGCCAATCCATGCAAATTCTACTCTCCATTCATCCGTCTAATCCATAAAAAAACGTCAAAATCCATGCATCCAGTGACCTGGGTTAGCAAAAACACTTCCCATGTAACAGGCTGTGATGATTTGTAAATCAAGACTCCTTAACAATGAATAAAAACACTTGACCCTTCAAATCAAGGCAACATGAAATGTAAATCCCGTGCCTTGACACACATAAGCCTCTAAAACCATGCGTCGTTATACATGAGCATCCACCACGGAGTGTCTGCTCACACCGGCACGCGATCCACTTACCAGATCCAGCCACAACTTCTACTACAAATCCAGACTCATAAATAACAACAAGCGTGACCGAGATAAGCGTAGCTCAAATTGCACATGTTAAATAAAGGGAATGGTGGGCTCAATGTACAGAGGTGGTTAACTTATGCGATTATAGTACAATGTACTGAGTGGTCTTGATTTATATAACTGGTTATCTTCAGTCATCACTTTTAAAGCCCACTGTCACCACTTAGGGACTCTGCACAGTGTCAGTTTAGAGACATGAACAATGGTAATGTTGACATCACAATTCACGGGCAAGAATTAAGTCTTGGCAAACAAAAACTATTTATGAAAGTGAAATTACCATTGAGGGACATAAAAAAGTAAATACGTATTAAATTATCAATTTTCCTATTTTACTTATGAAAAAGAAATGCAAGGACCTAACTGACGACTTTCAGACAATAACCTTTTCTGTTCGTCTACTGTATGATTCGTAACCTGGACTTCAACCATGCTAAAAATACATTATGGCTTCTTCGCATGCAGATAATCTTAATACAGCCCAACCTCTCAGAGTGACTAACTCTCTAGACTGACAATCTCTGTGGGATGACCATTTAAGTCAGCCTATTGTACATGGATGGGATTTGTTCCATACTTCTCAAAGGGAACACCTTTGTAACATGAAAAGTTTTCATCATTCTGAATGAGTACATTTCCGCAAGCTTGCGCTGTTAATCATTAATCACCACCGAAGCCTTGTAAGTAGTTCCTGTAGGTTTTGTTTTAAAAATACACCCACCAATATCCCAATTCCGCATCGCCACCAACTATCATGAAGGAAAGTGATTTGTTTCTGCAATCAGTCAGGCAAAGGTCTCGTTAGAGGCAATTACGCCACTGAAACTTTTAAAGCTTCAATAATGATTTCACTGCTTCCTCCCCGGTGAATACTAAAGATTTCTATATATGGAGAAGCTTAGTAATGCCTATTGCGACTACCTTAGGCTCGTGAATCTCCAAATTAAAGCTACTGTAGAACACCTGTACAGTTGAAATCATACAAAATTGCTCACAAATATTGCTCATGCAAAACTGTTACTATATATAGATGGTAGCTGTTACATATGTAGAGTGATAACACTTATAGTACATATTTTAAATCCATGATTTCTATCATATTAAGTTGACATCAAATAGTTGATTATTATTATGCAACAGTTTCAGGGGGATTGGTAAAAACAATTCTGTCAAAAGTCATCATTGGTTGCAGCACATAATAACCATGTATGCAGAATCAGATGGCACTGCAGTCAGAAATCACTAATATGAAGCTAGAAAAGCGAAATCATAGAGATGTGTTGTTTCGTTTCACTGACAATAGGTGGCCTTGTCTAATCACTGTGTGTTTGTTATCCCAGAACCTGCCCTTAAAAATGAGTAAATAAACCTATGCTTTCCTATGCGGACGTATTCAATTGATCACTTGAAAGAGCTCTCCGACCAGGCCCAGATTAAGGACTAGCTCTATGTCTGTGATGATCAACAATTTGTACATTTGACAACATTCCATGCTTATAAGTCCATTCATCTATTCTAAAATGTGTAGCATGATTCAAACTATTTCAAAATATATATAGTGAACACATTCCAACAGAATTAATTCGACAAAGTTATGTATCATTAAAATATTGTTTTGTAAATTCACTACACTAATGTAGGAATCCTAAAATTAATATCAAATAAGCACATTTGAAAAACGTTCAATATATCCTGGTCTATTCATAACAATATTCCACATATTTTTACATTAGTTGTACAATTTAACACATATTTTTCCATATTCTCCAATGTTGATCTCACCAGATGGAGACATTCAATTAAAATGTCTTATACTTGTAGAGTCAACACTTGCGTTACAAATGAAAAGTGTCTAAATACTTAGTCAGTACGTATATTATGCACACGTTATTACACCTAACAGTCTAAAACACTAAATGATCAGTAATATGTCTGACATTTACAGCCACCATCTGTGACATAGATGCAGTTGCTCTCAACACAAGGCCGGGGGTGAGAAAGTTTAATCATTTTATTGGATGATAGTTGTTTTTCAGCAGAGGACCTATATTCACCTGTATTAGATTGTATCAGGAATATATGAGACTCATAAATTCCTGATTGTATCCACCATCACCCGTCATCTCACTTTTTCAAGGTTACTCAAATGCACCACACAGATTCGTTATCAAAGTTATATTTTGGTAATTATAATTGTTTGGTTAAAATTTTTTATAACTCATAAATCTAAAAAAATGCACATAAGAACTAAGAGTTGCCCTATGAAATATTCAGGTATGCTATCAACACTGGTTCACTGGCACACACAATAGTTCTGAAAGTTTAAATTCAACCACCAGCGTAGAATTCATGGATGTAAATGCCAATCGCAGTATGGAATATATGTACGTATATAAAGGCATTTATTATAAACCTATGGCAAAAAGTTTACATATTGTAATAAACAACTCACAATGACCTCTGTTGACATCCTCTCTCCACACCGAGCCCCTGGTCATGGCCGTGGTGACAGGTTCTGGTCTAATATCACACCCACTAGACTGCACCACTGACAGCTTTCACCAGAACATTCAGTAGCATTAAAGTGTTCACCAAAGTTTAACAAAACAATTAATTTCACACCTAAATGCAAGGAAAACAGTGCGTAATTGGATTTTGTACTGTACACGAACAGAACTTTATATTCAATATTTGAAAAACTGAGTGGACCGATTTCATGTATTATTACAAACGTGTGACATGAATAACCAAGATTAGGTTGTTTTTTTCTTTTTGAAAAAATATTTCATTGAATATCAAAGAATATTCAAAAAACAATATAGATTTTTACCCAACAGATATTTTAGTTCTAATTTGTTTTCTTGCCCAAGGCTGCACCTGGTGGTAGAACATGACACTTCATGACTGCTGGCCACAACATCTGCCCTCAGCAGCTTTATATTTAGACCTTTTCTAATAAGTATTTAACAACTTACAAATTTATGTTCATGATTAAATAAAGATTTAAGATGGTCACCTGTCCTTGCGAGCGGTTACATAACAGCTAGAGGTCAAAGCCTTAGAAAACCATTATGCATATGGTTTTACTGTACATTTTTTGTACTCCTCATCCTCAACCTCTGAATGGGGCTATGAACTTTGATCCCTGGATCATAAGCTGTGATATTGAGACCAGTATATCTCATCAAGAATCACGAGTTCAACGCTCCCACTGTTATGTAGCAATACAACCCCAACATTGAAACAGTCCACCCTTGTTCATTGTGTTGTCCAAGTGGACGGTAAGAGGGAGCTGGAGGGTGACAGCCTCTTTTACTTCAGCTGGCACAGTTTGCAGTGATATTTCAAACGTGAAGATTTCAGTCCATTTTATCCATTAGAAAAGAATGGATAAAACTCTTGAACTGAAGTTTTTCTCAAAGCGATAATCAAATTGAATGCAAGAACTTTTTTTATCAAAGTTACATATAACATGTAAAAACCGCAGATAAGAATCTCCATAAGATGCATGTAATCTAGATCCGTGCTTTTTCCTTTGCTCCCCAATCCCAGCCCTTTACCTTTCACCATCTTACTGTAACTGACAGAGCTGTGAACAGAGTACCTGCTCACTGTCCAAATGACACAACAATGGAACATGGCCATTTATAATATTCAATGTTTGCTGCTGAAATATTGCGCATTAAATGAGGCATGTTGTGAAGATGCTTGTTAAAAGGTTTTGGCATGATTGTTCTCGTAGTTCAAGGGTATCATGGTTCCATGCATGCTGAACACACAGCAGCTAACACTGGCAGGTGAGGATGCATGGGGGCTTTATGGAGGAGTTGCCTGTGTGGAACATTGTTAAAAGGTTAATATTAATAGAGTGGAACATTGCATTATATGAGCAGGCAGCGATTTTGTTAATAATAACAGTAATAACTGGAGCTCATGCTTGGGATACGAGATATATGAACATAGCATTGTGAAGCATCTTTTACGAATTTCCGTTGATCTCCAAATTGTCGCTAAACATTCCGACTATATATTTCGACTTCCTAAGCAGGTCCGATGATTGGAAGAGTTGGTACATGTGCTACTTTTGAAGCATTAATTAACATGTATCCCACAGCATCTTCTATGGAATGATGCATTATTATGACAAATATATCAATCTCAGAAATATGCACACCACATTGTGTGTAAATCAATAGACAAATCTCGTGGGTCAGGGTGGTTGTGACCTCTGGATGTCACCTGCTGTCATGACGTGGAATATTTACAGCACATATTTGTTCATGCAGGCGTGCTGCCATAAATCTGGGAGGACAGCATGAGACTAGCATGGGGGCTCCAGGTCCTTGACAGGTCAGGAAGGAAACATGGTTACATCTGCGTGGATAGTGCCGGCAAAATCATCAATACACGACGTCTCTGGCATTGGTAGCCTTATGGTGCAAGTTATTTTCTTCTTACAATAGCATAATATATTTAATTCTTTTCAATTGGTTGGAGTAAAAAGTAAATCATATGCAATTTTATGGAATTTGCACCATTCACAAACAGGCAAGGTACAATAATCACAAGGGTAATAGTGGTTATGGCTGTTAACCATAAGAGCTTGTGACAATACTAGTCAAGAGACCGGTACAGATAACACTCACAAGGTTGCCAATCTGAAACAAAGCCACTATAAAAATTATGAGATATGGCTTGATAAATAATGAAGTATTCTATTAATTAAATCTTCATTAAAATGATTTGATAAAATGTGTTACTTGACTCAATTCTAAAATCAATAGAGACTGTTTCAAAAAGAACACATTTCACTATAGGAAATGTCCAATTTCTGCCTTTTAGAAATTAAATGGTTTAGACATATTTATGTTAACTTTGGAAATTTTATGTTACCATGGAAATTAAGATGTCAAACAGAGACATTTGGGGAAGTGGAGATGTCAAACCAATTCAGGCACCTGCTATGAGCATTTGTGAACAGCTAAAAGCAAATGCAATCTGTCTTTGCGGACGTTTGAGTAGACGAGTACCATACCATCCCTTTTAAAAACTACTTGTTTCTTTTAGATGGTTATATGGATCAATTTTAATGGATCTGAATGAAAGTTCATTGGAACACTATCATGATACTCTCTTTCCACTTCTGAGCATTTTGAAGCAAGGATATGAAATGGCACTAAGGAAAGTACTTTGAAAGCTAAATCCTAAAAGGGTTCAAAGAGTTAAATTGGTTGACGAAGGCTCAATGCCAAATGCATGTGTGTCAGGGTAATACTCATCAAAGGCTGGGCTAATACATTAATAAATTGAATTTGCTTCCATCATGTTTTAAAATGACGGCACCACAAGGTCGATTGGTCTTGAAAGAGTCAGATAACGACAATTTCATCATTTCATCTCATCCTATCCTTGTTATGGAAGCCAGAAAAAATGAGAGTGCACCTTTGGGAGCTTTCAAAGTGATTAGATGTGCTTTGGCAAACAATGTATTTAGCTAAACCCTGTTGATGTTATAATAGTAGACTAATCACATATGTTGAATGCCTAATCAACGACCTTGCTCTGTGATCTAACTTTTCCGCTTCAATTGAATGTTTTAAACAGTTTCTTTCCATTTTTCACAAGAAGAAGGGCATTAATCATTCACTGAATAGTTACATAGTATTCACCTTGTGTTGTAATTTATAATGATAGGGTTTAGTTTTACATGACCTTAGCAACTTCAAAATTTCTTTCTGTAGAAGATGGAAATCTTATAAAATCTTGAGATGTAAGTACATGTTAACATGGTTAAAGCAGACAGTAACTCTTATCTTTCTTACTCTGTGCTTGCATGACCAACTATCATAAAGTGTTCATTTGCCCCAAATAATACTATTCACTTTCCTCATTCATATCTACATGTACATGTATGGGTTCACATGGTGTTTTTTTTTTAGTAATTTGTCTCACCAGGCATTGACTGATGTCATTTAAAATCTCACATTATTTTTCTGATATCTTTCCCAAGGACTAGAACACACTTTCACACCATTGACTACAGGACCACTTATTAGTCAAAAGTAGTAACATCAGATATACATTTTACCATCCAAATATCATGAAATAACCAAGTGAACTTTTTTATAAAGAATGTTTGAAAAATTATTTGAAAAATGCCTGTCATGTTAGAATTGACCAAAATCAATGACATTGACAGCCTTTATATTAAAAAGTCATTATCTAGCATAGACCATCCCATAATATACACGTAATGTAAAGATTACCATTTGTAAAATGACTGATATTCTTTAAAACAAAGCAGAATTGTCTGTTACAATTCCTCATCACATGAGATGCAATCTCACTGATCATACTTAATTAGAATTCGTGTCACACGGGACACGAGTCATTTTGCTCTAGTCCCTGAGTACAAAAACTGACATGAATCAACCACTGGCGGCTTTTCCCTATAAAGATAACATAAATTTAGAACACGTAACACGTAAAATAAATGTGATGTGCTGAACCCACTCAGACATGTGCAGAAAGATAATTACATGTCTCACGAACAGCATGAATCTAGGAGCCTCAGCATTATGCATTTAAAGGCTCAAGTTTCAATAAAACAAACTAATTGACATTTGCGAGACGAAAAATTTGAATCAATTATATGGTTGTCTCGTCCTTTTGGCAGAACTTTCTTTTTTCTTTAATAAAATCACTAATTAATCAAGTGAAATGCGCTACATCGTAAAATAAAGTTACAAATGTGCTTGTAAAAATTGTAATTTTAATTGAAAATAGTGTCCGGAAAAACTATATGTTACATATTGCATTTAATTCTTCAGCAGAAATAAGAGTCATATTTTTATTTTTTTCCAAATGCAGCTGATAACATTTTCAATCTTACATACAAGAAATCCATAAAATGATCAACACAAAATCTAGGAGTTATAGCTATCCCATGTTATCCTTAATAGATGTTCAACATACACTCTGCTGTAAGTCAATAAATTCAAACGATCCATCCGTCAAAACAACTGAGAAGCAATAATTCAAATGTTACGGTTATGACGTTGACCTGTCACCGACTGTAGCAGCAGATGAGAAA
This sequence comes from Streblospio benedicti, assembly GCA_019095985.1. Classification (NCBI taxonomy): domain Eukaryota; kingdom Metazoa; phylum Annelida; class Polychaeta; order Spionida; family Spionidae; genus Streblospio; species Streblospio benedicti. The sequence goes on from CM032666.1 coordinate 43,550,771, forward strand.
TGAAGTCTGTTCTTTCTCGGTAATCTTACCAAGCCTCTGTCACTGCAGCAGCAACTCTACTGATCTAGACTAAACAGATGGCAGATAAAGGCTGTTGCACCATCATCAGCATCAACAAGAAACTTCCTGGTGGGGATTAGCCATACTACAGCGCAACTTACATAATCTTCCTCAGAAATAATAGATTAATAGAGACAGCCAGGTTAATTGAAAAGAGATTGTCACCCTACAAAAGTTTATTTTTACAGTTCATGTTTTAGAATAAAAAATATTCAATGCAAACAGAAAGTCTTGCAAGAAAAGTGATGATTTTGAGGTGCAGCTGTAGCTTAGTCAAGAGGAAAAGCCCAGCAGGGATTATGTCAGTGAGTCAAAATGACAGCTTATTTTAGCTCTTTACTGAGGATGATCTCACTGATGATGATAACACAAGGAAGTTCCTGTTAGACCACAGGACATGGTCTTGTGAATTAGAAACATACAAAGGACACTTCTATTTGCTGACACTTGAGTAAATTTTCTATGGACTTTTCGTTCTCAATGCAAGTTCTAAATCAGCTCTGTTATGCAGAAGACAACACACTCAGAATCAAACTTCATTATAGTTTCCATATGACTGCCATTGCGAATCATTACAAGTCGTACCCGTGGCATTCAATAGTGGGACATTTAAAGGGATTCTTCCATTTTACATGCAGCACTTCCACTGATAATAATTCCCCCAACATTCAACTTCTGTCAAACTTCTCATGCGCAAGAAGGGAGCTAATAATGAGAAGACTGCGTGTATAATGAGCAGCTTGTTACTCAATATTACATGTTAATTAGTGGCCAGCATCCTCCACAGGTTCAGACAGATAATTTGGCTGTTTTCACAACTCCCCTGCACAAGGACCACCTCCCTGACAAGACTGCCTCATGAAACAAACCCATTGAAAGCAAGTTATACATGAAAGGCTTCTTAGCAACTTGACAGCTCTTCCTTACGCTTTGACAATTTATTGAATAAAATTGCCAGATAAAAATATCCAATGTGAAGTGTCTTCTATCTGCAATGCAATCAAATATCATACAAGCATCTCTTAGTTTCATTGTCTGTAGTCAGTATCCAGTATTTCACATTGGATGCCTTTATGAATTGAAATTATACATGTTGTTGAATTGGAATGTCTTTCACTATAGCCACTAATAAAAATGGTAATATCTTTAAACTTCCATTTGACGCAACTGCTGAAACATACTGCCCACTTCTAAAAATGCAATCAATATGTTCAAATATTGTTTTCCTCAGATTGTTATCTAGATTGGCCACCCCCATAATCTGACCATCTCAACAAAGAGCTCATGGTTGTTATATGAAGGCTTTACCATATAAGCTGCCATAAAATGCACCTGTTTGACCTTTGCGTTCGCCATATTAAGTTTATCATGTCATCAACAATGTCCTCACTATGACACCAATAAATAGTGGCCCTTTAATGCTGCAGATTACGGCCCCCTACACCCCCAAAAATAGTCTCAGTCACACAAGCTGCATTGGTCTACAGCCTGGTGGATATTCATTTGAGTTTGGACCTGAGACATAGTTAGCAGAGACTATAAATGTGGGAGATGCTTATGATAAAGTGAACAATTTGTTTACAGGCCTGTGATAAAGATCGCTTGTTATGGTCAGTCTTCTTGTGCAGTCACAATAACACAATGTCCAGTGTTCTCATAGATAAGTCGTGGGAAACACCAGGGAAATCCGTGATAATAGGACAGGGGTACATGTAGTAACATAAGGATGATTTGCTGAACATAAAAAGGGTCTGACATTTAAGTATGTAAAATGCTTGCACACATACAAAGGATGCATTTAAACTTCTAAAATTTGGTTGATAATGGTGTATCTTCTTCATAGTTATTGAAATTAACAATTGTAATTTCATGCAAATTTAGATCATAACTTCCTGTTAATGTTCACACTTTTATGTGCTTGCGATTTTAAACTTCTCGTTACTTCAAAAAGTACATTTCACAATAACAAAATCATTGCCGTATTTTTCATGCAAAAAAGATGTAACAAAGAAGCCGGCGTGTGCAGAAGAGACTGAGATTGGTGGTTTGGATCCATATTTCCCTCAGTGACAGATTGTCCTTGTGGGCATCCGGATCTCTACTCCACATCTGACACAGCACTAATGTCTTTTGGGGTGGACGTGAATCATTGACAAAGCACAACTTGTAGAATCTGACCACCTCTGTAATGACAACATCTCATTATTGAAATCGGGTATCTCTATGGGTGAAAAGTTGGCAAATGTTAGCATAATATTTATCAGTTAAACAATGAGCAAATGTGTAACATGTTTAGTCATAGCTCTGTCCAGTCACCTGCTGGAGTTGGTTCTGCCGTGTGATTCAATCAGAAGGGTGCTATACAGGCTGCTGTGGGGTGCGTATTGGGGATGAGAAGGGGGTGGGGGTTGATTGTCTTGGGATTGGATGAGGCTTAAGCACGTAAGGGTCTGTTGTCCAAGAACAATAGCAGCTGTTCTGTGACACTAAGTGGCCAGCTGTTATCCTGCACAAGTATTTAGCAGAGTGATGGAATGTGCGTTGGGGTGAATATATCAGATCAACAAAGAAGGCTGGTTTATATCACATTGCGAAGTGCAATACAAATGAATATCAATCATTGTATCATAAAACATAATACATTATACAATACAAATGAATAAAGAAGTCATTGTTCATGGACCGGCTCACAGCACAGGAAAGTGTTTTCCTTCCGAACTTTAAAAAAACACTAAATAATACCATAAGCAAAATGATTTTTTGCTGGCTTTTTTTTTCATTACAAAATATTATAATCTTATTTATACTAAACCACAAAAGATTTAATATCATCACTAAGAGTTTTATTTTTGTTGTCTAGACAAGTGCACATGACATTGGTCAGACGCACTGGCCTTTTCTTGTGACTTGTGGCAAGAAAGATATGCAGTGAGTAACATTGACCTCCATTTCTCGCTCGTGACCTTTACAATGGACTGCGTTGCCTGGTGACCGTGACCTGTTATGGATGTTGAGGGACGTGTGAGGATTAACATGCACATGCGCCATGGCGCATTCACAGCTTCAGATACATAGAACAATTGTGCAACACGAAGACGGAGTCTAGTGGGCTTTGTTGAATGGGTAGTCTATGATCATATTCATTATCATTTCTTGCTTTTAAACATTCATTATCAGGTAGAGGGCATTTGTCTTCAGTTGTCCGATGATGTATTTATCAATAATTTAAAAAAACTGCTTTCTTCAAAATATAGAAATCAATTTATCAAGTACATGTTATACTTAATCTGTTCTTCTGTGCATTATGTAAATGAAAGTGACTATAGTAGGCAGATGATAGGAATGGAATTCTCAACCTGTATAAGTGACCACCTCTATCTGTAACCCCACCAGCTGCACGCAACAGGTGGTCCTATTGACATCCTTCACAATGCAATAAGCAAAGGCCGTTTACGGGTCAAGGTCTGTCTTCTTTGTGGACAGGTTGCTGGATGTTCAACCCTTTCCCTCCCCGGTATTGTAGATTCGGCATTACTCAATAAATACTGGTTTTCATGAAAGAGAAACTAAAAGGTTTTATGCCTATGTATGTTGTTTAGACAAAAGCAAAATCCATGAATGAGTTTGTATTTTAGAAGATTAAACACTAAGGATTGCAAAAACAGTTTGTGCAAATGTACAGTTGTGGAGCCTACATAATTTTGTCATAAAGGTGTGACGATTTCATTTAAAATAAAACTTATATATCAGATTCAATATCTTCAGCTAAATTTATTAATCATCAGTGAGTCTCATCATATTATATTTCATGCCTTCATTGTTAACAAGTTACTACTATATACAGGTGTATAGAAATTAAGTTACTATTTATTATATATAAATTTCTAGGAACTTGATGTATATATATATATTTTTACATAAATTCTATCCTAAAAAGACAAACAAATGCAATCACATCTATTTTCAAACAGGTCAGTTTACCATTTAAAATATTTTTGCTATAAAAAATTGATAGCTGTTAAATAAGAATTAGAATAATGCTTTTTATTCTTCATTTTGACAAGGAATAAAATTAAAGCTTGTTCACCTTGAAATCTATTTACATAAAAGTCTGTTCACCTAAATGTGCAAATAATCAATGTAATTTTACTTTAAACACCATGTCAATGTTAAACTATTAACAGGAAGACAACATTTTTTCTGGGTTGATGTCTATGAAGCTATAAAATTGGTATCAATAAAACAATACATTAATACTTGGAACTATGCAGATCAAATCTTATCATTCAATGCATGATGTCTGTAGCTTACAATTAAACATAATAATTTATAAAACAGTATAAAAATAAACCTGTTTTCTCTAAGATCACAATTTTGTTATGATATATTATTTTATAGTGTTGTCTGTCTTGGGGCACATTTTTGAGGACCTTATGATGCCACACAAGAGTTCATTGAACGTCACTGGGTAAATACCATCGGCTGCTACAATTGCTTTTATTGCCCAGACAACGCCACGAGTACCTATTAATGAGGCATGCTGAAAGACCAAGTGAAAAGTTGCTTCACCTGCTACTGTCCGAACATTGAGATTTATGGACAAGCAGAAGCTAATCTCTTATCCAGATATTTGAGACATACTGGAACTCTCATAAAAAAAACAAATTTATCTGCTTTGAAATACATTAATTACAGACAGGAAAAAAAAAACTAAAATTATTACATGTTTCTAGAGGAAGTACGGTGTACATAAAATGGAGATGAATATGTTTGTTGGCAAACTCTTCAGGACAGTCATGTCAGGATAGTGTTGAGATCCACAATGCAAACTGCATCGACAGATGATTTATGTGGATGCATTATGAATAAAGACTGTTTCTGTCAGTAATTCAGACCATTGACAACTCTTTATCTTATATTTATAAAACATTTCAGATTTTAAGCAAACCATCATCCAACAGAGATTTACAGAAAAACAATTGATTGATGATTTCAAAACATACCAATGAAAATCAAGTAGAGTTTAAATAATTAATTGATATCTACTTCTGATTGAGTTAACTATGGATCACAAGGTCAATTGTATAAAATAATTAAATTTAATGTAGCATGAAATCTTAAGAAGGCCTGTTACATCCCCAACATCAACCTTTCGAAATAAATCAAACTAACTCTTGCAAATTGCCATTTAATTAGAAAGCTGTATGTAATGTGATAAAATGGTTTGGGACACTGAAAAGTATTGTTACACTTTTATAGACATAGTTATGTTATCATAATGTCAAACTTTGATGTCTTTGGGCACGACTATTGAAAAAGATATACATCATGATTAGTCTGATATATAGTTATTTGGTTAAAAAGGCGCACTTGAACACTGATCACATTCTTTGGCTGGAATAAAGCGACATTCAGACATATAACTGCCCTAGAGCCAGATTAACCGCCTTTTATATCCACATAAATTAAGTCACTAATGTCAGCAATTTTACCAGAAATGACCATATTATTAACATTTTCAAAACTGTAAAGCTATGACAACAGTTGAATGCCTCACAGCAATTCTACTATGGAGAAAAGATAAAAAACATGTTTCAACTTTTACGATACATACGGAAATCTATTATTCTTGCTCTGATACATATAGATGAATAGATTTACAAGCCTGATGATAAAAGATGAAAGCGGCTTCATAGATAATTCTGCAGGACCACCGAGTGGTGGTGAAATTCTGTTATATTACCAGCCATATATGTAAAAATAAAGCTGCCGACACCTAGTCCACAATTTATGAAGGTGTGAAAGAAGATGAATGTGCACCTCGAAGATTTTATTTCTTAACATGCCCTGCAGAAATATCTTAATTGTAATGTGCAAAATATATTGATGTGGATGAATAATTACAAAGGCGGACATAACAATTATAAAATCCACTTTTAACTTCTAGCTTTTGCCCTAACTTAATATTTGATATTGCAAGCATTGACAGGAAAATGATACAGTTAGTTTATAAAGGCTTGTTCTTTAAAAAGTTAATTATGAAATTCAGATGATGATCATTACAGGTGAAAAGTCAACAAAAACTAGTAGACAATAAAGAACAAAAGATTTTTTTCCACTACAAAAATGACGTCTGACAACTGATAATTTTCAAAAGTTCACTAACCTATTAAAAATAGTGATTGTTTCACAGGTCAAACTGAACAGCAAATATTTGATAGAGACTTCAATCCCTTTCATGAAAATGCCACATTGGTGTGTTTTGATAGTGTGACAAAATAAACTAACTCTTTCTTTCATCAATGTGCCAGATTTACTTTATATTGAAAATATAGTAAGTTTTACTTTAAGAGTTTTCCTTCAATATACATTAGAAATGTCCAATTAAATCACAAGACATCAAAACTTGAATATCAGGGCTGCCAACCCCTCAATAGCTATTTCTGTACTCAGGATGCCCAAAATTAGTATTTTAGGGGTATTCTGTGGTGGAACGGCAAACAGTCTACAAAAATACTGGGTGTAAAAAGACATCCATAAGTGCAGAACTGATATATATGTACATGTATATCTGGTGTAATGTAACCAATATTCAGGGCTTTTAACACCAATCACAAGCACACATATCTACGTTTGGATGCAGTTCCTGTGCTTTTACGTCATGAAAAGTAATTATTAATGAAAAATACACAAAGCGGGTAAATCTGTATTTTGAAGGTAGAATTAGTATTTGGGTATTTTGGGTTGGAAATCTGTATTAATACCCGGCAAATCTGTACTACTTGGCAGCCCTGGAATATGTACTTCATGAAGCCAAAACATTCCATACGAAATTGTTGAGCTTTGCAGTCTTTTGTAAACTCGAAGTGACCACAAGAACAAAATCAATTCACCAGCAGACAATGCATGTGCATATGTGTATGGGTATAACCTAAATCACTCGTATGCAAGTAGTTGTATGTTAACAGCAGTTGCGGTCACAAACAGCCACTCATACAGTAACTCAGTCAGAAGCAGTCTGTTACAAGGGCAGCCTTACAGTCACAGTCTGCAACCAGCTCTCTTACCAATCAAATAGCTAATCACAAAACCAAACACACAATCAGTTCATCACAAAGCCAATTGAACAGCCATGTAAGCTCATGTACCCTATGCGAAGACAAAAATTTCAAATGTAATACAGTTGGTTTCACACAAAAGACTGTCCACAATCCACTTCAAATGTGGACTTGGTTGCAAAATGCTGCTCAAACTATAGGAAAACACATGAAGAAACAAAGACTAACATGCTATCAAACAAACAGCCACATACATCAAGTGCAGACTTTGTTTCTTTGTAATTCTTCTCAGCACTGGTCATGTTCTGGCGTTAAAGATATCAAAGAGGAAGCCATACAACCAGCCTGACAGCAAAACAAAAAGCCTAACATGCTGTCAAACAGCAAACACGTACCTGTAGCGCTGACTTTGAGTAGCATTGCGTGTCCTCTTCCCCTCGTATGTAATTGTCATCCTGTGTGAGAAAGCCGTCAGCCTCCCTGATGAATGGACACTTCACCTCGCGCGGAACCTTTGGCACGCAGAAAATAACATACGTTTGGATAGTTGTATATATGGCATATACAGATTGGCCACACTACGCTGCGGGTAAACGCGATTATTGTAAGAGATTAAGAGGCAGAATCATCTCATCAGTGGCTATTTAGTAATTGTCATAAAATCAGGGTAAACACAGGCTGAAAGAACAGAAATGTGCAACCTAACAAATACTTATGAACACATTTACAATCATGCTAACCGATTTCCCCTAATACGCATACAATTAGAAGAGCGACTGGACGAAAATTACTGGCTATTTAGGTTTCAAAAATTGGTTCCATAAGTTTACAAGGGAGCCATTTTGTTGGCCATTTGCAAAGCGTCTTGTACATGCTCATATACAATTATTTCAATTATAGTCTATTTAATCATGCAACGATTCACTGTATTTGAGAAGCATTAGCCCTGTTCAAAATTGGAAGAGTGCTGGGAGCACCAAATGTAGTCTTTACTTTGATGATGCACAAACTTACTTACCTGAGCTGTCATGCGTATCAATTACAGGGTGCACATTACATCCAGTAATGGCCTGGCTCCACCCTTGTGTTCACTTATCTAGTCTTCCTATCACTGTACAGAATGGCACTCGACTAGAGTCCATGCACATTCAATTAAGTAACAACAATATAGGTTAATTTTCACTGTCTTGGCTCAAGGTGCACACTTAATAAAGCCTAGTCAACCTCTGTTTATTACATCTAATGTGTTCCTCACAGCCCCTCAGCCTGACCCTGGCTGCTCACCTGGCGTCCATACTGGGCCCACTGGATGGTGATCGTCGTGTCTAACGGACACCGGATCTTCAGCTTCTCGTTTTCACACGCAAAGTCACTGAAGGTGAAGAGCGTTGATGCCAGGATGCCTGAAACAAGAGAGATGCTGGTAAATAGTGAGGATGCCTAAAGTGAGAGACTAAGGCTAGTAAATACAACATAACATGTAATGAGGATGCCTGAAATGAGACATGATCTGATTGATTCATTCAGTGACTGTCCATTATGAGGGACACTACAGTGTGTATATCCACCTGAATAAATTGAACACAAAGTATAATGAACTATGTTGCACACAGTCTTCACGTTTTAGCTACTAAAAATACAAAACAGAACTGCTTAATATTTCTATGACAGGTATAATTCACTTGCATAAGATATTTTTACGGGACCATGTGAAACACGTGCGGGCAAATTGGCTGATCGAAGTCTGAAAAACAATGAGCTAACACTTCAACATTAATATCAGGATCGAGAGAAAAAGTGATTTCAGCAAAGTAGAATGACTACGAGAACTGACGGCACCAGACGGGATGTTTCACATTTCCCCACCTTAATGTAACAGCTCCAAAGGCCATGCAATTTGGTCCTAATGAAAAGTCTTTTTCTAACCTTTTGTAAATGGTGGCTTACGGTACAATTCTTGTAAGTTTCCCCAAAATAAGGTCATATGATCATATGGTTTAGTCATACGTATTAGAATGATGTGGTTTCTCTAAGGTGGTCTCTTTATGGTAATCATTTCACTGTCAAGGATCTTTTCTCTGTTGAGAATAGAAATTACGCTGGCTTACTCATTTTTCCCTATTTTGTATTGATAATGTATTTCTATAATAAAATATATTCATGAAATTAAATGAAAAAGTGATTGTACATGTACAATTGTGCAATTGAGCATTATAGGTATATTATTGATTTGATCACAGTAGGAATCTTTACTGTACATCATCAATCAGACACACTTGCAGTGTCTGCCGCAAAATTCTCTGCTAAAATCATATGTAATTTATCAACCACAGACACATAAAACTCATGGCAGAATCAGGTTTGCAAACGTAGAGTAAAAATCCGTACAACTGGGCCTGTATTGCTAAAAATGGTTAAAATGTGCTGCAAAATAATGACTATACAGTACATGTATGGTGAAATCAGCCACTTCCTACATTTTAGCAGAAATAAGGGTAACTCTGAACTCAAGAAACTTTTTGAAATTTAATGATCACATATCCTTATATAAGCAAATAAACTTTGGTCTAAATGTAGGCTATTGAACGTTTTCCAATTATGAACAAGTTTGTAAATTTCATCTGACATATATCTACAGCTACACATTTCATCATGTATACGAGTTCAGTAGTACAAAATAGCACAAGAGTTGAAGCGTCTAGAGCCCAGAATAGAGTTCCCATTTTTCATCATAGACGTAAATTTTCCGAGACATTGATCTTGGTGGCATTTATGTAATTTGTCCCCCGCCTCCACCTCCTCCTGTGACATCGGGTACTGTTAATACTGCGTTTATTTTGCTATAATCTCCACCCGCGTATTTACTCGTTGTTTACTTGTCCATGTGAAGAAAGTTGTCAATATTGTTGTAAGATATGCTCCATAGAAGTATCCAATAAGTGAAGAACAACATCTAGTAGTTGGACAGTCATGAGAAAAAAGTCACAAAATATACAATGGATTTGGTAGACATTGTGTATACACTACGATTGTTGATTATGACTCAATTCCAACTTTTGAAGCCTACATAAGATCTTTTCAGCCTTTTTCATGGAATACATTTTTTCAAATTGATCTTTGATGATCTACTTCACCCACATTCATTTTTAAGATTTATTAGGTTGAATATATACCGGTACTCACCATACCTATACCAAACATATGAATACATTTACAAATAGTAATATGTGTAGCATTTTTATAAATGCTTTACATGTAGACTAAATGTTACCTCAGTATGCCTCCATAAAGGCCCATGGAGATTAGAGATAATAGATTACATTGCAGAAAAACTCATTCACATCTAATGATGCATAGATATATCAATTCAAGCAAAAAACTCATCCGAGCAATTTAAAGTTTAATATCTCGTAGGTGTCTGTTTCTGTTCATCTGCACCATAATCATTCCACGTGGCGGGCTTGGAGTCGTTTTTTACCTGTAAGTCTGATGGGAAGCGAATGTTGCTGCAGACAGATACAGTTTTATCATGTACCACGATTGATCGTAAGTAAATAGGGAACAGCAGCATATATTGTGGGTTTTGGCAATAGTGGCCTCAATATGAATTGAACTTGGCTCTACAAAACCATACACACGTCAGCTCATTTTTAACATGAAATTTTAGCTGCATAAATCTATAAAACTATAATCTAAACACTGTACTAGCTTGTCAGATTAACTGCTATAGTGCGATACTAAAAGAATTGTTGCATACATATTACTCATTGACACATTTCTAAATCTCTACAAAAAAGCAGACTAAGATAATATACAAAATCCAAACATTGTTCAATACATGTCCTGTATCATGACAGTATATGACTTACAGAATGAGCTCTAAACATTCATGCACACAAAAGCTATTGATATTTAGAATGAACGTGATGTAATAGCTTCTAAGATCAAAATACAAAATCACTCTAACCAAAAATGTACATTTCCCACATCTAATAATAATCTGTTGTACAGCTCACTCCCCATTATAGGGAACACCATTCTCCGTGTCTTACCTTATTGCGATGCCCTCAAGAGGCTAATTTTGGGAAAACCAATCATAAAAGCTGCTGAATAAAAACCACCAGCTGTCTGCAGAATTGAGAATAATTGTGACAGTTGAATATCACATGACAAAGTGCAGAAAAAGTAGACAACTGCATTTCTAGACATTTGTAACATGACATTCCCTTTATTATGGTCACCTGTGTGATACTACTGGATTGGTCTAATTTAACATGGTTTGGCTCCTTATTTGCGATGAGCTTCGAGCTATGTTAACTTTTTCATCAACAAGGACAACTTGTGTGAGAACTTTGATACCTTATACACATTGCATCACAACCTTGTGAAGCTTGTTTCTGGCGTTGTCTCGACTTACTAGGTGAATGGGTAGTACAGAGTTTGTTAGGCAAAACCTATTTATGACTTAGTAATAATGTCCTTTTAAAGAATCACATTCATTGTACTATCTTCATCTACGAGTTCGCCAAACTTCAAAATGAGGGTTGAGTGACTGGTGATTGATTATCCGACTATATCGGAGTTGCTCACATATCTGGCTGTGTACGACGGACCATCCCACCCATGTGCCATATCTCACACTTGCTGTGATCCAGAAGATCCAGATCCGCCCACTAAGACCATGAAGAGCCAAGTTGTGTGAGTTCACTTCAGTCCCTTAAATATATTTTATTCTAAATAGCGATTTATTACTATTTTTTTCTAATACATCTCGACTTTGCAGCACATAGTGAAAGCTGGGAGATAACAATATACCTAGATTAGATCTAGTGAAAATACTTTATAATGTTTGGAAAAGGTTATTTAGTTTTTCTCAAGCCCTTAAAGTCGGTAACATCATCCTTTTTCTAATACATTTACAGAATACTTAACACAGTTGAAACCAATCATAATTTTTAATCATCAAATTTCAAAATTCTAATAAGTTTTCAAGTTTTCCTCTTGACATATCATCTGCCACACTTCAATTTATAGGTGGTTGTGAAAAAGAGCTGTCACTTTGAAAAAAAACTTCTATTGAAACTTTCTTAATTGTTACAAATTCAACTTTTAAGATCATGTGATGAGGATAACTATCAGATATATTCCATTATTAAGGGGTATTCATGCAACATAATACAGTGCAGCATGTTCTTTATGCATATGGATGCAAAGGTAAAATTTGCCTTTGAATACATATATTGTCTCCAGTTATGCTTGTACTTATTGCCTTATCATGGACCCCCTGACCCAGGCCATTGTGAACCTTCCATCCTTCAGTGGCTACATGTACATTGTACCTTCCACTGGCGTACAGATATAATGGTGATAATAATGACATAATGAGTTCCTTTTGCAACATGTTCATATATAATATATATGGATATCAATTTAATTAAAATACCTGAAATATAGCTAAGCATGAGTGCAGAACACGCCATATATGAAAGAGATTGTCTTGCTTAAAAAAATGGGCCCAATTCAGGCACATGTTTTTCTACATTTAATGTACAATTGAAAGCAAGGCTCTTTACCCAACAAATGATTGAACTTATGCTGTGTATTCTGCACGACAAAGGAAAAGCACTGTTTGTCTTTAATATAATAATGCCTGTAAAAATGTCTGGTTTGAGTACATTTGAAATTTCATGTGGCAATTAGCCTCATTCTGAATTCAAGAATTCAACATGGTAGCCAGGTGAAAAAGGTACATTTAATACATGGTCTAGTGTTTGATAAAGTATGAGTTTAGATTGATAAACATATCTGTAATGAATTTCATGGTATTTTGTTTCCACCAGCCCAGAAATATCTTCACTTTGCCCTATAAAATATATGTAATTAGTCACTTATCCCAGTCAAAGTATATGGCATTCATGTTAATTCTTTCATTACATTACATTACATTACATGTATGCGTAAGTGTGTAATTCTGTGTATCAAATAGTTGTGTATCGTACATCCTGTCAACAGTAATATAATTCGTCTTTTTTCGAACGTCAAACCTAGAGTTACAGACACGAACATGTCTCTTTTCCATCATGCTAAAATAAAAATCACACGCTTCTCAAAGTTACCATATTCAATAGGCCTTAGCCTCGTCACCCGGTTTCTATTGATGACGTTACACGTTCTCTTCTGCGTGATAGAGACTAGATTTTGACCTGGAAACAGGTTTGAATAGGGCCAATATGTTGTTGCTAGAGCTCAATATGTGTCAATTCTTCAGTTCCCAATTGCGCGGGACGTGCTGCGCAGTAGAATTAATCCAAACCAAACAGTCCATTGACTACTTCCGGTCGCTCGCGTCATTGTAAACTAACACGACTTTAAATATTCTAAGGTAATTTTCAGCTATCACTTATCCTACGTCATTCATGTAAAGTACTTTCCTCATAGAATTTTGAGTGCAGATTATGAATCTGTTATCGGATTTTAGTTAGCATTGAAATTGACAAAGATATGTTGGCAGAATACCAGTCTTCCTGAAAAAAATGCAGACGATTTGTGTCGTTTGTGCGTGATACAAAAGTTTTAACTTCACTATTAAGAAGAATGCATGCCTCAAATAGCGTTCCTAGTACTATTTTTAATGAGGATTACGAATATGTAATCGGATTTTAGTTAGCATAAAAATTGACGAAGTTATGAGCAAAAGCCAGTACTTGGTCAAATTTGCAGACAGCCAGTGAAGAAAAAAGTTGACAACTTCACTATATTGAAGAATGCACGCTTCAAATAGATGTACTTACTTAATTTTCCAACGTCTATCAGTGTAACAGCTATCAATGTTGTGTAGAATACACACTTTGAATTATATAGCATTAAATGCGATTTTAAATGGGCTTATAACATATACCGGAAGTACCCATGGACTTTTGTGTCTCAAATGTTAATAAAATATAACGAGTGCGCAACTTTTCTGCGCAATTGGGAACTGAAGAATTATTGCAATAATCTTAATAAATGTACAATGGATATTGATTATAAACAGATGGTAATGTTACTTGTCCGTCATAAGTCCTGAAATGTATCATAATTGTTTGATACTCGTATTTTCACTGATATCATGGTCTTTCAAAATAGTTTTGGGTCACTATCTCACCGTGTTATCCGGACTCCCTCTAATCCGAACATCTTATCAATGTCAAAAAATGTCCTGATAAGCAGACCTGTACTGTAGAAGACTTCAATTTACAATATTCATATAGTCATTGTACTCTATCTGGAGACTACTTATACAAGAACATACATTTTAGGAATAAACTATACCATTTTCCTAGTCAAAGAAAACATGACATTGTATAAACCCATGAACAGATTGATAAGTGCATTTTTGAAGTCACTAGAACAACTGCCATTAACCCTAGCAGTCAATCTAGATCCCTCTAAGTTGCTGACTTTTAGCATGGCTAGAGTTTCTAGATTGGTGCTGATCAATCCCAAACTCTCAGTCAATCTAGAAACGCTTGGCAGGTAGGATTTCTTTTTTTAAATACTTTTCACCTTCTTAAATAGTTTCACCATTCATTGCTTTGGTAACATTTATCTCGCTATCAGAGGTGTTTATGTTTAGTGCAACAAAATTGGTGACACATTACAAGATTTCATACTTTAAATGAAATAACAGTAATTATCCTTATAAAATTTTATATAATTCTATATTTGGTTACCTATTTCCATCACATGACATTCTAGAATAATTGAAATATACTTGCTCATATAATCAATGAATTGCATTATTCACTGTCTGCTTCCTAAAAACAAATAAAACTCCTGCAAAGACTTATCCAAAATCCGTCTGGCCAAAAAAGTCCACCATATATATCCTTTTTTAAATCCAGGGCATTGCTTCATCACCAGCAGGAGTTTAAAAAACATCTAAAAACTAAAATTCAAAGAGTCAACAAAAGGTGAATGATAGGCACTGAATTTTTGCATTTAAACCGCAAACTATTTGTATCAAGATACTAAAACAAAAGGCAGACGACAAATGGTGGCCCACAAACGTTGACAAAGGCTTATCAGAGAAGGTCAATAAATCCTTGGTGTCATTGCGTTATCAGCTCACATTGTTGGCTAGACCATTAACATCATAAAAATCATTAAAATAAATAACTTCTTTAATTCTTTCCTTACAAGAAAAGCAGTCTTGCTTGCAGATAGGTTTCTGCTTCTAAAATCTGTAGGAGCAAATTATTTCTAATATGCTAGTCTTTGAACTGTTTATAAATATAGATGACCAGAAACTGTAAGCCCTGTGAATTATATGTTTTCATTGGAAGTAGTTTTTATTTCATGGGTGACTTTGTGGTGTTGGTACTATATAAGACTTATTTGCAGAAGCGGTTTGGGGTTTTTGAAACGGATTTTCGGATAATCCGGATCCGGATATTCTGACGTGTACTGCATATTTCAAGTAACCTGAATATTGACCAGAAAAATGTTTAAACTAAAAATATATCACAAGAATTAAAAAATTTATTACAAAAGTTGAACACTATGAATCAGAATAGTCAAGACTTACTCAATATAATTGACTATACACGCCAGTGCCAACTTTTAAAAAGTCGTCTAAGCCTGAGCGAATTGAAACAGACCTAGTACACTTCTCAGCAGGCACATTTGGTTGATGCCCAAATTGTCCCACAAAGTGGTTGGGCTATGGCCTACCCGGCCCTCCCACTAGTAATGGATCTGCTATGTCTGTTTTTGGTTTTATTCTATAGAATTATTTTGTTTCCTTTTAATTATCACAAACACAAAATGTAACTGAGAACATTGCACAAAGCGAGGGAAAGCGCAGTATCTATCAGTAGTATAGCAGGCAGATATCATACCTTTCATTCCAAAAATCATAAGTTGCAAAACTGTGCTACATTATGTTATGCTCTTCATATGAAAAATAGCAAAGAATGTTCAATATGTAAGGCAAAGGGTTAAATGAGACAGCCAAGATCTGTAATGAAGAAGATCAGTAAGAGTTTTGATAAGCCTTACTTAATCTGTTTGCCAATAACAATGATTAACAGGTTTTTATGTGGTAGTTTGTTTGACTTGCTGCTTGACAATCTCTCCATGATACTGACTTTGTGGTTTATTTGTGAAGTATCTGAACAAGTAATAAAATAATGCAGTTTGATCATGTAGTAAAGTACTCATCACAATCACTGGAATTTACTATTTCTATTTTTGAAGAAGCATAGCTGTGCACCTTTCAATCCCTCTTTTTATGTTCTACTGTTGACTACTCATTTAATATCTAGAAGATTACATGCTGGGTGACATGATGTCTTTGTCATGCCATAATGACCATAGGTTAGCTGGCCATCCCTTGTACAAGTGGGCAACTTGAGTAAATGACTATCATACTTTACTTGCTTGCACTCCAGCTAACTTCTGACGGTTAACAAGCGATGGTATGATTCAGGGGTATGATGAAGATGTTGACAACTTATTCTAAACCTCATCTTGTGCACATGATTTTAAAATAGTTATTTCCAAATTACTTAATGAATATATAATCTTGATTGAGAAATCTCTTCCACAATGAGTTACCAATGTAAAGGGGATAGTTTTACTATAGGCATACAATTTTTGAAAGAAAGATCTGAAAAAGGGACATCCCTTTATGTGGTGAATGACCAACCCCTCTCCTTATCTTCCGCCAAAGGATACACCCTAGATGGGATTTCAGAGTTGCTTCTCCCATTGGCATTTACTACACAGCACTGTATTTTTGCTCATGTTACCAATAAATTGCTAAGACCTGTACATGCCACATGAAAAATTCAATAGCCCATTGTCACCGATGTAATAACATTTACATTAGAATAACTAAATACTAAAGATTAAATTAGCACTGGTGAACACATTTACTGTATTGCAGACCTTAAAAATATCAAAGTCAGTGTCAACCATCTCTGGTGATGATAATAATAATAAGCTTTCTATACCAGAAACTGTTATACAACACGTAAGTGCTGATCCAGATGATACATGCAACTTATCACTATAGAGGATCCCCTGGCTTATTGATGCAACTTACAATTTACCGATAATGGACACTTGTCTATGATTGGGTACAGTTTGATTTCTAACATTCTCTCTGATGATATACTCAAATACGGTACATCTTTCTCAACTTCATCATATAGAGGAACATGTTCTTGTGGACACATAAGTCAACTGGGCGCGTTTGTGGACAACTGATTACAGTTGAAACATCTCTTTGTAAAGACTCATGTTAGTATTCTTCTGTACCTACTTTACACAAATTTAGATTCTTATGATGACAGACTGTTCTCTATTCATGCATCACATATTATAACCAGGTCATTATCAACCAAAAGAGTATCAAAAATGACATGACAGAAAATTGCCTCTTAATATTTCCTATAATGAAAATCTGGACTGGAGATTAGAACAAGTCTGGACTGACCTTAAGACTCAATTGATGCAGATCAATCACAGAACCAACAAATTACAGTGCTGACAAATCATTAACACAGTGCAACTAGCAATAAAGACACTTATTTTATGATTGGACAGCTCACTTGTTGCTAATCAGATTTTCACCTTCCAAACATATGCTAGAATATACATACATAATCACAAATATTGATTTCCTTTTCATTCCTAAGCTTTTTTTCATAATCTCTCCAGGAAGTTGCACTGGACTATGAACATAATGCATTCCAGCTAATGATAAATAACTGCTATTGTGCATAATCTTATCAAAGAAAAAAACTATAAGTCATGGTCAAAACATTTCCAAACACTAGTTGATGTATGAGATTAGATGCCAGAATAATCCCTTCCAACAATGCCAAGTGCTTTTAATAATATACCTACAATCATAATTTGGCCCTAAATACACTAATTATTCAAGTTCCAGTCATGTGTGACCTTGTGTGTGTAGTCATGGTGGGCAAAAACATGATAAACATGAGGCCAGCAATGTAAAATTTTTACATGACAAAAGTCAGACCTTTGATAGATAAAAAATCTATGTTAAGCATTGCTTTGACTTTCAAAGATGATGTTAAACACATAGATGTGCATAGCTTATAGAGTACAACCTCTTTTAACTGGACACATTCAGAAAATCGATATATTCGGATGAGAGACGGGGAAGGGGTGGGCGTATGTACGAAACCACATACATGTATGTAGTCAACCACGAGTGACTATGGACGATAATAGAAGATATTTACAAAATACCTTGTAGACCAACTCATCTATCACTTTGGGTTAAAGTTGTATATCATAAACCAATATTCCTGTTTGATTGAACATCATTTTATGGCCTGTCCATTAGACATACACCTATATTTCATGATAAAATTTCATTAAATCAGACTTTTGTTCATTACTAAGTACATGTAAGCACTGTAACCACGTAGTTTATACGTGACCGAACAAAGGACTTTCCTTGGGATCCTGCCATATTGCGGGGTGCATTGTGTTCATTCATTTAAGTGGTTCGAAATCTCTGGTAGTTAAATTGTGCATGTCCATCGCCCCTGTGCATGTCCGGAAAAAAATGGACTAAAGCAGAGCATCCAGTTGATGGAATCATTTAGATTAGGGATATATGGTTTTAAAAGATTGTACTCTATTAGACAAATAATGATTTCCTATATCTTTTCAGGGTCCATCCAAACTTCAATGGGTTGCACTGTAATGTTTCAAAGTTTAGAGGAATTTATTAATAGCATAATGACTAAAACTACATTCAAAAACAAACAATCTTACGGTTTTATAGTGTTGACCAAAGATAAGTGTTTGGACTCTTCTTCCTAGCTCAAAATGAAAATTCACAATAGCCCATTTTCTCATGATCTAATTTGTGAATGAGAAACCCCTTTCCAAAATCTAACAATATCCCTCAACCGTCATTAATATTACAATCAAACATTGTGAGCTTGTTTTGTAATACTCTATAAAAGACAGTTGCATTATGGAAAGGAATAGAAGGGGATTGTGGGCAATAAACAAGTATTATCACAGCGGCAGACGTCAAATTGTTCCAGCACTCAATCATTTTCTAACACAGATTTCATTCTAAGAGAAAAGGCGCTCAATTACATTGTTTCAATCATGAGCTTAATCGTAATGGGAGTTCAACTGTATTTGAAATGCTTAGACAATCATGTAAGCAGAAATATTCACATAAATCATGCACACAATAAGTAGACAACAATCATTTATGTACCTTTTTTTAATTTCTAAAGTGAGCATGTAAAGGTGGAACTTTTCTAGACTTGGCTGCAGTCTTATTAATGTAGCAATATAGTTTGGAATCGAAACATTTATTTCTCATCGCAGACTGTCAAAACAGACACAGCGTTTATTCTGAGAGACAATAACAACAAATCCATGTTGGGATGAGATGTCACACCATGGACAATATTTTTTTTCTTACTACGATCAGATGCACCAGCTAATTTTCTGTTCAAAACCCCAACATGAGGTCTTTAAAGAATAGATGAATACATTGTCCCTTTGTCCTTTTTAAAAACATATATAAGATTTTCCTATCAAACATTGTTCACAGATGAGAAACATATATTTTCTTGTGTTTGTAAGCAAAAAAGGGATTTTGAGGTTGCAGTTTTGTAGACGCCTTTCATTGTAGAATTTATTTTCTGACATACACATTTTAATGTGGACCAGATATAATGAACCGATTGAAGAGTAGTGTCTAGTGCAGAGAAATCAACATAAAGATCAAATTTTGTTACATTTTAGAATCATATGATAATTGACCTCATTTTCATTTCAAAATGGCAAATGCATGAAGGTGTTCATAGTGGAATCTCTCCACTTTGCTGCAAAAAGAAGCACAGAAGAACTTGTAAGAATGACACCCATCAATACAATACAAGAGTGCATATATTTCACATAGCATAGGTGCTGCATACAGCAAACAATAATAGAAACACCCTGATTTACTCCTGATGTTAGTCTTACTAAAAAAACATGAATTGGGTTGATGATTGAGTCAGTTTAAAGACATTGCCTTGCCACCTTACTAAAACTACTATATATGATTTTCAACATATCACAACCATGCACTTTTCAATCAATGTTTTATAAAAATTGTCTGTGACAATTATAACCCTGGGGGCGTTTAATCTCACAATGATCTTTCTATACCCATGTTTTATAGAAATAATATTTGACAGCCAGTCACTGTCAAGTTCAAAGTCAATAGCATTGGCAAGGCTAATGAGATTTTTCATTCAGCTATTTAAACACCTAGATTACTATAAATAATATTTAGGTTAGTAGGACCATAAAAAATATAAAATTATTTCATGATCACCATTAAAATGATTGTTCATTTTTGGAGTGATTATGCATGATGACATAAATGAGGTAATTATGAATGATCATTGCGACCAAATAGATAATGAGATCCTTTAAAAAAACCCAGCTATTTACTATCAAAATATTCCCACTACCTACATTTTCATAATGCTTTAACAGTGTTCCTACATGATAGAAATGTGATGTAATTATTGATACAGGATAAACCCTTTGTCTGATGTCCCTTTTATCTCTACCAGAAGCTACTCTAAGTAAGATTTTCTTATTCTCTATTAACTTAAAATATTATATTAGTTCTATCCTTTCTGCCATGAAAGTCTATAAAAGCCAATACATGTACATGTAGAATCAAATCAACTAGAAAGTTTAGATTTCAAAGATCCCGCTGCTTTCCCCGTTTTTCTCTCCACCTATATTACAATATTGCAGATTCAAAATTCTTCATACAGTTTGTAGGTCTTTACATGTTTGTGATTAATTAGTCTGAATTTGAATTACTCTCCTTCCCACTCTATGTGTCTTCTTTGAATAATAACCTTGCCTGAAGATTATACACAAATACAATTTTCTGAACAAAGCAAGGTTTCATAATTATCATGACTTCATTTTCTCCAGCCCTATTCAATGGCAATTGAAAGATTTGACATTACTTGTAGCAATGACAAATGTTTAAAGCGATACGCATAATATCAAGCTTCACATTGCAGTGAACAAAATGAGATTTCTATGATCAAATCACACTGATTGCTAAAAGAATCCAGGTTTGATGCAGCTGAAGTATGTAACCCTGATAATAGTTAAACAATGCACTTTTGTTTTGCTGGTATTATTGTAAATTCTATTTGCAATGACATTTAATTTTGAAAAAAGATTGAAAAAAATTAATGCACAGAAATAATAACCAGAAAAAAAATCAATGGAAAAGGTACGAAGATACTATATTAATTAAAGAAGAATGAAAACACATCTTGAGTCTACACTCAAAACAAAGACTAGCTGTTTACGGAAGCTGATTTACGCCAAATCATAACGTATGTCATAATAGAAAATTGATGTCATTTGAAAAGAAGCCTGTGAGCTTGAAAACATTTAAAGGAAATAAAAGTTTAACATTTTAACTTTGGGAATATAATTATTTCATATAAAATTTGTACTAATAAAAGAAAGTAACTCAATACAATCAGAAAAAATGTATTTACTATTTAAATACCTTAGATTTCAAATGTATGGACAGGGACGTTTCCAAATACCATCACATTGATCTTTTATGTGAAGCAATCAATCCATGGCCAATTCCTATTTAAGTTACGTATCCCTTGAATCCCTTACTCAGTTTTGCGTCTTTCAAAACCATTTTTATTTCCGAAGACTCAAAAATCTCATCTGACTTTTGGAGAAATAAAAATCAAATCAAAGGTGACAATTTCAAAGAACATAAACCAGATTGATTTTCTGGCACAGGGATTGATTCTGACAGTGTTGGAATTCCTGGATTGTGCTTTCATAAAAGTTTGTCAATGATGCTGAAAGTAAGGTGTACCACCCACAAATGACCCCTTGCATATTTTGCCAAAGAGACGTTTTTAACAGTTCATTTTAAAATTACAAGCAGTATCAAGTACATGTACATCAAATACTTGTTGAATATAAAAATGAGGTTTGTAACTATTTTGCCAGTGTGGTGTCTCTCTTTCATAGGGTTTCACAGTACTGCAAGAGCTTTGAAGCTGAAAATTGAAAAGCATAGCATTGCTTTCGCACTCCATAAAATTATTATTTTGGATTGTGACTGACTAATGATGACCTTTAGCATTCATTTGACAGGATATTCACAAGACAATAACCAAATTAATTCAACTCTATAGATTTCCTATAAGGGAAATGAATGATTTGATGAACATTTTATTTTCTATTTCATTGTACATTGGGACATAACCTTTTATCGATTTTGGCCTATAGTGTGACCATTTGAAAGTTTTGTTATATGTAATGATAAGAAGAGAAATGAGATTATGACTTCCATTCTGACAATCAGGAAAATTGGGACTTTAGTACATGTGATCAATTCATGGACATGTTCCGGTTTTCAGAATATGGGGTGGGGCAGGGGCAACTGACGGATTCAATAAGATCACCATTGATGCCAAAACTTATCTCCAGTCATTTGAAGGAAAAAAGAGATGTGTGCACACCCTGCAGGCCGTCTGGATTTGGCAGTATAAACAGCTACTTATATGTATTAGTAAGTTTTGAAAAGTTGCAAGTTACATATTACGCAAGTGCTCTCATTGACACTGAGCTATCAATTGTGTCTGTATTCATTTGTTTACCAGGACAGATTCTAATTAATTTCTCCCACCAAACAGACAGATTTCACTGGACACATCAACCCATGAGGATAGGCGCCACTGTTCTCAGATGTCCATATAGATAATGTTCCAATGTACATATTGTCCACAGTAGGAGGTTGCTCTGTGTGATCCTATAAGTATTATTTGCTTCAGTGATAATTAATGATCAGATGTGAATCTCAGAGAGTCTTGAAATAGAGCACAGAAGTAGAGCACTGTTCTCTGATGCGATGATGGCGCATGCTCCTCCCACTAGAGATGCTATTCTCTTATAGAACTGTGCGCTCACTCTTACAGATCTTAGATAGCTGGTACAGTAGAACTATCTGGAATAAACCAGCACACCCACAGTTAAACGGCTGCAGGTTTTTTGTCAAATCATTCTTCATGGGTATCAGTTATCAGTTATATTAGTTCAGGTGATAATTCTCTTGCAAAAGGTGATGTTTACGCTTCCCCATTAATTATCATCTACATGTACTGGTAGCTATCATTTGTATACCAATAGAGATGGACAAGGGAGAGGGGCAGTGTATGATACATCATTTATCATCATCCCGGGGAAAAAATAATGAGATATGACTGTATTATTAAAAAGTCAGACTTATATTTACAAAGTGTTTGCATTTTAACATCATTGCAAACGATTTGTTGGATATGATCTGAGCATTTCAATAGTTGAAAAATTGGAATCTGCCTATCATTCGAAGAAATTGGTGGTTTTTCATCTACAGTCAATCCTAGGATTTTATGTAAGCATGTTCTTTTATTCAGCAAATTGTGGGAGTAACCATACAAGGTGTTCTTGATTGTAGTCATTTAAGTGCTTAGCAAGTTTTCTTGACACGTTTTTCATACTCACTTATCCCACTTTACACAGTAGGTAAATATACTAAATAAAGCATGGTTTAAACATCAATTTTACTAATCATAAATGCTCAACTAAAACATTGAAAAATTTTCAATTAAGAAACAAAAATATTTCTAGGGGCCTGGTTTCAGGTCAATTCTTATAGTGCCATTGAACTGCAAAAAGAAGCCACATCCGGCCAGTGAAATTGTCAATCTATCAGGATCTACTGGGAAGGCCATCACGTTGTGTTGTTTGATCCATGAATATGGAACCCAGACATATCCATATATAATCCATAATAAAACAACACAGATTTGTCTGTCAAGATTTTCACGTACAGCAGAACCCTCCCAAAATGACTACCCATCCTTTCAATAAGACTGATCTCACTGAGACACGTTTCTTAACATTTGTCATGTTCAACTGTGATACTGTTTATATCATTTTAGTGTAAACACCTGTGAATGTTGACATCACTGAGCTGTATCTAGCTACATAGGTTTTCCTGTAATGGTGACTGGGTGATTGATCATGATCGTATCTATAGTAGGGAACTGAGCAAATTCCCTGGATTTCTTTCAAACATTTTACACTGTTTTATAAGTATACAACTATAAAATATTGCTTTCATAAATGTATGGAATGTTATCATATATGTTATGTATGTTTATTGTGGTCTATGGGTTGGCTTAGCCACAAAGATCTGAGAATCTTACAGGTGTATCATTCCTCATGTATTCTAAACTTTCAGCTGATAGCCACAACCCAGGAACAGTTTACATGTACATGTATGTAGCTTATTAATTTTGCTTGAACATTCTGCATTGGTTTGAGGATGAAGATTGAAAATAATATTTTAAAATTCAATGCATCAATTCAAAGATGGAAGATTCTATACAAAGTGAGCAAAAATATGCCCTATGCATGCGTTTAAAATACAATATCAAGTTCTGCAGTTTGTCTTTAACATTCTACAATAGATATGTTCAAATCCTATTTCTTAGAAACTGTGCTGCAATACAAAGTCATACAAACTATTTTTTGTAGACAGATTTTAAACTAAATTTGTGACATCTGTCAATCCTATATTAAAGAAAAAGAGAATCACCTTGTGACCTAAACATAGACAGCAATCAGATAAATCAAGTTCACGGTGGTCTGACTCTGTGTCTATTAGATGCACAATCCTCCAGAGACATACGACAATTAGCACACCATCTCCCAAAGGCCGCTGTGCGCTATTATTGTACAACAATCAATCAACATGCAGATTAAGTCCATACTGGACTTTCTGGCTATTGGTCACTCCACAGGTCAGCTACAAAGTGGTCATTGCATTGTCCGTAACCTTGGCAAGACTGAGTCTTTATATTGTATTGTTTTTACAAAGTTTGTCCATTATAGAGGTAGTCCCTTTAAAAAGTTGGTTCTGCAAAAGATTAGGTCCCATTTTACAGTATTTGTGACCTTTTCCTATCATGTTTTGATAAACAACTCAGTCAGCAGTCATGTTAATAATCACAGTAAAAAACGTCTGCATATGACAGTGACCCACAGAGTACAAGTGACAGCAACTTTCCGTGATAGGGAACTAGATTAAACCCAAATAACCAATGGGCGCACAAATCTGTCATATAGACGTCAAAATATCTTGACAACAACAATAATTGACAGTTTGTACTATGCATTGATTTGATATAGACATATCAAAACGCTAATATCTCATGCAGAGCAACATAATTGACAACTTAGGATTATTTGAAACCAAAATATCTGAAATAGAAGAAATAATTGATAGTTTTAAACACAAATAGTTTATCACAAAGATAATTGAAGCCAAAAAGTTCTGAAAATTTCAGAAAAATTATACTTGATAAGTTTTAAATGTAAATGTAAATGTGCTTATTTACAGTCGCAATTCAGAGGTTGTCATGCTCTAGCAACTTTACATCTACATCAGGTCACTGGCATCCTCTAACACTATATCTATCATTCTCAACTTCGTGGGGAGCATACAGCATATAGCTACAGTAGTGCAGACTTGCTTATCAATCACATTAGCGTTCACTTGCCTGACCTGTACCTATTAACGTGTAGGTACCACAGAGCAGTGTGCAACCTGTTAGAGGTAGGTTTGCTCAACACCCACAACCAGACCTGACCAAAATTGAACCCACGACCATCTGTACTGGAGTCCAACTCCCTATCCATTTGAGAGGCACAGAGGCACACACATAACAAATACATGTACAACCTTTGGGGTAGGTCTTTACATTTTGTTGGGCCTGGAGTCCTGAAATGGTTATGAATGGTATGGCATAATAAAACCACTCAGATACATGTAATAAGAATTATCATTTTGATCAAAGTGACTTTTTTCAAACTATCAAAATATATTGATATGTAAAATGTTACCTAGACAATTGAAATTTCTTTGACTATACATTCATTTAGTAATATGAAGAAGGCCTTATCCTTTTGAATAACATCGATTTCTTGGAAACCAATATGTTAACTTGCACGCACAGTTGTTCATTTGAAATTACATTTCCACCAAACCTCCCATCATGATCTAATAGCAGCAAAACAATTGCCAGCTCTGTTCTCCATTTGTCTACTTTAATTTCAATGAAAAAAACATTAATTACATTTGACATGCGATGTTTCGTGGCTGTTTTAATAGATATTGAAACTTGGTGCAATATTTGTATAGAAAACCTCAAAACCGTCAATCCAATTGCTGAAGCTGCTGTGTAAATACAACATTGGGAAACCTGTAAATCATAATATTATGAAATACAAATATTATTCCGTCATAAAGAAATGTCAGTCAGGATTTCAGCAAGCCACAAAGTGACACCTCAAGTTTAAACTCACAAATCTCTCTTAAAGGTCATTCTGTCAGCAGAGGTCAGAGGACATGACCTTTGGGTCAAGTATCTCTCCACTAGATGGTGAGAATTCTTGTGAGAATATTTTCCATTGGTCTGGAGACAATGACAACCTCTGCAATATCATATCCTTTCAAAGGAACTCCATTTGGTTAGTTTGATATTCACTTTTCTTGGCTATTCCTTTTGTTATATATGACAACCATATAAGTGAAGACAATAATTGATAGATCCTTTAGGAAGTCACTTTATTGAGGCTTTACTGTAGCATTGCTGTAAGAAGCAGGAAGTGTTCTTTGTTAATAGTCTTGCTTCAAGGCATCAGCATAAAATTATAACGTAATAAATCTATATCACAGACTGCTGATGAAAGCTGTAATTGGAGTCATAATTGAGACTCAGGTCAACAGGTGTTACTTTGAGGACCTTTGAGTCTTCTGGTGGTAACATGGATGATAAAAAAGTCAGTACATTATACAGGTCATCATTCCAGGAGCAAAAGGAAACTGTAAAATAAAATGAAGCAGTGCTTGAAGTTGACAAATAACTTAGGAGTAGTTATAGTAAAATATTTAGTTATTCGTGAATTCTTTCACACTAGCCTACTTATATTCTGAAATATCTTAAAATATCTTTAAAGATTGACACCCTTCACCAATAGCATGAATAGGATATTAGTTCACCAGGCATTTATTTCACTGCTCTGAAAAGTCCCGCCTATAACATGTATAAAACCAACTTGCTTATGTTGGGTATGATACCCCCATGGCTCTTTGTACATGTATGTATGTTCATCTTTCACAGAAGCCTTTTGCCCTAAGAGTGCTATCCCTCAAGTTAATCCCATCGATCATGTTGACTCAGCAAACTCTCAATATTTCAAGGCCCCGTGATAACCTAACCAGCCACAAAGGTGGTGTTAATCGGCAGAATAAGGAGCTACCGTAACCTTATCTCATCCACAGTTAAGTCATAATCAACCCGACCCTGAGAGGATTAAAGACTTCACCTTCACCACTTATTGACATCACTTTCTGGCAGAAAACAGTGGTTATGTTCACAAATTGTTCAAATTTCACAAACAGAAACCTCATGCGGCCATTCACTTTGTATTATCATGTTGTATATAGACTTACGTAACCACAGAAACTTGATGCTATTAGAACAACATCCACAACTATTACAGTCTAACGGTAACACAGTGTCAGGGGTATAAAGGGATTTCTTTTCTTTTTTTATTCACACCAGATCCATTTTGGGAAAGCTAATAACTACATGTAAGCTTTCAAAGTTGATGATCAGAATGTATGATTGTCACATGATGCTAGTTGTCAATCTTGTTGTTATTACAGTAATTCTTTAAACAATGAAAGATGGTCTTACAATAGAGGTGAGGTTTTCATGTGGTGTTCTTTAACAATGGTTATACAGTATACGCATGAGGTATAATTCCTTGGCTGACATGTTCACATATTCTCACACATTGTCTTGGTTTCAAATGAATTAAAAAAAATTCTGACCACATTTTCTGTCAGCACTTTTCAATTACAAGCTGACGCGGAAGTTTAATGTTCTATTTGACCTTGGGTTAATGCAGTTAAAGAAAGCAAACAAGATTCAGTGAACAGCACATATCTTAAGTTATGGCCTGCTGGACTGCAAGAGCATGAACAGTGTAAAATTATTGACATATTTTGAACATTTTCGAAAGTTTCAAGTGACATGGTGACAGAACTGCATTTAACTCCATTTACTCATTCTTGACATCTGTAATTCAAAATCGCCCTTCCAAAATTATGACTCAAATTCAACAATAGATCAACCTTGTGGCCATAATTCTGTGCTCTCTGATCACTTTGATCTAATTAAGCCTTGTGTCCACTAATTTACTAGCAGACCAATACTTCAATTGAGGTTTCTGCCAATCAAAGCCAGAGGTGAGTGAGACCAGCCACCTGTTCTCCCCCTGGTGGGGCCTGTCATCATCACCGTGTTCACGCTCCATGATCACACAGGCAACACAGCCCCATCCATCACCGCAAACACACGGTCAGTTGGTCACTTCTTGTTTATTGTGCGAAAATAAATGGCCTTTTATTTGCATATTCGGCATTGTTTTCACCAAGTCCATCATATGTGATAATTGCACAAGGTCATTGGCGCACACGCCTACCTTGACAGAGGCCCTGTGGGGAGCTACAATGCTTCATTGCATGTTAAAGCATTTATAGCAATAGCACCTGGCCTGTAGTGTATATTAGACATGCACACAAAACTGCATAAATTTGTCAACTTTACTTGCCTTTAAAACGACTTTCTCAGACTCAATCTTTATGTGTTATGTTTAAGCTTTCTGTGGTGTCAGATAGGCCTTGTGCTTACTGCGCTACAATTCTATTTCAATACAATCCAATGGGCAAACTTTGATGATTGTTAAGCAAACTGAGTATATTGAAGACAGTGTTAGATTTGCATTTTGACAACTGTTTGTTCCAGCTGTAATACTCATTTCAGTGTACAGTTTCCAGCTGCTATACTCAGGTTCAATACACAGTTCATGACCATTCCATTGGTCATGTTGGTCACTAGCTTAATTGATTGACATTAAATTTGTTTCTGGAAAGGTTCCGAGTATGTGCAGTTTACATAGGACACAGTTGTTTAATACTAAGATATATTTTAAATACAGACTAATAAAACAGAGATGGTTATCACATGTGAGTGAAAACAAGAAAGTTCATACGAAGTCACACAATTTGTTTGTTTCATTTCATTATAAACATTTGACCAGCATATAAATATTTGTGTTTACATAAGTTCTCATGAATCTTTCATATGTGTTAGCTTTAAATTTGTCCAGTATTTTATTTCAATGGAATAATATTAACTTTAACATTAACTAAATTTAACTACTAACCACAAATAAAATGATTTGTGAATTCATGAAAAGAAATTTCCGAATCTCCCTACTTTTACTATATTCACAATATGAATCAAATCTTTGTACTTTTGTCAATTTTCAATTAATCCCATTCTGCTTTTAATATAGTTTAACTCTCTCCTAGACAAACTCTTTTAGAAAAATGACAATAACACTGTAACAAGTCAACAGAATAAGAACAACGTACATAATGGATTCCATTG
This sequence comes from Streblospio benedicti, assembly GCA_019095985.1. Lineage (NCBI taxonomy): Eukaryota > Metazoa > Annelida > Polychaeta > Spionida > Spionidae > Streblospio > Streblospio benedicti. The sequence goes on from CM032666.1 coordinate 43,580,502, forward strand.
TAAATATGTGACGTTTAGAATGTTTTAATTAATGGAGCCCGCTGTTCCTCATAATAGTTACACAAGATAAATCACTGATTAAATAGTTCCCATAGTGTTCACTTGGTGACCGCATAGCTCAATCAGTAACCACATCTTGGTACAGGCCAGTAAGCCACAATGAATGACCATTCCTGGAGATACTGGTCACCTAAAGTGGTTGCTAAGAACGATTCCACTCCAGATTGGTGATATATAAACACACACCTATGAAGGGTGCTTACAGCATAATGTTGCACTGTAATGACATGGTCACTATGATTGCACTATATGGCGATGTTTGGAGGTTGCGCTGTAGTAGCTGGTCACTCTAGATGTCTGAATGTGAAGTATGGCTGTAATTTCACATTCACTTCGTTTCAATGTCATTCACTTTACTCAAGCCCAAATAGCTCGTAAATGCCTCAATAACAGCATTTTATGTACTACAGCTGATGAGAAACGAGAGTATTTACAATTCTAGAGGTATGACTGTGATGAAGCTGGAAATCAGTCTGTGGTTAGAATGAATGAACATCCATAAGGAGCAATAGGTGGTCATCATGTATCACAAATGTTTCATTGATGTCCACTGAGGGACCAGCAACTACATACTGTGTACACTGATACACCAATTTGTAATTGAAAAGTTAGGCTACAATAATCTGTGAACTGATGTTTGAACTATCAAAAAATATACTCAACATTATTACTGAAATATTATGCTGTAATGAGGTTGTCAATATGATTGCACTGTATGGCGATATTACTTACAAAACACAATTGTGTCATGAGTTTGATTACTAACTGTGGCCCACATTTAAGAAAGCATGTTCTAAAAATTGTGACAAAAGTACCTTACTTGCCATTTACACTTATCATAATTTTGCAGTCAAGGCAGAGCTCTATCAATCCAAATATTAGATTCTTGCAGGCATAATGCATAAAAAATGAAGTCAGAAAGACATAATAAAACAAGATAAATCCTCAATCATCAATCTGTCAACTATGGCAGTTGGCTTCACCCCAGGGCTCCCAGAATCCCCCACCCCCTTCAGCTACACCGGTTACTCCAAAATACAACTTTCTTTCTTTCTTTTTTATGAGAGAGGTCATTACATGGAGGTCACCGGCTCCCCTAAGGGCGTTAACACGGATCAGTGATTGCTCCCAACTATCCTCTACATTGGTTTTTGCAGGTGATATAAGAGTTAAAAGGTTAGACGACAAAGGCTTCTGCAGCCACGACTGATCAGTACTTGTCCCTCCCTGGGGGATTTATGTCTGATCACTTGCAGAGATATCAATCATCCCCTGATTGTTATTTAGATACAATCTAATGATTCAAAAAGTCTTTTTGCTTACAGTCATGTTTACTGCTTGCTTAATTGTGTATACTGAAGCATACAGATCCTCATATACCACCAATACTTTTTGTTTCTCAGTATACATGTTAATACGAATAATTCCTCAGCTAAGAGAAGTCTGAAACCTATCATTATATCATATTTCTAAAAACTTATTTTGGTCACCAATAGCACAGAGAACGTAATTATGGTCCTGGACAGATGATATCACTTTGAAGTTGTACATGATTTACAAGCACGCTGGAAATAAGGGCTATAAGAGTGCATCAGAAGCTGTTCCTCTGTAGACCCATGTACCCAACACTGAGCCGGCCCAGTGGACAGCCCCCATTATTACCTACCAATATATTGCTGCCTTTATTACCCCACAGAGACACAATTCTTGCCACTTTTTCCACGGGGTTTATTTTATCTGTGTAACATAGAGCACTGACTGTTTGAACATTCAAACTACAGTAAAACATTGAGAATGAGCAGAAGACCTCCCTTGATCTTCTTATGGATCTAAAAAAATACATAAAAATGATCATTAAATAAGGAAAACATTACAAAGGAACCACCTATGCAGCTTTAGAGTGACAACCTTTAGTGAGCACATTTGTCTATATATTTTCTGGGACCACCCTGTAAAATGACCTGTCTGTAAAATAACAATCCATATCCAAGTTAAACCATTCATAAAGTCTTCCTTGAACATGTTGTTTCTGCTAGTTGCACTGTATGGGAGACCCCATCTATTATCCCATGTTTCACTACTTAGAGAAATAAACATTGTACAACAGCAGTTTTGTTTTAAATTCCCTGCAATGCAATAAAACTGCAGCTGAAGCGTAAAATGTGAACGGAAGTGAGATTTTATCGCCCCCAATTGGCTTGCTTCACAATTTGTACTCTTCTTTCTCAGGCGGTCTGATGAGCTGCATTTTGTTTTTTCCATTATCTCAGCCTGAGACATATTTGTATGCTATGTTCTCATTCATTTTTGTGTAAATTCCTATCCCACCCCCACACATAAAGATATTAAAGCCACTAAAGATTAAGCAAGATTGACTGAATGAACTAAACAAGAAGTAGGAGTGGTGAAATGTCAGATCATTAATTTGTTGCATACACAAAAAGCCACTGTATAGAGATTAGAGTACAAACAAGGACATCTTTAAACTGTGGATAGTCATACTTTATCTTTATAAAGATTGATGCCGTACATGTATAAAAGCTTTCAATATCAGCGAGTTTTAACATGTATACCTTTGCCACATGAAAAGAAAAAAAAGAGACCAACCAATACCAGCTGGAGAAGTGATCCAACTCCCACATGGTTTGTGATAATTAATGTTTGTTTCCACCAGGGTATACAACACTTGTCTCCATTAGTTGGTAAACTAATTGACTAAGATAAGTATTTGAGTAGAGAATACATCAACCATACAATCGTTCAGTTCACATTATCACATTATAACACTACAATAACGTTTATCGAGCCACAGCAGAAGGCAATTCTGCTAAGAAAATAAAAGGGCTGTACCCACTAAAACAGCAATAGAAATAACCACTCAAAGAACAATAGAATACAAGTAACCTCTTGAACCACAACACAGTCAAGTTAGCCACTCAGAGCCACCAATAAGGAGAGCCAGGAACTCATGTAACTATTGATAGTTGAACGTAACCTGTTTATAGTAACTACACAATAAACAATTTACTCTGGAGCTGCTGATTTGACAATAAACAGGCTGCAGTCTGAACGAACAGGTCAATCGGTGAATGCCCATAGAGTAACCATGGCCCTCTGTGATGGCAATTCATTTGTAATAACTATGTAATACAACAACTTCTAAATGTGCTAGTCCACCTGCCATGTATTGTGCCTCTGTAACATGGCCATTGTGTGAAGTGACCACAGCTATATCGGACTGCTACTGCTACTGTAGAATGGATCCAATGTGTGGTGTTTCACATTCACCTGTAGTCACACTAACCAGACACACTCACCAGGCATGCAAAACAGACACCAACAAATGTGGCACATCCAACAGACAGGTAAATCACACGTGGACAGGTGGCACGGGTCCTACTGAACAAGTATAGAAAGGGACGCTCGTAACTCATCACATACATCAGGAGAGGGACGACAACCTGGTGGAACGTTTTACAAAGTAGACGATATGCTAGCCTACAGGTAATACCAAGATGTGCACTGTGATAGTGAACATTCGATTGGACACTACATCAAAGTATATCAAAGTATTACTTGTTTGTCTTAGTTTAAAAAAAAATGCATGTCCATACACCTACACACCGATGAAAAAACAGATAACAGTTAACATTCTGTCAGTTACAATTCTCATATCCATACAGCAAATATGAACTTCTCGTTCATTTCGTCCTCATAACTGATAAAATGTCAATAAATTTGTTATGAAATCGTAATGAATTTGTAATGTAATTACTGTGTCTCAGACAAGGTTATTAGTACAGATGATTAGCCTCATTGGAAGAGAAAAACGGCTAAACTGCGAGCTGCAGCTGGCTGTGATGTATGAACCCAGTCATATCATCAATCACGCTGCTCCATGCAACAGACGATATACTTATAGTCATGCTGTGTGAAATTAAAATACTCAAATAAAAGCTCCAGATAGCATTCTTTACATATTCGAATGCTTCCATTTCAAATCCAGATAGTTTTGATTTTTGTAATGGTAAAAAATGCTTTTCAAAGTGAAATTTGACTACATATTTCCGGCCATTACATTTTCATGAAAAACACATTTTGCTTAAATTAACTGTTTCTAGGGTTGTATGTTAATTCTTCCTATTTTGTTGAGCTGTTACAGAATCCAGGTCAAACACATCAAAGTATAAATGATAAACTCGCTGCAAATTCCTTCTAACTGTAAATAATTTATATTCTCAGTCAGCAGCACTTTTACTGATAATGACTGAAACAAAAAATGGTGTTGTAACTAACAGCAAGAAAAACAAAGAAACATTAACCTTTCCTCCCAATTTTTTTTTATTTCTTTCCGCTGCACTATCTCAGTGGGTGATTAGCAGTTTAATACCTCCTTGGAGAGTTCTCCGCTTTCAAAATGAAAATCATTGATGGAGAAATCGGCATAATTGACATTTTATCACCCAGATGTTTGTTTATCATTATTTCTCTTCAATGACTTGTAAAGAAATGTAGGAGATTTTTCATTGTTTCTAGTAAATAATTGAAAACAAACTATTTGGAGTGGAACAGACAATCCTGGATGGTTTGTTTCACATATATGTAACTATACACATTAATCACATTAATTATAGTTGATAAATCAACATCAATACGCCAAGAATATTGTTCCGATGAAAACAATTACAAACTTAAAGTTCTAAATATATTTAAAGACACGTATACTACTTTTATAGTTACAAGAATTTTAGGCTATAACTTATCGTTTTCTGAAGCTTCTAATTTAGCAAATAAACTTTTCCAAATAGTGAGTAACTTTTTTCTTACTATTTCTTTTAGTCAATAATGCATCATGCCTAATGAGAGCATTGGCCTCTGTGTCAGCGATAACCTGGAATTGGGGATTTGCATGTTAAGACAAGATATGTTGCATCACCGCTCATTCTACGGAAGCTTGTTATCATCACTGACCCATAAATCACTTTCTCAGGACCTTTTCTTTTGCTTTAAATTGGTCGCTTCCATTCTAGTGTGTTGATGCCAATAGTTAGGGTGTGATTATGTGTCTATAGATAATAATGAAATGTTCTATACACATATGAAAAACCTAATATATCCACCACCTCCACAGAAAAAATAAATAAACAAGAATGAATAATACAAAAACAACATATATTATAGAGAGTGAAATGTTAACACAGCAAATAAATACATCACTGTATGATACATGATAATTTTCACCTCACATCTCTGACTAAATTGTATAGCATTAGACACTCTTTGCACTGAGCGTGTGAAACACGACATACCATTATCTTAGTTTTTTTTCTTTCTTACTGAAAAAATTCATTGCATCATTTGAGAAAAAAATTGAATGTAACATAGCATCCAATGTCAATTAAATGTCTCCTATTGTTAAGAATCCTCCATCTTACTGATGGTCAAATGTTCAACATGCAGGTCCAGCACATGCAGCGCTTCTATGATCAGGATAAAGGTGATCACTGTCACATTAAATAGACACACAACCATTCAGCCTATTCTGTCTGACAAGTGTGAACTGCCAGGTACCAATCTCCACTCCCAAATGTCCATCATAACAGCTAATCACAGTGATTTATTCTACACCAAAAACGAGAACTGTTATTTTCTGGCCCGATGCTTCTCCTATTAAAGCTTCATCCAGCAAAATCAACAAGTACAGAGACGCCATCCAAAGGTGGCCACTTGCACAGACCATAATGTTCACACTACAGAGTTGGTCACCTTACAAAGAGGTTATGTACGGATTACAAATTCTACATCCCAACTGCGTACTAGGGTAGTGCATGATGTCACCCTAGCAAGAGGTCAATCTCACAGCGTTCACTATTAGGGGTTGTGCTGTGCCAAGACAGTGGCCCCAACACGGTTGTCATCATCGTGCCATAGAAACACATCTATGTCTTCTGATTTTCCCAACGGCTATTTCATCTAATGTAACATGATATAATCTGACGCACGTTCATTTTTTTTATCCATGATGGCATGGACTTGATAAGGAGAGATATTGGATGGCATGATCATAGGTTTTAAGATACTCAAGGCCACAATATGGGTGGGTGCATGTCAACCTTTATTCTTACAGAGTTGAAAATCACTTTCTGGATGAAAAAAATCGGTTAAGTCTGTTCATCAAGAGATTCACCACCCTATATAATCTCCTGAGAAGAAGATAAGATACTGATCTCATCGACAATCCAATATGATATGATATCTTCTGCTCATCAGTGAGACTGCTTCATACTATAATAATGATATATAATCACCATAGCAAACAAAGTAATAGACTATCAGCACCCACAATTACTTAGATCTTCATAGACGTTTACTACCAAGGTACAGTACAACTAACCCAAAAATGGTTAGGGTATGAATTAGGCTTTATCATTTGTAAATCATGCCACAGTTTGCTGGGGTGAGAAGATTCTCCAATAATGACAAGAACTTAAAGTTGACTGACCACTATTTTTCAATGATTTTCTCAATCATTTTAAATTTTGATCCAGTTGTCGACAAGCTCTCAATACATATACATCCCTCATACATATCATTCTTTGAAGTTCCATTGTACTATGACAAATCGGTAAACCAAAATGAGCCATTACGTCAAAAATCTTTATGAAAATGAAAACTGTCCACGTTAGACAGATGTCCAATTCACTCCTCATTTGAAATGGTTTTAAGTGTCCACAATGAACGTTTCCGCTGTACTCTGTATGCTGTGTCATAGTCCTCTTCGTGAGCTTTATCTGTGATCTGCTCCACTTGATTACATAATGGATCTGTTTTCTCTAGGAGACCGCCTCCACTTTGCCTCGTTATTTGATTCCATCAAAATGAGATATTTTTAAATGATTCTTTCAAAACACACCATAATTAAGCAGCGATGACATCAAGCAGTAATCATGGGGTGGCACAAAAGAAGAAATGATCAGTGAGTTCAATATATCAATACAACGAATAGGCAGTTATAGAAATTGACTGTGTGTTCTATAGCATAGTAGAAGAAACAAGTTATAATTGATAGGATTTCATATACCGTAATCTTCATGGGCTGGGAAAATGTCTGTTCAAACAGTCTAGACAAGAAACAAATGGTCGGTTATGATTGTATGCTCAGTCAATCATCTTTTATATAAAATAGGAATATCTGTCAATGAATTCAATGTTGTTAAGGTATAACTGATATACTGTCTACTATTGCAAAATTCTAAGCTATAAAACATAAAATCAAACAACATTTGATCCTTCAATTTCTCACAATTTCAAACTGGGAATTGAACCCACTACCTCACAGCTTGTTGTAGTCAAAGAATGACACACAAGACACATTTCAATATACAATATATCTATGTAACAAGTACTAACAACAAAGCTCTGAGATACTAGGGCTTTATAACTGAAAATACAAACTGAGTTTATTATGACATAAGACATAAATCTTTGTTAACTGGCGCGATCCAATTACCTCAAACACCAAGCCAGAAACAGACTCTTGTTCCACACGCTCTGCAGATAATAAAGGTTTGATTTATAAGTAAAAATCAGCAGCATTTCCAGGCTTGCAAGGGGGAGCACAATTTGGCCAATATTCATAACGTTTCTCCCACTTTGTTGCTGCAATTTGTTCCTCTAATGAACATGATGAAATGTCAATCGTGCTCTTGACATTTATCAACTCACTTCCAATTTTACTATACTGTTAAGACTGATAACATTGTTCAAATGAAATTGCATTATAATAGAGCAATGATATTCATTTTGGCAACTTCAAGCTATTTCCTAGCTTGGTGCAGGAGTTAGAGACCCAAACATTCATTGATGGAAGAAAGCGAAGATCAAAATTCTTAATGGCAATAATAGAAATCCATCTTATGTTCAAGAATTATTAGTCATTTTCACTGATGATACTGTTAAAGAAGCTGTAATAAGCTATTTATTATCACTATGACATATGAAAATTTCACTCAACAATCAAATTGTACTCTGACCATTTACGCATAACAATGAGAAATGTCACATCCTACATACACAGATATGTTTTATAACCAGGTTTTCAGGTTATAGTTTACAAGGCACGTGCCAGCTAATTTCACAACTTTGCTTATCAGCGGCATGTCAACTGACCGGTGGTCACTGGAGCTAAGGTACTTGCTCCAGGGGCTCGCACAACGACTGCCCAGTGGTCATCTGACCCTTGCCCATAATCTCAGGTTACCATACACAATAATATAGGCTACGTAACAGTAGAGTGCCTCATTGGCACACACTGATTGTGGTGCGGGTTACGAGCTAAATTATGTCAGACGTTAATTAGTCATGTTCATGTTTCCCACGGAAATGTAGGTCACATTACTTGGCCTTGGACAAAGGAACGTTAAATGGAATTTCTTCAGTATTTTCGTCTTCACAATTTATCATAAGTTTGAAAAAATCTGTAAAACAAATATAATTCATGTGATTGAATTTTAATACTTAGCTGAAAATTTCCCTGCTTTACGATGTTTCTACAAAATGTCTTCAATATCTTTTAGTAATCTATGTTTTTAGCTCCTTCTCAGCCTGCTTTTCACAGAACAAGGTCCATGTTCACACTATATCATGTACAACATGGCAGACGACAGTGATGAAAACTGACATGCCACAAATGAACAATTGACGAATGACCTTAAAATGGGGTTAAATGTGTGTCAAAACAAATACAATTACACACCCTCATTACGTGAAAATCAGACATCACTGTAGCAAATGTGTAAATGATACCTCATTAGTCAAATTAGTCCGGGATTTCCGAGGGTCATAAAAAAATCATTATGCTTTTCATATCCTATGCTCTCACCATACATTGTACATAAAGCTTGTTGTTGATCAGCATTTAATTGGAATTTGGTTTCTTATGTGATGCTTCGATTGCCCACAATAGGATTAGAGTTGACCCCTTTAATAAATACCACTCTCTGGTTCATTCATTAAAGTTTGACTTCAAAAATGAAAAACACCTTACAACATGCACACTCAACCTTTATTTTCAACTGACACAAGCAACATGAATTTAAAAGGCATTCGTGGCAGAATGCATATTTAAGGGTTAAATAAAATAGGAAGAGAATCTTGGTTACAAAGGTCTTATGATTATACCTCAATAGACCATTGTGCAGTAGACTTGACAAGGCAGAACTTATTACCACGACAACAATTAGCTCGTAAGGGCCATTATTTGTTACTTTCATTCTCAAGTAATTAGAAAGCACAGGATACAGTAGAACAAAGTCAAGTTATCACTTGCGTGTGTTATAATGAAGAAATGTATTGACGTGGATTGCTTATTACAGGGTGTAATGGTTATTATTAGGAGGAATCAAGTTAATATCTTTACGATCAATTAAGAAAAGGGGTCTCTTTATGCAGAAGGTCATTTTGTAGCTGTGTGTTGTAAGAAGTCAAATTAGTAGAATGTGATTTTGCAGAGATCTCTTTTCTCCCGTGACACCTGATAGTTAAGGAAAAATGATTTATGACTTGTGTAAAAATTTGTACAAAACATGCCACACGATTATTCGTGATCATGCATAAGTCCAAAACAAGCCTGTAAAGAATGTGAATTACGTAGTAATAGGCCAGTGAACGGAGTGATTGACACTGTGATTACATAACAAAAGTTGGTCTTATTTGACAGGGTGTGCACATTACAGATTAATACTAAGAATACACATTTACCATTAATGTGCCAGGGGTCAACTGTTGAGAAGGTTGAATAACTTACATTATTGATTAGCACATTTAAACAAGATTGCTGTATTTTTTTTGCCTGTTATGACGTATTAAATATTCAAACCATATATTAGTCAATTTGCTATACATTTCCTGTTTCATGCATTTATGCAATTGTTTTTGGTGATAATCAGGAAATAAACTTGCAAATAAGGGAATGTTAACTGGCCTGGACACGATATTCAATATGGGCTCCAATTTTAATGGGTTTTATAAATGAAATTTGCAGGAAAACTTTGAAAATTAGCCTTTTCTCCAAATGAGAGCAAATTGAGAATTCAACAGGTTTTAGATCTTACATGGGTACAACTTTATTATAAAGAGACATAGAATATATAATAAAATATCTGTAAATGGGTGTTCCCACTACACAGGTGGTCCTTGTGAAGTTGTACTGTACCAGTATTTGTTGAGGGCAGATTTACTATAGAAAACTCTAAATATCAATTAAATTCCCTGTGGTCATTTTTAATGGTCCAAATCAAACAGAATACCGAAAGTTCTTTGAAACTAGCAAGAATGGAAAATGGAGAAATAAAGTAGAGAGAAGCAAAGCACTCGTAAGTAAATTACATAGGGGCTCTTGCTTTTACACGCATGGATTTTATTCAATATTGGATTTAAACAAAGTCAACATTGTAAAATGTGTTTTTCATATATACAATTGTCATCAATAAACAACAGAACGCAACTTTTTGACATTCACATTGTTTAGTTTTGAGTTCAGAATTCCAACTATTCTGTGCTTTGATATAATATAAAAAGAAGTCCTTTTGACTCTTATACTATCATTATATCTTTGAGGTGGCAAATAAAAATTGTGGCCATAATGCCACGATCACTGATAACGTTCTTAGACCCATATTAGGTTATCTGTCTTTTTTAATGGAGCGATAAAATCACAATGCCAGTAGATTTTTAAATCCCAAGCTTTCCAAGAAATTCTACAAGAACCACATTCATAATGCCACTTTAGTTGTGGTCTCATTTTCTCTACTTACAGAACTGAAGAAATAAAGAGATATAGTGAATTCACAAAGATTGTTTGCATAAATGATCAATTTTTAAATCCTAGACAAAAAAGAAATTGGTTATCCTACAGAAAAGTAACTATATATTACATCAGAAATATTATAAATCATTATTAAAACCAAGCTGGTAACAGATACTTGGTTTCACATGAAGTTTATGTTTTCCCATAAAAATTGGCTCTCTTAAAAACGAACTGATACAGGCTCATTTCAACTGATTTCTCTGATCAGTAATTCCTGATAACAGATATTTTCCCATATTGTTGGTCTACATGGGGTTTACAATTTGAATGTGGGTCAAATGATGAAACCTTTCAGCCCGGTGCTCAGATAGGTTTGGCTGACCCCTCTTTGTGTCAATAGTTTTCTTCAGATAAAATTGGGCATGAAATTTTCAGAGAAACTTCAAAATTCATTCAATGATGCTTTTTACTTTCATTATTATGATTTCATGTCTTCAAAGTAACGTCATTACAATAAAAGATAAAAAATTATGATCTATCTATGTCGTATCCATTTTACCAAATTGAAAATTGTCCAATCAGTTCACTCAGTATGCTATTTTCTTGCAAAACAATATTAATTGATCAAGAAACACACCATGTTTTACATGTATGTAAATATCAAACTTAAATGGAAAAATGAACTCACACAAGTGAAATATCCATTGTTAGTCTTTCAACGAGGCCTATTAACTCAGCCAAACATGGATTTTAAAAATCACAGTAGCCCTATAATAATACATGCATACTTGGTCTTTCGAATTCTACTCAAGCATTTTTGCATTCACATTAAAGCCCATTGATATATTCACATTGTAATCAAAGTACAACCTTAACAATTCTAAATGAAGATGAGGGCCCTATTTGATTATCATACGACCAGTGATATTGGATCACAGAAGTACAAAACCTGGAAAGTGTGTGTGAGTGTCACGGCATGTCTGAGTGTGGATGATTACGTACCCCAGTTGCACCATGCAAGGGCAGCTGACCGATCCAACGCAATCATATCAGTGGCTGTCGTCGTCATATCCATCTTGGAACTCAATCACAACATATCCTCTCATATACCCTCACCAAACACATACCCCCACACAGTCTTCATTTAAAGCACACACTAAGCTTCCAATGCTGCCATTTAAGTCACAATGTTTGCATCAAACATGACTTAAAAATGAACAGCAAAATTACACCCTATCCAAACAGACCAGAGCTCAATCCAACACAGTTCTATCCATTTACAGATGGTTTTTCAAAAGACATATCCATTAGCTCCTATCCTGACTGTGGTGCCTCTATAGGCACAATTCATGTTTATCATCAAGATCGTTCCCATTTCAGCTCATACACCGTCAACTCTACTCAACTGACCACTCTAACATCCACACAGCTCATTGAAAGAAAATGGCTACAAAAAGCTGAAAGCCACCCTCTTCAAAGGCATGGAGTATCCATGTTTGAATTGCAGCTTACGGTGACTTTATCCTGTGCCCAATAATCCCCCAGCACCTAAATCTGTCATAGGGTGAGCTGCCCTAAAAACCGACAGTGATATCTGAAACTTTTCAAAAGCTACCATCCATGTTTATCATAGAGATAAGTTTGGTTGCCTCTGTGTGTCGATCTGCCACCCATGGACGTGGTCAAATGAGCTGCTGAAAGGCTTGATGATATCAACTGTCTTCAAAGGCTCGTTATCATTATCATCCTCACACCATCTAACAGAGAGCTGACTGCGATTAATTGCGAGTGCTTGAGGCAGGTAGTAGGTGAAGCGGTTCTCCACCGTCACCACTCGCGGCTGCACAGCCACAGCAGACGATTTGTCTAGTCTCAGTCTAACCACCCTGTTTACAACTTCCAAATATTCAGCAAGTGCCATTTTCAAAAGCAACTTCCACTTTCATTATTTGAATATTCTAAAAGATAGTCAACGACTCTGAAAAGTTAGAGCTCTTATTAACGTCATAATCTTGTGTCTCACTGCGGAAATGTTTCGATGCTTCAAAAGCAGCCTTTTTGACATGATCTTCAAAAACTTTCAAAGCATCCTTTTACCATGATCTTCAAAGGTCTCAATTCAAAGTCATTCAAAGATTACTTTCATTGGCCATAAAAGAGCATATGAAACAGCAGATGTGATCTTTAGTGTCGGGTACTTAATACGATGGCTTTCTAAAATTCTTACGCTATGATTTTAAATCTAAAATGTCTAACATACATAGCTCAGAAAGACAAATCCTCCTGATATAACCATTTCTATAAGTAACACCCAAATCTTCCTGTCAAACACACTCTTTCCATTCACTATCTCAAATTAATAGGGGTCTTAATAGTCATCATAGTCTTGTCGACAACTTGCAAGAAATGACCATTGACTACCTCTCTATGCTATGGTAAAAGTTATACATGTATATTCTACATGTATGACAGGGTTTTTACTTAGGCATCCCACTTTTAGGTGTCTGAAGGTTGATATTTTGATGACAGCTTAACCACTGGTCATCATAGCTGGTCAAAGCCTTGACCCCACATTTTAATGGGCCTTATCTTCAGTAATGGCAGCTGTATAACTTTCTCCCATAACTTTGCGCACTCTATGCCATATGGTTTCATACTTTTACTTGATTTTTGTATAAATGTTACACTTTTCAATTATGAATTTCTACATTATTTGACATATCAAAGAAAATTATCTCAAAATAAAAATAGGGTGCTGCAACTTCACTTTCAATACAGTCTTGTCTTAAGTTTGTGTCAATTTATGTGTGATTTACCATTCAATACAAAATCTGGATTAAGAAGTCACTGCTTAAAAATAAAAAAAATAAAGTTTCTGAAACAGCTGATCCAAAAATTAGACTGTAGATGGCATTAGTTGGATGAAAAATTAAAGTAAAAACATTTACTTTGGAACAGCTTTCCCTGCCATCAGTGTTACTGTGACTAAGTGTGTGTCGTGTCACTGGATCAGACTATCATGTGGGTGCTACTGGAGGTCTGGGCTACAAGGTCCTTCATTGTGTCATGGAGAAAAGTGAGGTGTCCAGTGACATGCGCCCCATAACCACCCGGTCCTCCTGGTATGGACCCATTGAGGGCTTCTAATCATGTTATTAACACAAGGCCATTCCCCTTTTAGCAGACGTACCGGGTATCAATTGTTGAAGGAATCAAAAGAACCATTGCATGCAGGATGTCATTACATTTTTTATCTTTTTTGCGCATAGATTTTAGAAAGCTATCCATTCATAAATGCTGAGATCAGAGTTCATATTTTAAATAATACTGTATCAAATTTGGGTATAATAATGGTCCAACACATAATACTATGTTTCATTATGCAATATCTACTTTCAAAACATGTAGAAGACACCACAGACGTGCCTTACTGAAAAGGCACTACTCTGAATTTGGTGAGGTAGCAGGTGAGACAACACAGTTTTTATGTAACGTTTTTTTTTCCACAGTAGACCTGCATTGTCTCCCTCAATTCAGTACATGGATCTGTTACACAGCAACCATTGTTCACAGCATTGAAGAGATAAAACAGGAAAAATTCGCTATTCATACTTTTTTCATCAATTTGCACAATCGTTTCTTGTGCTTTCGGCAATTTTGAATTTGTGCGCGTGCACGTGCGTGCGTGCGTGTGTGTGTGTGTGTGTGTGTGTGTGTGTGTGTGTGTGTGTGTGTGTTTGAAAAACTTAACTTGATTTTTTTGAATGGGATAATTGAACATAATTGTAAAAGAATTTACAAAATTATTGCTAGAATAATAAAACTCCAAAACACTAACTCACCACCAATCAGCTGGTTCAAAGCTATTTGCAAAGATGGCTTACCTGAAAAAAAGAAAAAAAAGTTCAGAACGTGGAGTCAAAATACATTTTTCTACTGCTCAACATTGAATTAGGTAATCAAACCTATTGTGTAGAATGAAATATTACACTTACTGACAGACGAAAACTAACTACCACTCATTTAACCTATTGGTGAAATTGTCAAATGTGATATCGACACAAAAAGAGAATCCTTGTGGGCAATCTTGTGAATAAGTTTGATCATTAGAACTTGTCTCTTCTAATGACTTTTTATATGCAGACTTAAACTTACCAAAACGAAAAGTTTCAGGGTAATATACATACAACTTACTTTCATTCATTTTTTCATATTCAAAAGTGTATTGGTATCAGCCGCAATTAACTTTTTAAAAAATGAGCAATTCTTTGTCATGAAAAAAGAGACAAGACATTAATTGATTTTGAAATGGGATGCACTTTTCCTAGAAAGGTGATATGAGATTTATTTGTTTCCCTGCAAACTTTTTTAAAAATTACATGTATATGGATACCAGGTCAAATGACAATCAGCCTCCTTCCATGTAAAACAGATTCGTAAAATAGACTCAAAATATTACAGCGATTTCAACTGATATGAATATAATCATCAAATCTGACACCGAAAATTGTTGCTGACCGAGACAAAAAGGTGACCAAATGTCACTATATCACTGGCCGATGATAACTGTGTCATGTGCAAATGGTCTATGAAATCCATGCACAATTGATGCATACTACGATCTGTCTGTCACATAACAACCTAGTAATATAGCAACCTCTATAATTTGACAGCCTCTACAACAGTAACTATGTAACACACCAATGGAACATGCCATTTGATCCTGCTACCTTCATTAACAGGTTGCTTGTCTTGTAAGTGAGATCTTGGTCAAATGCCACGGCTAAACTTTTCAATGCGTTGTTCTGTACTTTCATTGTCTCTTCGCATATATCACGGTTATTATTCAGGTAATAACAGTTAGCTGAGGTTTGTTGGGCGTCCCCTCTCAGCGAAGTACGGAAGTACGCAGGCCACTATGGTGGGGTTAGTTAGCCCAGTGGGAAGTTGTGGCCTCCCAGCATGTAGTCTTAAAGGCCAGACAAAAACACAGTGCAGGTTAATCGACATACGGGACGCTATTGTTGAAACCAGGTAAGCTTTTAAAACATGTTACACCATCTATTTATGGAACTGTACAAAATGTAACTATTAATTTCATTTGTTTTTTCAGTAACGTGTTATTTCAGATGAACAAATTACTGGATCTGTCGAGAGCTGTTAGAAAAATGGCTTTAGTATCAAGGTGAAAGGGATACAAGGTGAAAATGGGATAATGATTATCATTCGTTCTAACGGTATATTATAGGGAAAATTCCTTGTTAGAAAATTAACAAAGACAAATGACAGCTCACTGAATGATATCGTAATCACTGTATGTTAGGGGCATAAGTGAATTAGACATATACCTGCTATGGGTGGTATGATAGATAGTTTTTTTTTCATCAATTCCATTCAATTTTACTTTATGTCTATTTCAGCAATATTTTAAAAGCTAGAATGTTTGAAAAGGCTGCACACAATCAAAACCATGATTATCACAATGATAGTTATGTCAGAAATATTTATGCTATTACATTCCCTATGGTTAATGTATCTTTCTTTTCCTAACATGTTTTGTGTCAATACAACCACATTTCAACCGTTCATGTTATAGGAAGTGTATAAATTTGACTACTGTACTTGCCTCTGTAATGACTGGAAGTAAATGTCCCTTATGAGCAGAGAGGAAAGATTGGATATCACTTGATTCTCCAAACAAAGAACCTACTGTACCAAAAGCATGACTTATCATGTATTAGATTCTTGTTTAGCCTATATCATAATGTTTTATTTCCACACCGGAGATCTCTTGCTGGACTGATCAAAGCTATTTAATCATCTTTCTGGATCAGATACTTGACCTTTATGGTTGACTGGTCAGATAGCCCCAGATACTGCACACATTCTGCATTTTGTCAAACAATACTATTCATTCAAAATTGAAATGATCCTCAGCATCTGAAAAACTACCTAGTGATATAAAGTATTTATATTTTCTGGCAATCAAGAGCCGGCTGTTCGAACTGCGCCCCTAAACTTCAGCAGCAGTACAGGCACATGGTCGCCTATGAGCTTAGCTCCTTGCCAGTAATGACTAGAACTAGAACTATCTAGTAAATAAGTTCTAATTAAATTGGACGTCAGGATAACACTTTCAGCAAAGGGACAAACCAAAGTATATTGTAAATATGAATTTACACTATCATATGTTGAGGTCTTCTGGGATTTAAAATAATTGCATTTAGTATTATAAAACGTTACCTTATTCTAATGCAGTAGCTAATCATATTACAAAGAAGTATTTTGGAAAATGTGTTATGAGCTAAAAATTGATATTTTGAGAGCAGATTCCATGTAAAACTTAAAGGGTGTTAAAATGTCAGCATTATCAGTATGATCAAAAGGTGGCAAGAATAGAGAAATTTGACACTTGGAAGAAAAATATATATACAGTTTGTATTACAAATCACCCTAAAACAATGTACAAGTAGTAATTCCAGGAATAGGACAAGTTTGAATTCCTACTAATTGGTCACAAAGATTTTCAGGAACAGGTTTGATTTTGAACCTAATAAGATATAATGAAATAACTGAATTTTAAGATATGCCCAAATAGACTAAAATGTCAATTAATTTAGTTATCAGTATTTCAGGAGTAAAAACATTTTAGAAGTTTGGAACAAAATGAATTAAAATATGTCCGAATATGTAATAATAAATATACAATAAAATAACTAAAACATTTGGCAGGCACATGACACTATATTTCATGTGAAAAAGTAGTATATGCATGGACAAATAAACTGCTTGTACCAGGTTTGTTTAGAATAATGTCATCACAAAGTGTTGTTTTTTTAAATCAGGGATATAATAACTGGGGCTGGTGATATTCTATACGTAAAAGGTCACAAACTTTCCAGTATCAGCCAATTTCATCATCTCCACTTTCTCCACATAAATCAGTCTTTCTTTACCTTTCTCCAATTACATGATCATCATCTATCTGCTTTACAACAAAACTCAGGATATGTAAAAAGTGGCAAGCCAAATAAAGGTGACACCTTTGTACAAAGACTAAAAAAAAGTCCTTCTTTTCAGAGTCACATCACTTATGTACATGTATATAGTATTTTCTTGTTTGACATCAACCTCATAAGGCCAGAGAGATTGTTTTTTTTATATTAAAAGTGTACCTCAAAATATTTTCATTGAACAGAAAAATTTATTTTTCAAGACTAAATGTATAAGAATCAAAACATCACTGATTATTGAATTTCAAAATTGATATGAATGTCTTTTTGACCAGTGCCAAGGTCAAGATGACATGAGACAGTCCTAAGGCTATGTCCCACCAAAAAGATCTACCCTAAGCGGATACTCAGCGTATAGAGTGTAAGTTGTAGCAGCTAAAATATATTCTTTACAGATATTATGCTTGGCTTAACAGCCGCCTAAATCATGTTGATCTGTTGGATTCCATATATCAAAATATGGCTAAGGTTTCTTACCCACCAGTGGGTAGAGGATGGATAGCTTATAACTTACACTAGTCATTTGTTTGAAGAAATTTTTTAATGCAATACACCATAGGCATGTAGGTAATAATAATAATGATTATAATGAACTTTGTGATTTGTTCCGACAGAGCACCAAAATGAACATTCAAAAGGGAATATCTGTGAAAGCAAGCAAAAAACAAGGTAGGTGCCCATAACCTGGTGTGAATAATAAAGTAATCACACCATCACCTATCACCTCTTTGTATTAGTAGCTATCTCTTATTATTGACTTATAAAGGTTCTCCATGCAGAGCATGCATTGAGCATGTTCACACTTCACCATGGTGAAGGTTGGTGAGATATGACCTTTCAGCGCAAGGGTCTTGTTTCTCATTATACTGGTCATATATTCTGAATCCAGTGACCACCCAGAGTAGAATAGGATAACCAAATGACTGCTTATCTCATGATTGTCAATCTATGAGTACCAATAAGGAAAGTAACATACATATAAATCAGTGCAAGTATGATGAACTTGTATGTATACTTATTGTCGGGGTTCTTCAGATGCAGTCAGTATTGTAAGTATTATTATTAGAATTTCAACTGTACATTCATCAAGGTTTATGATAAAGAATTGCTACAGATGGAAAATCGGAATTCTGATCCTACTCAATGTAACTTTTCATTCTTGAAAAAGCACCTGCACTTAAATTGACCTATCAATCAAAACTGCTCAATATGATATAATAAAAACATGTATTTAACAGTCTAAGTTAATGGGAGAACCTATACAATAGGGCCACTTTCTGACTTGTAACCAGATTATAATATAATCAATTTTCAATAATATTTTATAATACTGACATGTGACAATTATAATATAGAAACATGTATAAACACATATAAATAAACAAATAACAATGTCACCCAGCCAACTTGGCTTAAGTGGCATGTAAATGTTTGAAATTATTTTCCTACTTAGTATAGTGACTACCTCTGTAATAGGATTACTTGAATAAAACAATCTCCACTGAATAAAATCTCTGCACCTCAATCAGTTCATAGAATCTACAGTACTGGCCATTCATAACTTTCCCTCAACAGGGTTTCAATGCATTATGTACACTGTTGATTTTTCCTGGTGTTGATGATCAGCTGGTTCTTCCTACTGGTGCTGTTGGCAGCTGATAAACAGGATGGTCAGGATGGAATCAATTGTTGAAGACTGGTTGCAATTTTTAACAGCAGTGGTAGTAACTTAGATTGCATAATACCATGTTATTGCAATTGGTTGTGTCAGATTTGGTTCTATATACTTTTGAACTGCATGCATAGATCATATTAATTTCTACTTATAAATGTCTAGAAGTTTTTGGTTTATTCACATGGGGCCTTGTACTATGAGGGGCTAAAATGATCCCCTAACGCCCCCACCCTTACAAAAAGCTGACTATTTGACTATGGGGCTGCTATGAAATTGAATAAATATGAAGATTCATTGACGACCACGAACAAGATTGCTCAACATTCTAATCTAGCAGTGTCAAAACCCATCTAGAATGTTACGGGATCCAAATCACTTTGGTTTTGGCTGACTATAGCAATGACTTATTACTAACATTGACTTCAATTGTTTTTAAATTGCTTATAAAGAAAACCATAACTATAACACAACCATGGGTGATAAAGTGCAAATGGCTCGGTTTACCAATAACATTTGTGAGTTCCAAGTTCTTTGAAATCCTGATTCAATTTATTCAAGAAAAAGGGAGATTTTGTACAGGCATCCACAAAGTTAAGTGGTCATATTTATGAAAGTGATTGTTTCTTTAAAACTCAGTTCTTGATGTGACATGTCAATGAAAATACAGGAACAGTAAAACTGATCTAGCAAGGACATTGTGAATAAGGGAAAGATTATTAATTAAGAAAGATTGTAACTTGAATAAAGTCAATCAATGTGACACAGAATGTATCTAGACTGCAGCAAATGACCAAATTATTGAAAGTTTGCAAAATAATCTAAGTGTTCACTTCATGAATCCTTACATTGAGACAAGAATCAAAGTAAATCTTGAGATCAGAGAGAAAACGCATTGACATTGACTGGGGATAACCTCAAGGACCAATAAATAAGGAAAATACAGAGTAAAATTAGTGCAAACACCTAAATGAATTTGGTCAACATATTTCCCTTATCAGGCCTCTGCATTGAGGGGTTAAAATAATACATGCATTTGTCAACTCCAGGAATGCCTGTCTTATGACTAAACAATTTCGAAGATTTTGAAGTAGTAGAGAACGAGTCAGGTTTGGTGTAAAAGCAAGCATTCTGTGATTGGAACAAAGACTTCTGAATATATGAACAACTGAAATATCAACAAGTTCTTTCATAGAAGTAGATTTCATACATTAACTGTAGTACAATTTAGTTAATTTATTTATTTAATTCTATGACACAGAGAAATAAAGGTAAGCTAAATGAGAACTTTAATGACAGTAGAAATCATGAATACATTGAAAAATCTTTTTGCTACATACTTATAGGAGTTTCATCAAATAAATCCAAATCAACCACGTCTTATTTAGTGCATAAATTTATATGAAATCATGTCAATAAATTTATTGCTTTTTCTCGAAAGTGCTCAAATTACTGAGGTGTTCATTTCACTGCATTATGAGTATCATGATATTGAAATGATTTTGCATGTGTTATCAACAGAGCGACTATCTATATGGACACTTGAGCAGGTCATAGCTCTTCTACGTTTGTGGTTTAATTGTAGAATGTGGTTGGATTTTTGTGGTTTTGTGGTTTCTGCGATTTGTTTTCTGTCATTGGAACAACCACCTGCTGATTGATGGCGCTGAAAGGTCAAGGTCAATAGTTACCGCACATACTTCATGTTTGGTGAATTTGAACGTAAAACAATACTTCAATGGATCTATTCATATTAATTGTGTAATTTTCAAAGCAATGGGCAGGTAGGATAAATGCATGCTAGCAAGGTTTCAAAATTTAGCTTAATATCTAGAAAAAGAAAGGGAAAAATGACAGCTAAGCAATACTTTAATATCTGCCACAGTTTGCTTAAACAGGTTCCACTATTATAGACACAATTTCTAATAAATTTTAGACTTTATTCATCAGAATAAAGGTTTCCAAAACTTCATTTACCTTTTCACAATGTAAAAGAACTTCATTCTATCAGCTGATCTGCATGCAGTTAGATCTACATCGTAATTTCTTGCTGTTTGCATTGTGATTTAATTTATGCATGGTCTGTTTTTCAGAGGGAGATGTGTGAGCATCGTATTGTACAATGATAGATTTATTACGCAGGATTATAGAATAGTGCCTTCATTACATGCATCAAATGAAAGAACAAAGTAAGATTTAAGTTAACTGTATATTCATTTTATATTGTCCTGCTGGCTTGATACAATAAAAATATTAAATGAAAGGCCTACTTAAATTTTGATTGACACTACAACTTCAACCAAAACGTTCACACAGTAAGATGGTTCTTCTTACAACATGTTATTTAATGAGGTAATCAATAAAAACGTATAAAAAATGATAGGTTATCATTTGCATGTTAATTGCCTGCCTGAGGCAGCCTTCATCGAGAGTTCACTTATGCAGGTGTAACACCAGATATGACAACTCGTCCAGGGTGTCACCATGCTGTAGCTCAAGGCTACAAACAGTGTACTATATTCGATATTAACAGCAGCATACATCGGATTATGTAAAAAAATACTGCAAACTCTATGCAATAGACTCTTCACTTTCGAAATGTACACATAACTTTATCCATGTACTGCTATAATGCAACTGTGAAAAGATTATATGAGTTTGTTTTTTTACATGAACATCCAACCAAGATTAGGAAGTCATTTCACTTTGTTCTTAATCTTGCACCAGACACTGAGGTGTACACGTAGTCTTCTTCCAAAAAGATGTATTAAAGGTGTGGAAAAGAAAACAAGTCTGATTATCCTTAAATAATTGTACAAATTGATGGAGAATTCGACCAACTAATATAAAATAACAGTCAACACCTTTCACATTAATCAATGATTATTAATGATATAACAGGAAATGAGCACTTCAAAACTAACATGACTAGTGTCTGAATAAGGTCCATTCTAGGACATCAATTTATATTGAATAACTTTCATATCTAATACCTGGTATATTCCAATACATTTTTTACGGGTTAAAAATGTCTGCCATTGAACTCATTGATTATTTTTTCAAAGTTATTTTTTCAAAGTTTTATCAATTATTATCACTTCAATATCTTCTGTTTTATCATGTTTTGACACATGGACAAACACAGTCTTTTAAGACTCTTTTCAATCATGATAATGTTAACAGGGCATCTAATATTTGCCACACGCTTCCATCTTTCAATCGATCATTGTTCAAATAACATGAAAACCAATAAGCAAACTGCGACATCAAATAACTCAAAGGCGTGTATGCTAATTTATATGAAATGAAAAAAAAATGAACATTTTTTGTTTGAAGCAGCTGAAAACACTATTAGTGAAACTCGCTGCTTAATTTGGTTGGAAAAAATGAAACCACTATGGCTTACCTCCTCCAACTCCATCCCCTAAAGTTACTAAAGTGGAACATCTCTATTAGAACCACCTTTGGGCCCAGTGTTAGGTGGTATCAATAGAGAGGTGGTTTCTATACAGAGGTTTGTTTTGGTAACTTTATGAAGGTTTGGGACCATGAAAAGTGGTCTTATTATAGACGCATAGAGGTAGTCTTAATTTGAGGGTCTACTATATATCCCATAGATTACCTCCTCCCCCAATCCCAGGTGGGGTATAAAAATATATATACATTTCTAGCTAGCATTTCATGTTAGGATTATTTCCTGTAATCAATAACTGAATTGCAATTAAAAAATGCGTGGCCAATCAGCAATTCCACAAGCTTCCAAAAGAGAAACTTTTCCCTGGAGACCACAGAAATTCAATTACATTCTACATGTACATAGTTTAGGCAGCAGAATTCTTACATTTCTGGAATTTCTCATTGTCAAATAGGTCTGGATTTCAAAGAACATGAACTACATAAGTAGTTTGTACTTTATCATCTAATAAAATAAGGGACAATTAAGTGCACTGGAAATAGAGAGGACTATCAGGCCTTTTTTTTTTATCTAGATGAATGGTTTTCATAGTTAATCATTTACCAATATAGAAGCCTGGAGCCATGTCTGTAAGATGTAGCAGAGGTTAGGTTGTCCTTATACAATCTATATTTTATGTGCAATCTTATTCTAAATAAAATAAGACGTTTGACTTCTCTATCAGATTTTCCATACTCATAATATGAATGTTTTAGAACTAAATGCACATATACAAAAGAGATTTTGATATTGCAGCTACTTTGTGAATACATTCATTTGTACATAACAATGACACTTTTGCATTCACTTATGAAGTGGACTATAAAATAAATACCTCACTTACATATAGTTGGACCACAGTTCTCATGATGATTATAGACTGTGTCAAGAGATAAGCAAATACATGGAACAGCTGTGCTGGATGCAGGAGAGGATAGTATACAGCTGCATCACACTCAAAATGTGATATATGCACTTATGCATATTAACAATTCATGCACAACCAAATATTAGATATGTAATGTATTTGTTCTCTTAAGCAAAACAATCAAGACAAGCTTCGACTAGACATTAGCAATTTTCAATTGACAGAGCAGGAATATGTACTAACAAACAATTAGTCAAATCGTACATATTGTGCGCAAATGCACAATGATCAGAAGATCAAACCACTTGTCAATTTCATCAAATCAATGGTTAAGATGAAAAAGAGAAAAATACATATAAGAAACTTTTATCAACATAGATACTTTCAGAAAAATCTAATAATCAAATATCTAAATTACACAAATTAGCCTCTGTGTATATTTGCTGGTGATAAGAAAATGATTGACATGTCTATCACAGATATGATTGACAGGAGTAGTTCACTATCATCCTTAGTCAACAAGCCTACATTTTGTATTTCATTACCAGTGAGACTTGGTACTTGCTGATCAAGGTTGTTTAATGCCATCATTGTAGGTATATCTATAATCAATGTCACGGCCAGTGATGTACGAACTGTTCTATCACATCAAGTATCTTGTTACAATGTTCTTACTGATAACACAGTAAGACATATCTTAACTCTTTAACATCTGACACTCCTTATTCATATGGGCTCAGTGTGCAATCAAAAACAGTAAATTACATTCGGACTTGAGGAGTTCATCTTGCAACATTATGCCACACTATTGCTGAGGTGCTCATGCTTTTCTTGATGGTCTCCTGTTTGACGGTTACACATAGGGTGTATTCTTGACCTGGAATTCACATTGAAACATCTCTGGCATTTTACCATGGCACTTGACAGCACTGAATCTTTGATAATTTGGGTGAAGGGAAGCTGAATCCATGTTTGGACTATAAAATGGTTTATTGCATCACTATAATGTGTCAAAATCAAGATTCAACATAATGACCTCAGACATTTCCTTACGGCAAGTGTGATCGGCACCAAGATGGAGGTGGTGTCACTAGTGTGTTGTCTGTGGTAACATCAGGTGTCAACGATGGCAATGAAGGCTTAAATGAACAGATACATACCTGCTGAAAGTCCTAGGCCACCACAAAGTATGGTTGGTTTCATTAATGATCAAACTGAATAAGAATAATAATGCACTATCAAAAGTTCGCAAATCTTAACTATACAAATAGATAACACAGTCAGTCCTTTTTGTATAGTATGTACAAGCTGGTATGTACATGTACTACATGTACTTAATTTTGTTCTATTAAAGCCAATAAACTTGTGCAAATGGAAAAGTTCCCTTAATACCAATCAGAATCCCAGTCAAATTAACATTAAAATATTTATTTCAATTACATAGGTGAGTATATTAGCTCTTATTTTTATAGAAGGGTTTGAGAAAAAAAAATCATTGGATAAAGAAATATCACGTGTTAATAAAAAAATAAACAGCTCTGGCCTTTCAGTTGGAAAGGCACTGCATATTTGGCAAGGCGACTTTGCTAATTATGATCTGATAGCAATTAATCAGTCACTAATTTTGTTTATCATGATAGCTACAAATTTATGTAAATATATTTGGTACCTTTAGTCATAGTAAGGTACATAATTCTAAACATAGAAAAACATCCATCGTAAGATGTATTACTAATTACATGCATATATGTAAAGAATAATTCAAATAGTAGAGCCTCTCAAGCCTGTACAGCTGCAAATTTATGTAAAACTGTTTGATGAATAAATAAAATCTAAACATCACAACCAGCTAGGGTGTCTGACTAATCTCCAAGGAGTCTGATACTTATGGGTTTCACATTATGAATGAATTATATAAGTTTTCAGTAACCCTAAGGTCCAATTTTGCTGTCTATGACAAATTCTGCCTTTTATTTCACAGAGCGTGATCAATAGCATAGAATAAAGTAAAAGACTCCACGCACAAAAGGCTTTCTCAGTATAAGCTTATAAGATAATACAGATTTCCTTGAGATCTTCTTCAACGGTTGAAGTATGCATGAAGACAAAGCCAAAGAGTTGGAACTTCTATAATGTAATGAAAACTATTAAACTTGACAAGGCTCATTCAAATACACTTCTAAAATAAAGAATAAAGAATGCAAGTTAGAATGTCATACCAACAAACTATCTAATAGTATCTGTTATATTTATGATTAGGTCGATTACATTGCACACTTGTTGAATGTTCCTATCTTACTTGAAGGCTTACCTATGATTTGAAATCGAAACATTTCTAACAAAGGTGTATTTCATTTCTACAACATTGTAATAACTTACAATCGCTATTCCACAATGACAATTACATAATGATACACGCAGTAGTGTATTACTTTTATAGGTAACGTACATTGAAATTAACATCTATGTACCGGCTATGTGTACACATTCAATTGGACAAATATGCCTCATAATGAAAACACAATTTCTAAGGTATTCACCATTGAAAAGGCACATACAATGGGTGTACAATGCAAATGGACTAGTTTTCAAGATGTTCCCATCTTCATGTTGTGCGTGTCAATGTAATTATTCCATATTAAGCACATGCATTGATGAAAAAAAGATACTTTAGGAATATGTTAACTACTTACGACAAAATAAATCAATCCATCTGATGGATGTATCAAAACTGTATAGTACAGTGATTTGTAAGAACTGATTGTATCTTCCTTCGAGTGCTCAAAACATCGTCTTCAAAGTGAGCTTGTTGAGTGTTTACTTGTGATAACGGCCAATGGAAAAATAAACGCAAATGAACCATTCTTAAGTGAAAGGCAGGTGGTCTGAAAGCTCATCTTATTTGTATTTCAATACAAATTCGATAAAACTGGTTCACAGTTCATTCAAAGTAGGGATTTAAAATGTTGAAAGCTGTGTTCATAAAAATTATGAACAAGTTTTTCGACAACCTCAAAATCAATATCAAAATACATTACAGGTGACATGTTGTCAATAGATTAAAAAATAATGAAAAGGACCTTTAACATCTTCAATTAACTTCAACAGATATTGAACTTCTAGGCATTTTTTAAGTTTGGTTTGTTTCATTTCATTTATCACAGTTACATAAATAATTACACTTCATTAATTGCCTAGAAGACAGCTGGAGGGCCTCATACACTGACATCACATTTCGCTGCAATGCTGGCGATGTCTCTAACCAATGTAACTACCGGTATATACTACTAGGCATGGTACATCATGTACATGTACATGAAGTGACTTTTTTTCTGTGCTTACTACATAAAGTTTGTACACTACAAATGTAATCGTCATTACACATTGAAAAAATTATAACTATACATAAATTTGGGGTGCACACCTGATAGTCAAAATTGTATGAAACGTATTAAGCAGACATGCTAAGCAGACAAACCACAAAATGTTATGGCTGACTGGCTGAATTATCATGGACCAACTGTCTAACTTCCAAGCAGATCCACACTATTCTTGCTTAGATCAAAGGGACACGTTATTATGCCTAGTTGTTGTGTAGCATGTTATAAATATTAAGAATAAAGAGCAATTAAAAGATTGTCAAGCACGCAAATATTATTTACCGTTGAATTTTGGTTTAATTTTTGGATATACATGTATCAGAATATTAAGCATATATATCAGGAATTAGTTTCTTTGCTAACCAGCTGTTGCTAACAGAATCAATTTCAACAACATTTATCAAAGCTTTGTTCAACACATGCAAAAACCGACGACGATGCAAACTAAATTCAATGAAATTTACATCATTGCCGTTTTCCTCTACCTACATTTCAAGCATTGGGTTTTGAAACCCTAAAACATTCAATTTACATTTGTGAACATAATGAATGTGCTGGTATAAAATCATCTGCAGGTATATTGAAGGAGAGTTGACACAAGTGCTGACTTTATCTCTGCACGACAAACAGCCATGTTATGATGTGAAGAGCAGCCAAGTGCAGGGAAAACAAGATTCTTTGCTAAACCATACATATGCATTAGCACCAACAACACCCCAGGGAAGGAAAATACAGGTCACCACGTCTATATGCTGTTACTTTTTGGTTATAAGGGCATGCCACCCATTTAGGAGAAGTTTAGAGGGGAGCACTTCTTCCAATTGAAAAATGATTTTGATCTTGTCTATATATGTCCAGTCTTGTTACTTTGTGCCTAGGTTGAAATTGGCTGTAGATATTTAAAGCTGATTTAAAGTCGCTTCAAATTCATTTGAGCATTACAAAAGATGCATACCAATTATTCAGCTCAGTTCACATTGGCAAACATGTGTCAGTGCAAAGAAAAGTTTTTGGTGTTGCCGCTATCAATGATAAAACATACACAAGGCATGCTGGCTCGCTTGCTATCGAAGTTAAGCGAAGCGCAGGTTTATCATATGCAAGCTATAAACTATTTAAACACATATCTATTTCAGGAGATATTGACACTTTGTCTGGCGATGCTATTTTATTTCGATCACAATTTGTAATTAATTAACAGGCTAATGATTGCATCCTTGAAAATCCGCAATAATTAGTCTTTGTCGCCAAAAGTCATTTGAATAACTGTCATTATATGCGACTTGTCCAGAGGCGATCACCACAAGTTCATGTCTCTACGATAAGTTGGTACTTACAATATGTTAAACTACCTTTTAAGGTGAAAGATCATTTGACGCAAAAAATCAGTGCCTGCAGGGTGGAATCGAGACATAGAGCCTCTCTATAAATGTGATTTAAACCTTAAAAAATATGGTATAACATTACAAAGGCCCCTTATATTTGAGTGTGCATGTTCTTGATGAAATATTTTGCATAACTGCATTTAAAAAAACAAATATTAAATGACTGAATATATAGGTAGATTAAATGTAGGTCATGGAATCATCAATAATTATTCATGAATTTAAAATATTGGTGTGAAGCTGGAATAGAAGAACTTAAAATATAATAATTACTGTTCATGTTATGCAACTGCCAAGTAAAAGTTTTTATTTCGCGCTTGGACTCTGGTGTGGGTGTCGTTATTCACCGTAATGTGCAGAGTCCATCATATTTTACAAGCTAATATATGTGTGTATGAACTCTTGCTTTGAAGCATTTGCCAAATGTGCACTGTCAACAAATTCAGTCTCAGATCTGACCCTGTCCGGCCACAATTTACTATCATTTTATATCGTGATTAAGAATTGATAAGGTTGTTAAAGTAGGTATTGTTGTTATATATTGCAAGCCAATCTTATACGTGCAGCGATACTAGTGGACTTCCTTCTTGGTCCAGTTGCAATTGGTCTTGCATTTCATAATTCTAGATACCCAAATTCGCGTTTCTCCCCGGAAACAAAGTAAGTGGAGATATATAGTAATTGTAAAGAAAAGATTTCTTTTAAGGAGAAATTAAGCAGAAACTCATTTAATTATAAATCATTATATTATATCAGTATTATGATAGAGAAAATCTAAGATGCAATTATTTACTATATATATATACATTGAAGGATGAGCAACATATAGACAAACATAAACTGGGAACATCTATTGTTAATTAAAACCATACAGATACAGCAAATGAAATATATATCGGGTATACTATTATATGTGCATACCGGTATATGCTTTATTATAAAGCAGAGGAAACAGAATGTAGGTTACACTACAGTAGGTCTAAATTGCTATTTCCACTCATTACATTCCATCACCATGATGAGGATCACATTGTGAAACTAATTAGAGGAAACAAAAACTTATTCATTACAATACAAAACATTTTAGGTGTGACGAAATATAGATAATAATAGTCAATTTCAAAGGCATTCTTGACCTCACAAGTGTTAACTCACATTAGCAATCTAGATGGGGAGCGATTATTCAAGAGTATCAATAAAAATCTAGTGACCTGTTCGATCTATCTATCCAGATTTTAGTTTTCATCACCTCTGGGTGTCCACGTTTCTGGAAAAGGTAGCAAGCAGCTGTGTTGCATACCGACTCTCAAGGAGATAGAGGATCAGTCATATTGTCTATATGCATCATGGGCCCCAGCATCATGGGGAAGGTGTGTCGTATGTATACTACTACGATTTACAAACACCATACCATAAACATTGCTCCTACTATTAGCAGTATATACATGTAGAAGGGTATCTACATAGTACAGTGACCTAGGAGCCAAGGCATCTGTTTTAGGCTTGATTTTTGCAGATGTATATATACTTTATCACTTCACTGTATTGAAATAAGCTGACTCAGTCCTACATGTATGCAATTACAATTTAAATATTTCCACCAATATTCAGTAGCTTCATTCTGCAGTAGCATAATCAGGAAGTTGTTTTGATTGACAAAGATTAAGATTTGATTTGATTGGCCCAGTTATGTTTGCATTACCATAAAGACAATGTCAGACTTTATTTAGTATTTATAAAGGTGACTGATAGGGCCTGTATATCATCTACTAATATCCTACTCATATTGTTTGTTATACCATATCGAAGTAATAAAACAAATCAAATCAAATAAAAAATGATCCACAATACAAACAAATCTTAATCCACCCTTCAAAACAACCTACTGATTATTTTTACTGCAGAATAAAGCTATGGAATAGTGGTGAATATATCTAAATTGTGATTACATAGGACTGCCAGCTTATTTCAATTAAATGTGAAGTGATAAAGTATATACTACAGCATAATTCAAGCCTAAAATGGATGCCCTGCCTCCCAGGTATCTGTGCCCATTAGATACCCTTGTATATACTAGTAGTAATGTGTATCGTATGGTGTTAAAATCATAGTACATGTAGTATACATAACCCTCCCATGATGCTGTGGCCCGTGAAATACATCACCTTTTTGCTAATAAGTATGTCACATCTGGGAACAAACCTGGGGGAGGATGGAGGCTCAAGGATGGAGGCAACAATTAGTTTTTTTTTCAGCACATAGATTTCATTTAATTCTCACTTGGCTCCCACGTATTTAAATACCTGCTATACAGTTTAAAGGCAGCATTTATATGACAATATATATTTTTGCAATATACTAAAGTTATTACCTTGCTGGTTACCTCGTTCTGCATGTACAGATAAGACGTGCAATGCAAGAGTTATCCAATACAAATACTTTTTTGGCATCCTGTAACTTTTCCTATCCCTTGCCATAATATTAGATAATGATAGCTTTAATTCATATTCTCACCACTGTATAAGGTGCCATTCTATATGTAACGCTGATAACATTCTTGTACAGATCTGATAAATATTGGCCATATCATATTTACTTTGTGGCTAGTCTGACACATTACACCAAACACACGTTTTATATCCAAACCCAGTAATGTTGAAACGATTGACCACAACTGATGGCTAACCTCGAGTATTAGTAAACATATCCTGGATGTAGAATTCTGAATCACAATATCGATTTTCGGATAAACGTGATTTTTGTTACTAATATATTCTTAGCAATTACATTGAAAGTCTAGAACACATGGTTGTCAATGAAGAATTTGGAGTGGGCGGAGCAAAAAACTATTATGCATGGCGTAGGCGGACCTTCACGGACGTGACGTCATATAGCGGCAAGGTTTGCTCTGATCAGAAATCACAGGGAGATGTTTGATTTAATCAAAATAATACTGTAATAACTTAGTTAATTGGTTCAAACAAAATGATAGCAATAGTAACTACAGTAGAACCTCCAATTAAAACCACCTTTATATTGAGACCACCTATATAATAAGACCACTTTCACCGTCCCAAACCTTCATACAGCTTCCAAAATGAGCCTCTATATGAAGACCACCTCTGTATTGAGAACACTCGTCCCAAAGGTGGTCCTAAGAGAGAGATTCTACTGTACGTGGCTTTGAGGGATAAAGAAAGTTTATAAGGGAAAAACAACCAACTTTCATCTTTTTAATGTTTATTACACTAGATCTAGATCTACACAATGAAGAACAATAAGTTTTGAAATGAACCTTTTATCATCAATACTTTCTAAAATCATAAAAACAATTTTAGGGTTTATCATATTAAAAACTATTAAAAAAAACTCCTGAGAAGAGAAAAAAACTTACAAGAGATTTTTTCAACGAATTATCTGTTTATTTTACACTGATTTGATTGTACATTGTCAAAGTGGTAAAGTCTTCACGAATTGCCTCATAACAAAAAATAACAACAACGTCCACATTTTTTTACCATGGTATACGGTCAATACCTACACACCTATGTAGCAATCATAAGAGAGAAAAAAAAAATCAAATTCTCGTATGTTATAAATCCAGAAACATACCACGGTATTCGCATGATCAGCAATAAGAATGTGAAATTAGAATTTGTAATTCGGAAAGAAGAGCCCATATGTGAATATGAATATCTGGTTTATGGTATTTTCCCACGCTATGCAGGATTAGATGACTACATCGACACCAAGTCATTGGCATCCTCTTCACACTACATGCATATCTTTCTTACTACCCGGGTAGCATAGGCCTATAGCTCATCGCAACTGTAACACAGACGTGCTTATCAATCTTCATTAACATTCACTTGCCTGACCTGTACCTATTAACGTGTAGGTTTAGGCACCACAGAAGAGTGTGGAATTGTTAGTGATAAGTTTGCTCAACACCCACCACCAGACCCGAATGGATATCGTATTCCCTACCCTCCGATCACGAGTCCAACTCACTATCCACTTTGCCGCAGAGGCAAACCCATAGGCAGATCCAGGGGGAGGGGGCGCAGGGGGCGCGCGCACCCCTTTTCCCACCAAAATACTTCATTTTCATAGGGTTTTTCATGAAATCCCGTAAGTGCGCCCCCTCTTTTCCTTAAGTGCGCCCCCCCTTTCCGAAAACCTGGATCTGCCTATGACACCATATTGTTTTTTGAAATTGATTTATCTACTTTTTATTATATGTCTAACAAGATAGTGCAGACTGAAAGAGTGCCTGTGCAGAGTAGACGTATATCTAGGCCAAGCTGAACAGACATAACGTCATCACGACCTTGAAGGAGCGTCAGCACAAGAGGATACTGTTTTGTGCTTGCTGCTTTTTCCAAGAATATGTAAGTACATGTATTATGTCTTATATCTATAACTACGTGTTATCTTTTCATCACATCTGCCCCAAAATGTGGTAGGGCCCTTGTAACGGCGGCGAATCTGAATATGCATCTTGTAACTGACTGTCCAGATAATTATTATGATTGTAAATTGCAATTAACATAAAAATCTCCGGCATAAAAGTGCATGTAATCTACTTTAAGTATCCACATGATCCAGGCCGGTGTAAAATAACACTGATGTGCTGCGCACTTAACAAGTTTCTTATAAGCACTGATATGGCCCATTGTATATCTTTATTAAAGATGCACTAAATCTGTAAGTGTCGCATTTGTTTGTCTAATATGTAGTTATTATATCTGGAAAGTTCCTGTTCATTTTACTAGTCACCTGATACGGGTCACATAGATACGGCAATATACCTGACAACATATTTGAACAAGCATTTTAAGCCAGGAAATTTTATGCATTTGTGACATACCATGTACATGAATTAAATATAACAAGTGCAATAATAATAATAATAGAAAAAAAAGCAATCACAGTGAATTAGAAAAACGACAAGAACAAAAAAAAAACAAACAAAAAAAACAATAACAACAGCAACATTTCTAATGAATACATGATGACATACATGTAAAGATCAACAGTAGGCTACTTTCAAAAGTCATCTAAATAAGCCTGTGAAAATCTCGGTCACTCTGTGGGAGCTGGCTCAGCAAGCATTGGTTATTTGCAACACGTGTGCCTTGTTAACCTCTTCTGCATGTCATCGTGCTGTAGCTGTGATGGCGGACACTCTCTCAAAGAGGGCAGCACACGCTCTCCAGTTTCCCAACCCTAAGTGGGAGATGCTTGAGGCTGTCAATGGAAACTGGTACCATCCCGACACCAACCCACATGTATGTACGCTACTTGTCCAGTCAATGAACATTCTAAATGTAATGATAATAAGACTGGTGGGTGCAGTAAAGCAAATGTTGCATACGTAGCCCGCACCCCAACCCTTTTTATGATGCTGGGGCCCATGGGTCTAGTTAATTGATGTTGATAATCTATTTTGTGTGCGAACGTTCATTGGTCTTATGATTAGCAAATGCACTACATGGTATGTTTACCATATAAATGTCCATTACCATGTGCACATTAGTGTTAGATGTAAAAGGATGCAAGGCAGTTTTCACTGGCAGATCAAGGTTTTCAGAAAGGGGCTGCAACTGAAGTATTCCATCAGATCTGTATGCATTAGCACAATGGTGCCATATGGATCTGCCAGTATTTTTAATTAAAAGATATACGTGTGGGTGATAGAGTGAGTCGATCTAGGTGTAACTGGCGGTCATCATTGAGCACATTATGCCTTCAAGAAATCCATTAATGTGCGATCCATAATGTACCCTAATGTATCTAATGTATCTTATGTATCTAATGTACCCTAATGTGTACGTTTACAGGGTGTGATTGATTTGGGCACTGCAGAAAATATGCTGTGTGAGGACATTATGATGGAAAGGGTAAGAGGAATTTTATTTAGGGAACGACCATAAATAATGATACCGGGGGGGGGGTCGTCCAAAAAGGTGTGTGTGTGGGGGGGGGTCGCCCAACTTTTCTGATTCCCTTGGGAGGGTCACTGAACTTTTTTTCATCACGCTACGGTATATTATTTCGAATATTTTCTTTTAGTAATGCATTGACTATATACTATAATAGAGGACTTTTTCTTTACCGGGTGGGTGGGGTGGGTGGGTCACTCAACTTTTTAAAATGTTGATGGGGGGGGGGGTCGGTTAACTTTTTCGAGCCCCCAAAATGACCCCCGGTATCGTTATTTATGATCGTTCCCTTACTGCATTACTGCCCACATTCATCATAATAAAGGCAATTGAAGCCAATATGTAATTTGTACACGTAATTATATTCATGTTGTATCACATTTTATTATATATAGAAATATAAGACTCTGTTCTGTACACCATCTTCTAAATCACATACTAACATATACATGTATGATTATTTGTACATTACGATATCTATTCCAATATTTTTCCCCGACAGCTCAATAAGCCCGATATGATGGAATTGGATGCGTCGCAACTGTACTATGGCCCTGTTTATGAAGATATCAAGTACGTAGTTATTACACACTAAATAAATATAGATAAGTGAAATTAATATGCTTTTCGGTATTAACTATTTTTGATGAAAAATTCTTGTAAAAATTTTCCGTTTCAAAATTTAGTTACAAAATATGTGTTGAATTATGTAAATTACCATGGCAATAAAGCAGTGTTAATTTGTTATTCAATTTCAGATTTAGAACGTGTATAGCAGAATTCCTGAAGAGAAAAATGAAAGCAGTACAAGACATAAAGCAGGAAAATGTACATTGTATTTACTTTTACTTAGTGTGGCACCCGCTTTCCTAATTTTTCTTACGATCTCATACAAAATTGGTTGATATATTCATAAAAATTAAACACCCTATCCAAATTTCAAATATCAAATACAAAAATCATATGAGATGGTTCCCTCTTAGTTGAGTGGAACCTATCAAAGGTAATGTGAAGAAAGGTAGCATGGATTGTTCTATTCTTACGGCACGCTTCGGTAGCAATTCTTGATACATGGATATCACTACTCACGACATTGGATTGCCTGACAATGTCTTTCCATGTACATGTGCTGTTCTCACTTATCCAATATGATGTTCAGAACTATAGTGTAGTCACATTACACACCGCAGATTAAAAGCACATCTACCAAGGTTCTGGTCTGGCACTGACTTTTTAGCCAGCAGTGAGTATGCGCTCGTGTTGAGTTTGCTCAACACTTCGCTGCTAGTTGCACCTGTGATGACCACCTTACGTTCCTTACTCTACCTTTCCGCCTGGCAGGTGGTGGGCGTGGTGGGGGCCGGCGGCGCCTTTGACGTCCTGCTGCACAACCTGGCAGACCCTGGTGGTAGGTTTATGGGGTGTGGCTGATCCAGGGGTGGGGGTGATGTCAAGTCATGACAATCATGCTCTCTGCAAGTGCATCCACTTTCAGTAAGTCTTGGATCTGCCATTGATGCTCACACACATGACACACCCACTCACTCACACACCAAGGCAATTGTAGCATCCATCACATAGTACGTTTAAACGCACTCCGCATGCCATATGCATGCAGATTTTCATTTCTGGAATACATGTATGTGTTAAACTTGACACATGCGGAACTTTATACATGTATCTTACATGTACCTAGACACATGCACAACTTGAGCGGGAACATGTTCACCATATAAATACACACAATCATAGAATGTCCAAAATTATAATTACAAGTACATCCTAACTACCTTTTCTCATTTTCTGCCCTCGCTCAGAGGTGTTCCTCACCCCCGCCCCCTACTACTACTGGCTGGCGAGCGACATCGGGTACCGTGCACAGGTCACGTGTGTTGGCGTGCCCATCGATGGGGACGGTACATCAGGCGAGGGGATGCCGCGGGGCGCGCTAAGCGTGGCCAAGCTGGACCATGCGCTGGCGGAGGTTGAGGCGCAGGTGATGACCTCATGTTGAACACATAAAACATTAGTAGTTGCTGTTTGTTGAGATGATAAAGTTTAGTGATTACTAGAGTATAGCTTAATACCACCATGGGAGCGGGTACGCCAAGAGAGTTGGCAAAAATATCTCCATTGAGATGGCCATAATAGGTGAATGAAATAGTTTTATAGCAAAGAGGAGATTGAAATTTTCGAGTGGCTGTATGGTGATGTGTACCCGAGGAGAGGTTTTATTGTAAGTCTTTTGTGCGTCATGGCAACGCATTTGAGGTACCTTTGAACGCTTCAGCTATATTTCATTAACATCAAATCTGGTTTTAGTCATGTTCATGATATAAAGAAAGTTATGGGTACATTGTAGGGCAAAGTGGTGAAAGGGGTTGCTATTAACAATCCACAGAACCCAACAGGCGAGGTCTACCCTATCAGCATAATTGTCGACATCCTCAACTGGGCTGCCAGGTATGTAGCGATGTCACCAACGAAAATGATGACATTATACATTGTGCACGCGTATAATGTGGGGATGTTTTACAATCAATTGTTCATAAATGGTCATATATGAAATTAGTTACAGTGTTTATTACCATGGACTTGCCTTGATTAAAAGTGAAAACTAATAATGTATACTAAGCACATGTTATACACACATGACACAGATCTTTGTGACTGTTTATACTCACTACACTGTTGTCTTTCTTTTATGTTCCAGCAAACGGCTTCACATTATCATCAATGAGATTTATGGGTTGACGACATTTGATGCGGTGTTCAAAAGTGTGCTTTCTTTGTCTGAGCTACCAGATCCAGACAGGACTCACTATATATGGGGCATCAGCAAAGTAAGACCACATGGGAGCCGCAAGACCCACCAAATGTCGAAATACTAATTACATAAGGTTTCATAAATGAGATCCATGAGGCAGAAAATAAACTGATACTAAATTTTAATTAAAACGTGAAGTTTTCATTGTATTTTATACTTAACACCTTAAATCTTGAGCTAGAGTACGTTTGAACACATGATGTCTATTTTTGTACATTTCACATTGAGTATTCCAGCACTTGACCTGCTTGTCGGTTGCCATTCCTACCTAGGACATGACACTGTCTGGTTTCCGTGTGGGGATCATCCACTCATGGAATGCCCCGCTGACACGGGCACTGCAGGCCATGCGGCTGTTCTGTGCCGTCCCAGGGCTCGTGCAGGCTAAGGTCACCCGCCTGCTAGAGGACACCGGTGAGTCTAAGCCAAGCAAAGGTGCTTCATCTGCTAGGACACGGCTGAATTAACTACAAGGTGAAGTTGCTGCTAGTATTACCGGCAAATCAAATAGATCTCATGGTAGGAGGCTTATCATGTGTGCACTCATACATCGTCGGTTTTTCACGGCTTGATATTTATCAAGTAAATATAAAACATTTTAAAAACATGTAGGACGAATCTACATTAATTGAACTAATTACCTTCATAAACATTACATGTCGGTAAATGATACTGCATGCCCCTTAACAATTTACCTGGGAGTTATGCCTAAATTTGACAGACCAAACACCAAGATAAGATTACTCTTCGTGCTCGCGCTGCCCCAATGACCATGCGCTTGCTTAAGAACCCTAGCATTTGCATGATGGGGACACGGGCTTTGTCATGATCAGAAATTGTCAAAATGATCATTGTCAATACAAACACGATACCATGCACACATGGTTGCAGCCTGGCTGGACGGTGTGTTCTTCCCCACCAACCACGCGCGTCTGCGCGGCGCTCGCGACCGCCTCATTGCGTGGTTGGACGCTCGGGGCGTGCCTCACACAACGCCGCAGTCCACCTTCTACGTGTGGGCAGACTTCTCTAAGGTGAGTTCATATTGGGTTCTAAACTCCACCAAGAAGATCTTGATAACTGCAGTACTCACTTCATAAACATATCTTTATACGAAAGGATACGGAACACCTAACTTCATTGGATATTACCATCAACTAAGGGTGCTAGCGTGAACCATGGCCCAGGTTCGGGGTAGGGTAGGTAGCTCAAGTGGATGTTTTTATCTCTTGTTTATTTTAATATTTTATTTTTATTTTTAGAAATAGCGTTTGGGTGGGTGTGTCTGTAAATATGGGCGCATTTGTGTTTGTACTTATACTATTAGTAATTCTGAAAGTTTCGTGATAAACAGTAGCCCCCATGCTACATGTAATTCTAGTGCTCTCTTGTATGCGTACTAATAGCACAATCTAGATCCACCATTTCTTGAGGCATTAGTGGTCTGTACATGTATGTAGAGCAGGTCAGTTTAAAGGGACCGTACGAAAAATGGTCATTGTTAGCCTATCACAAGGCCTTTAAATGATCTGACATGAAGGCTTAATGTCTTGGCTAAATCCTTACCTGGTAAATCACCCATGCATGCTGCTGCTTCTGCAGCTGCTGCTAGTGAATATACGTCTGGGTTTAAAGACTATAACAGGCCAGAGTGTTTGAGGCTGTATATTTAATATCAGTGGGATTCCTAGGGTTTTGTAAAAGACCTTATATCTATTAGAGCTAGAGGCTGTCACAATTGCACTTGCTCTTCTTCTTTGCAATTGATAGATGGTTTACATGAGCGTTTTTTGTAATTATAGAGAAAACAATTATTAGATACAACATCTTTTGAAAGACTAGGTCATCGTATTTGTCATGAGTTACCAATTGAGCCCTGCCAATTGCTATTAACCTTGTGTCACCCGTTTCTGCAGTACCTGGGCCCCGGTGAGGCAGAGATGGAGCTGTTTCAGCGCTTCGCGGCTGGCGGCGTGTACGCTGAGCCCGGACACATCTTCCACGGCCGTCGTCGCGGCTGCTTCCGCATTCTGTACACAGTACCACCCGCTGTGCTTGATCTAGGTAATAACACACACGTACGCACGCACGCACGCACGTACGCACGCAGACAGTATTATTTGTATAATAAAATCATGCCCGTGTATTATAAGATAAGATGTAGAAGCATACCTCCACCACAAGAGTACAACATGAGTATCAGAATTGGCTGCCAACTCTTTAAGTAAAAACACATAGCACTGTGAGAGTTTTAACTGGTAAGACACCTAATTTGCGAGGGTAAAGACGACTGAAACAATGGGATCATAAAGTGTGATCTCATAATTACAAGCAATCGGTAAGCGGCGGCTGTTTGAAATAACTGAAGGAAACTATCCTTGAATGTGTTCATCGTATTTGAACACACACACACGCACGCACGAACGCACGCACGCACGCACGCACACACACACACACAGAGTTCATTTTTCGCAACACAATAGTTCTTACATTGTTGACAGTTCCGGCAATTGCTGCTGCCATTTTGAAAACGTCTCTCTATGCATGACAGGTCAGTCCGCGAGGGTCAGTCAGCATGACTTATGATGCTGAAAATCGGGCGGTACACGCGTACACTTGAGAGAGTTGGTATGCACCCTCGTCTCTGTTTACGACCGCGCAGATCTGTGGGTTTTGTCCTACAGAAAAGTCATTTAAGTTATAAACGCGGCAGCATGCAGCTTCGCGCGACACCTTGCGTCTGTTCGCCTCATTTGTTACTCCACGCGAACGGGAAATCAGCTGCGTAGAATTTTGTGGCTTTAATTCCCATTTAAAATGTATTGGAGCCATCGGCGTGAATATTTTGCCCACCACACGTGAGCTTGCATGCGGCCCTATGGGTTTTGCCACATAAGCTTCAAGCTAAGTATACCAGTTTACGTCATGATATATTATCATTATACTAATATATTTTATGTTGCAGCGCTGTCTCGGATGGAAACGGTTCTGGGCAAGAATGAAGAGGCTCTAAATGCATGATTTAATAGAGGAACTGATATTTGTCACACGCCTTAATAATAAATATGCTCATAATTGATGTTTGATATTTTTTAAACAACAAAAACACATTTATACTTTATTCCATTCACTATAGGACCTGGGAAATACCAACTAAACAACTAGAATGTTACTGTAAAGCTCTTGTATCTTTCCCCTACATAATGAACAGAAAGTATCATAACTTATTTAAAATGTTTAAGGCAAGGATAACCTTAAGCCTGGCCACTTAGTGCTTCCCACCCCCAACATGGCATAGCAGATGTAAACTTGAGATTTTGCATCATGATATTTGATATATAGTGATCGCACTTAGTGTTAGTATTCCATACTGAAATTGTGGTATTACATGTAAACCTAAACGCAGACAGGCGAATACAATTTTTTTCACAAACTGTTGGGAGAGGGAGAATATAGTGACTGATTATCTTCTTCTATGAAAGGAATATGTTAGTCCACTTAAAGATCCTTTTCACTCAATTTATCGATGGCGGACTGGTGGTACCTCATAACATTGCAGTCTACAGATTCTCTTCAAATAGGATAGGTCTACATAGTTTGGGAGAATATAAGGAAAAGGGCTGGTGGTGTCAACTTTCCCCACGATAATGTATGAAATGTGTGTGTGTGTGTGGGGGGGCTAGGGTCATTGACAGATCAGGTTTTCAGAAAGGGGTGGGGGCGCACTGAAGGGATTTCAGTTTTAATTTTCTTTGCATGCAATCATCATTTAGAACTAACACAACTAAACACACTCAATATGAATGCGAATATCAAAACCAAATTGGAGACCGGGGCAGGTTGAAACACATTTTATTCTTTTCCAAATATCTCATGACTTATGACTTATTTTTTACAATTTTATTGTGTATGATGATGTTGTTAGTCATTATCTATCATATAAGAAACTTGTAATGAGGAGTAATGCGTAGCTGGAACAATAATCAAAGTTTTTGTTTAAAAAAATGTTTCAATTTACCCGCGCTGTGGGGCAGATTGAGACAAAGCACTATTGATGAGCCCATCTTTTGCAGACTTTGCTCTCCAGTCATATTTCTCCAGATCTACTATCTGCAAAAGGTTCTAAACAAAATATGCAGATCCATTGCTTCACAGAGTCACCAGACAAGTCTTGATCTGCTCTTTTGTTGTTGTTTTTTGCTGCTGCTTTTTGCTATCTTTCATTTCAACATTTCTTCTTTCTTCCTGCTTCATTTTGAATACTTTTTTCAACTTTTTTATTTTATTTTCATCACAGATTGTTGCTCTATTGCATTCTTTTCTGATTTATCAGTTAGAATGGCTTAGAAACGCTGTTACAATCTGCCCCCTGAACTTTGTTTCAATTTACCCCAGCCAACCCTCATCTAAAAATACATGATGAATGTTATTCTGCATTATGTAGGGCAAACTTAAAATATCTTGATTCAAAGCACATACATATGTAATTTTTGTTAGAAATGTTAACTAAAGATTCCATGTATGATATTGAATTTAAAACAAATTTAATAAAACATTGAAAATTTACTCAGGGAGTGTTCATTATTTGAGTCAGGGGGGGGTCGCAATATTTTCGAGACACGACCTGGAAACCTTTTTGACTCCCCCTCCGAACATATTTTGATCAATGTTTTTTGCAACAATTTCAAATAATACATTGTACATATACACCGTATGTAAGTTATCCATCATAGACAACTGTTATATATGCTAAAGCATATCAATAATATGGATTCATCGACACTGTTTTGAATTTTGCTATAACAGAACTTGGCATTGAATTAGATGATGTGGTATTTTGATTGAAGAACTGACATAATTATGTAATATAGCTGTAATTTAGTAAATTTGTTAGATTTTCTAAATATTAAACTTCTGAATGCAACATAAGTATTCATTTTCATAAACTTGATTGATTTGTTAAATTTCATATTTTTTGTTAATCTATTCAATAAAAAACATGATATAAAGCACTGTTAAATATGGCTGACGTCAAATAGCACGTAATATTTAGATGAAATCAACCTCAAACTTTTTTGACCTGCCCTAATGGTGTCTTGAAACTTTTGACCCCCCCCTCATTATATAGTCAAATTTTTTTGCCCCCCCCCCCCATTATATTCTGATTCCCCCTGACTCAAATAATGAACACTCCCTTACTTGCCTTAAAAATGTTTTTTCTTCCGAACCTTTTCTTTGTTTGTTCAGCGTCTCCCACACTTTGTATGCAAATCAACAACAAGTCACATACTTTGTATCAAACATCACAAAATATTGATTAAATTTTAAACTATGGACTGTGTTTCAATGTGCCCCGTGTTTCAACTTGCCCAGGTCTCCCCTAAGGCTGTAGTAACGTGATTCTGAGGATGACGGAAAATGTTACGGGGTGTGTATGTGCTCGTTTTTATAATGTTCTCTTCTTCATATGACCGTCCCCCGCCTGCCCCGTACATTAAATTATGAAAGGTCCCCTAACAATGCCAGATTTGCCCTTAAGTAGGACGTACCGGTAGGTTTACGTTGGGCGTAATTATAACAAAGAACGGCGTATTGAAGTTCTGAATACTGGCGTGCGTAAAGTTACAAGTAAACGTTTACAACATAAACAGACCTGTAATCAAAATGAAAGTCGCCTATATGCCTAAAAGCACACAATATATTACCATGAAAGCAATCAACATGCCACGTCGGCGTCCATAATATTTTACGTGTAGTGACTCAAAGAGCTGAGCATGGGGTGCAGTGCATCTGCAACAGCCACGTCTGTGCAACGCCAGTCACGTTCAACTCCCGCGCACGACCGCAGCTCCACGCTGGAAGATATGGTACGGTCTCATCAACCACGGGGTGGGGAAGAGCGAGAAAGAAGGCGGAAGTATTGTAGTAGATAAAAGTAGCATTACCCACAACGTGATATAATGCAGCCCCCACCCCCCGCTGCCCCCTTACACACAGACTCAAATAATTACTTAGATCATACCATACCACAATACATTTACATATTAGATCTACAATACATTTACACGTATGATATTCTCAGAAAAGTATAGTTCATGTATTAATACGAATGTTTCATAACCTGTACAGAAATATGGAGCCCGCAAGATGGAAGAGCAAGTTGTCCTGTATGGCTACCCGCCACCCACACCACCGGCCACCAGAAAAAAGGAAGTGTTCAATAACAAAGCATTTGAGCACATTGACAAAAATGCTTCAAAGGTACGTTAGAACCTGTCCACATGGACAACTACTATTTTAGGGTACCTTATGCAATTTTCCATACATATTGTTCATAAATTATATGAAATGAACCTTTCTTTTAAGTATACCTGCCTAATGTGGACACTTTTCTGCGCTCTTTTCCAAGTCAAGTCAAGTAATATTTATTTAAAAGTCGGTACATTATAATAAATAACATAAGCTCTACAGAGTTTTTTTTAAACCGACAATACAGACTATACAATTACACATTATACATTAAAATAAATTTATATAGATAAGTTATTTACAAAATGAACATTAGACAGCTATCACCTTCCCACTTTCCAATAGCACCCCTAAACTCATTTAATGACATTTAATTGACACTCTAAAATCATTTGGAAGTTCGTTCAAAATTTTTGGCGCAGCATAGCACAGTGAGTGCAAGCCATACTTTGTTGTTCTTATTCTTGGCACTTCTAATAAATTCTTGTATCTAAAAGTTTATTTTATGTTCTTAACATTGACCAAATCATGAAAATGAATAGGTGATTGTTTATTAATGATTTTAAAAACCTGTATGGCAAGATAACGCATTCTTCTAATTTTAAGTGAAGGCATTTTAGATTTTTCTAACAGTTTTTCATAACTACTATTTTCATCTTCATATATAAAACGTAACGCTCTCTCTTGTATAGATTCAAGCTCCGAAGGTGTTAACAGCTTCTCCTATATTACCAGTTTACCTGTCAAAATGAAATATTGTCACAAGAATACCACAATTATGATATCATTGAAACTGATGCTTAACATCGTTGTCGTGGTCGTGGTTGTGGTGGTTGTGGTGGTGGTCGTGGTTGTCATCGTGGTGGTGGTGGTGG
This sequence comes from Streblospio benedicti, assembly GCA_019095985.1. Lineage (NCBI taxonomy): Eukaryota > Metazoa > Annelida > Polychaeta > Spionida > Spionidae > Streblospio > Streblospio benedicti. Next base: position 43,625,037 of record CM032666.1, read on the forward strand.
TGGTGGTGGTTGTGGTGGTGGTTGTGGTCGTCTTCGTCGTCTTGGTTGTGGGGGTGGTGGTCGTGGTGGTCGTGGTGGTCAAGGTAGTGGTCGTAGTAGTGCTGATCGTGGTTGCTGTGGTGGTGGTGGTGGTGGTGGTGGTGGTGGTGGTGGTGGTGGTAGCTGTGGTCGTGGTTGTGGATCGTGGTGCTGGTTGTGGTGGTCGTGATCGTGGTCGTCGTCATCATCGTCGTTCAAATGGAAACTACATGTATATCCCATGCCTTTCTACTCAAACAGATACCTGAGAGTCTGACCTATGGTACATTTGAGGAGATCGGGCAGCATCTGACCAAAGAATGTTGCACAGACATAGAGCGAGTGAGGGCATTGTTTGTGTGGACTGCCTCTATGGACGTGAGCACGCTCCATGACACACTCGATAGACAACCTGAACCAGACACGCCCATGGAGAGTCTGCTCAAGGTTTACTTGAAAATGGAAAACTTGGCACACTTCTTTGCTAGATTATGCAGGTTTGTATACTTTATTATAAGCGTGGCACAATGTTTTCTGATGCCATGCTGTATAAGAGTTCCATGTATTATTTTCTGTTTGATCTTCCAATGTTATAATGCTAGCAGTGTTTCAGAGCTGCAAAGATACCATGTGTGCTGGTGAATGGTGTGAACAAAAGTGCTGCCTACCACCTGGAAAGCCGGATAAATAGAAAAAAATTGGCAGCACAGTGGAATGCTGGTAAAGAATTATTTTCTAATTTGTAAAAATAGATTGCTATACACTGTACATTCCATGTATTACATGTGCATGAAAAAATACTTATATCATATGAGCTCATCATACAATTTAATTATAATGCATACAGTGGCAAATTGGGGATTTAACTGATGCATGTGCCCCTCATATGCACAGCAACCCAATATGGTCCAAGGCATCTTCAAATTGACATATAGTTGGCTGTTAGCCCTCACTCCTCCACCTTACTTCTACCATGTTGTCTTTGAAAAGGTATGAACTTGAACTGTGGAAAACCAAATCAAGCAATGTTGAAATGATTACTTGTGCCAATGGTGTCAGCTATTGCATTAGAATGGATTGTGAATCAATACACTGTCATACCACAGATAGGAAAACTGATAAAGTGTCTTCGTGTTACTTAATGTCCTTCCTATATATACACTGTGATTAATCATCATTACTTGTATAAATGTATAAACAATTTAAAAATCTAGGATAATGTTATATTGACCATGTTTGATTCTACACAGTGTATTGCGATGGCAACTGGAGGCTCATGGATTTGTTCTGGGCCTCTGAATGTGTGATCAATGACTATACTGAGCTGGATGACCCTACAACCAACATAAAGGAGGATGTCAGACGTCAGGTATTACCTTATGGACTCTTTTCACCACATGTTTTTTTACATACCACGTTTTCTCGTCATTTCTATAAAATGTTCTAAACCTGTGTAATTCACAAAACCATGAAACAGAGCACATAGTCTCTTGCACAGCTTTCCACTAGCTTTTGGAGCTAGGCGCTCAGCGCTAGTACTTTGTGTGAAGCAAAAGATGATGTGAAGGAGACTACAGAGTATTTGGCATGTAGAAATTCAAGTATAACAATGGGTTAACATATATTTCCGTATTCACACTGTAATTAACTATGAACATATATAGAACGATAACAAAGATCATTTTATCATCTATAACAGTTACTCTCAGAGTATCTATAGTTCCAACTTGAAAAATCACTCTTCATTTTATCTGTCACCCCCTTGTACTATTGGATTATTGCTCTTTTTATTGCCTACAGATGAATGAGCATTATTTCCTGACGGACCCTGACAAGCTCATCTACACTCACCTTCCAGATGACCCCGCCTGGCAATTGCTTCCACAACCATGGACGTTGCAACGTTATGAGCATAGTGTCTACATTATGGAAAGGTTCTTTGACCTGGACATGTATATGCTCCCAGATAGCAAACTTGAACTTGTCCAGAAACTAGCAGGCTGCGAAATTGACTTAAATTTTGGTATATCACGGGAACGAGGTGAAGACATTGACTATAAATTTGTAATATTTAAAACTAATAAAGAGGGTGAGCAGCCATTGGACATAGATTTTGAGCGGTTTGTGTTTTATCAGCGGACAGCAGACATGATCAAATATCACATCAGATGCCCTGTTAAAGGCAAGTACGAGTTTAACATATTTGGCAGAAATGTAAAAGAAGATGAAAAATTTGAATTGTGTGCAACATATTTGATACGCTGCAATTATCATCAGTCCCACTTGTATCCACTGCCCTATTGCCCAGAAATAGGCTGGGGTCCGGGCCGGGCAGCAGAAAAGGCAGGTCTGGAGCCAGTTTCACATCGCCAAGCAACCGTGGAAGCTGTGAATGGACAAGTTGACATCAGGTTAACATCTGAGAAAGCATTAGCAATACTTTATTCAGTAAAATACATTGAGTTTGATGATTTTTTAATGAAAAGACATGTATTGCTCAGAGTAGAAGATTCTGAAATAACTCTATCAACAAGATTCCCATTCAAAGGTGAATATGGAATTAACATATTTGCCGAGGAATTGAAGGAAAAGTCTGCACGTATCGCTAATGTGTGCAATTATTTAGTACAAGTTTTGGATGATAATAAGTCTAGCGTGTATCCTAAAATACATGCTGGAATAGTAGGGAAGGGACGATTTGCTGACATTTTGGGAGTAAAAGGAAAATCTAATTTAAGTGAAGTCACTGATGGCAATGTTGAAATAAAATTTGAGGCTGATGAGGGTACAGATTTGCTCTGCGAGTTACATCATCGTGACATAAAAAAATGTGCTCTCTCAAAATGTGTGACAAGTAGTCACTGCCATGGTAAAGACTGGATATTTAATGTGCATTTCCCAGAAGCTGGTGAGTATGCAGTCAATGTATTCGCTTGTAAAAAGGGAGAGAGCAGAATATATCACATTCACTCATATCTAGTAGTTTCTAAACAAGATGACACGGAAATTACAGAGAAAGCACTGAACATTGAGAAATTACAAGATAATCCAATTGTGCCAATCTATACATTTAATTTCACCAAAGTTGTTGAGATGCATAAGTCTGAACATGAGTATGTCACAGAACTATGGAAGCCAGCAGCTCAGGAGCCATTGAACAGTGGCGAGATCAGCTCAGAGATAGATGGCACAAACATCATATATACAGGTATTAGGATAATCTGACAATATTCTTTGTTGTTGTCCATAAGCTGGCAAAGTAAATATATGTGGTTTCTCACTAAAAGATCCACTTAGTGTGAGATAAGCACCATGCCCATTACTTTTTGGTCATGTGCATTAAATGCCTGAAGTATTTCTTCTAGGCTGAATACCCAATCCTACATCTAGTTGGTAAGCTGTCGACTAGAAAATTTAGCTTTGATAGAATAGAACTGGACTATTTAATATTATTGTATACATTAACATTTTGAGCATAAATGCTAAGAGAGGCTTGTTTATAGAATGGATGTGAGACTATGCACATAGCTGTGCTGTTCAGTCCTTAGCCTTGATATTATCAAACAGTTGAGGATTTGATGTGGTAGAGCCATTTTTAACATTTATTAATGTGTGTGTCTGTCCAGTGTCCATTGCATTTAACGTCACAAAGACAAATCCGTTGTACATTTCACAGCCCAATGTGATCTAGTTTTGGCTTTAGGTATGTCAAACATCACAGAATAAGTGGGTGTGTCTCCATGAATACTCTGGGTTGTTCAAATTTGTTTTTGAGTTCCATTTACTCTTTTATACCCCCATTGCACTGCCGGCCCAGTTACAGCCAATTCTAGTGTGGCCAATTGATGCGCCAAGAGTACACAATCACCCAAGAACTGACCACATTCCCATTGAGGATAGGATGTGGCAACCGCCTCAAACCTAGGCACTTTTGCCCATAGGTTTGAGGTGAGTTTCAGGTGAGTAGAGACGAGTAGGGATGAGAGGCAATGCGACTAGGGACAAATGCTCCAAAAAAACGAGCGAGCGCCCAACCAAGCTTGCACAATAGGGCCTTATTCTTTCAGGGGAGATTGTCCCTAAATCAGCATATTCAATTGTATCTCATTTTTTGAAATCTGCCAATTGAGAGGCAATTGTCCGTGATGGTCTTCACTCGTACTTCAATCACAGCCGATTGACGGGTATGAGTACGGGCGATTTGCACTGAACTGGCACTCGGCCATACCATATGTGTGCATGACTTCAACCCTTGAATACAGCTTGATCTGGCCCAAGTACGGATGAGTACGAACGAGTTTTTTCATCGAAATTTGCAAACAGCCACAATCGGTGCTATGTTAATGAGCACAGGGTACATGTTGTATTAGGTCAGTCCCTAGACAGGCCTGTATGAATGAGAATAGCACAAATTATAGTTAATGACATGAATATCTTACATTTCTTCTCTTGTAGGTTTATATTAAAGGGGTCAAGAATTATCACGTCTCAATTTTTTTGTCTCACATTCCTTATTTTTTGCCTTTCCTCCACATCCAATAAATTGTCAGCCTTTTTTGCCACATCCCACTTCCTTGGAATCTCGCATCCATATTTTTTGTGGTGTTAATTCCCAGATCCCTCTCTCTTTTCTTTGGCCTTTTTCTCCATATCCTACTTCCTTATAACCATCCACACCCCAATTCTAGATAGATTGTGTACATTATAAAATGTTTGTATTTTCAGTAACACTACCTCAAAGTGGAGAATATGAGTTTAATGTGTTTGAAAAAAAGGATAATAATGTGCTTATCAATGTGGGCATATTCAGAATTGTATTGGAAACATATGAAGAACATAAACAAAAGGAAAAGGAACTGAATGAGTTGAAAGAAGCAAAAGCAGAACAAACACAAGAGAGTGACAGATTGAAGAGGGAAAAAAAAGAAGATGAAAGAATTAAAAGGAAAAAAGCAGAAGCTGAAATACTGAAGAGAACATTGGAAGATGCTGCTAGATTACAAAGATTGCAAGAACAAGAAAGACTGAAGAAAGAAGAAGCTGAAATTGCTGAGGCAAAAAGATTAGAAAAATTACAACTAGATGAAGAAGAAAAAAGAGAAGCTGAAAAGAAAAATGCTGAAGTAGAAAGATTAAAGAAATTAAATAAAGAAGAAGAAGATCGATTAATGAATGAAAAGGCTCAAAGATTACAACAGGAGCAGGAAGACACTGAAAGATTAAATAAAGAAGTGGCTGAAGCAGAAAGATTGAAGAACTTAAAGCAAGAAGAAGAAAATCGATTGATATTGGAAGAAGCTCAAAGATTGCAGCAGGAGAAAGAAGAGTTTGAAAGATTGAAAAAGGAACAAGAAGAGACTGAAAGATTAAAAAGAGAACAAAAGGAAGCAGAAAAAAAGCAAAAAGAGCAAGAAGAAGCTGAAAGATTAAACAGGGAAAAGGCTGAATTAGAAAGATTGAGTAAACTAAAGCAAGAAGAAGAAAATCAAATGATAATGGAAGAAGCTCGAAGATTACAACATGAGCAAGAAGAGGTTGAAAGATTGAAAAAGGAAAAAGAAGAGACTGAAAGATTAAAAATAGAGCAAGAGGAGGCTGAAAGATTAGAGAGAGAAAATGCAGAAATAGAAAGACTGAAGAAATCAAAAGAAGAAGAAGAGCGATTGCTAAAAGAAGAAGAAAGATATATGGCAATTAGAGAAGAGAAACTGAGAAAATTAAAAGAAGATGAAATGAAAGATGCGGAGACATTAAAACGGGAAAAAGAAGAAAGAGGTGACAAATTTCCATTACTTGTATTAGTAACTAATGCATCCAGGTTTATTAATTAAAATAAATTTGTAACAGATGTTTTGAATGACACCTGCTATGTTTCTTCCTTGTGAGTGCTGGTGGCTGGGTGGGGTTTTGTGGGTGGCTTGGGGGTGGGGTCTTGTATATGTTGGGTTGGTTGAGATAAATATCATAATTGGGGGAAGTTCTCTACTTAAAACACCTTTATATTGGATACGCATCTGCACAAGATTTTTACATTATATACACAGTTTAAACTATCCTTTTGTGCGTTGTTTTACAAGCTTACTTCGAAAGGCTTTCTAAGTAAGCTTGTAAAAAAAACGCAAAAAGGATAGTTTAAACTGTGTATATAAAAACACCTTTGAGGTACATTGTAATAGTTTAAAACAAGATTTGGTATTGGTAGGAGTCTTTTTTTTAATCTTATACATTTACAATGGTATTAATATGCCAAGAAGTTATGAACTGGCTGGTATCAGTACAAAAGAAGACTTTATGGTGTAGATAATAAAGGATAGCTCTATAGTGGTTTTTAAACAAATTATATAATTTTCTTTAATTCAGAAACAAAACATGAGGTCTTAAAGCAAGCCATTCTTTCTGCTCTGGCTGACAAGGATGCAGACACAATTCGGCAATCGATAGCAGACCACAAATACAATACTGATCCAATTGAGTGTGACTGCGATTTGTCATACGCAGAAATGATGGCTAATAAAATAGACAAGATGAGTCAAGGTAACAATAGCTTCTTTTAAATATCTGAGTTTTAGCCCATCTAATGCTTTTAGTGCAATTCGCCAAAAATTTTTTTGAATTGTCTTTAAACGTAGAATGTATACAAATTATTTTAGATTATAAAAATTGGTAGAATATGAATGTAGATATATGTAAATAATTATTAACACTACCAATTAATCAATAAAATCCTAAATTCATTATATTAGGACAGAACCTAATTACCAGTATTTCTCATTTTGAGGGTGTGGTCTGGCTGCCCCACCTACACTATTATATATTTATCGACCATCTCCTCCAGACTTTTCTATCATTTTAATCTGCTTGATTTTAATCTGGTCAGCCTTGATAGAACTTTCTGACAAAGAAAATGGTTAACAATTTCGGACCTTTCCTGATTTAAAATTAAACATTCGAAAAGATTTAATGCTATAAATTCAAAGAAAAAGGTTACTGGCACCTATTGCCACCAACCAACACAGATGACGCCAAGCATAATATTCCTAAAATTCTATTTGTAGAGCTTGATAAGGCTATGAAAAATAGCGATTTGAAAGAACTTCAGAGGCTCATTGCTAAGACTGAAAATGAACATATTGATAAAAATTTACGTGAAAAACTGGAGCAGGCTAAGGCTGTTAGAGACCAGGTAATCAGTCTAATAAGGAAAAGAAAAAACAGATTTACTCTTCATATATATTTCCAATAACTCTCATGCCTATTCCAAGATTACATCATAGTCTTGCTTCCATGGCCGAAGGGATGGGGAGTTGGACTCGTGACCAGAAGGTCATAGGTTCGATTCCCGCTCGGGTCTGGCGGTAGGTGTTGAGCAAACCTACACCTAACAGGTTGCACACTGCTCCATGGTAGAACATTTACATTTGAAATTAGTCTCCCATGGCGTCAATTGTTTACGATCAATAAATAACATGTGTATTGCAGCTACTACTTATCGAAAAGCTGAAGAAGCAAATCCAGAATATGGATGACAGACTCATAAATGAGATGCGTTCGTATGCAAACCCACCGAAAACTGTGCACACTGTCTTGATTGCCACATTCTCCATCCTGGGTGAAAATGTGAATGAACTACAGGTACGTAGACCCAAAAAATAATTATACTACATTTTAGTACACATGTACTTCTATACCAGTGCTTTATTAACACATAGGCAACTGTATCAATTAATGGGCTTTGAAAAGAGTTTTGATTTTTAATTTTCTCAAAGCCCATTGATGCAGTTGTCTTTGATTAAACCGGTACATGTATTGGATAGTATATCATTTCAGCCTGTACACATGAATGGCCAAATTTAGGTATAACTTTGAGTATTTTTTCCTACAAATTGTTAAAATACTCCTGTTTTAGATTATTTCTTTTGATTGCTGTGACTTTTCAGACTGAAATTCTCTTCTTTTCTCTCCATCTCTGTCTCTCTCTGTCTCTCTCTCCATCTCTCTTTCTCTCCATGTGTGTGTGTGTGTGTGTGTGTGTGTGCGTGCGTGCGTGCGTGCGTGCGTGCGTGTGTGCATTAGAATACTTTCACAAAGGTGCACGGTCTAAATATGCAAAAATGTAATTTTCATCAAGATTTCAAAAAAAACATTTCTTTTATACAAATATTATTCTCACCAAAAAAATAGTGCAAATGTTTTCACTTCAGCTGAAACAATGCAACATTGCACCCACATGTGTAATGAGTATATACCTAAACTTTTGCTAGACACTAGCTTATTTTTGTTCTTAAAGAATTGGAAAGCTGTCAAAACATTGATGGCAAAATCAGGAGATATGAGCATGAAAAACCGAGCCAAGACGTTTGAAGTTGAGAACATCGATGTGCATGTTGTTGTAAGAGCCAACCAGATCCTCAGTGACATCACTGAGAAACAGGTGTCAAATGCGAGTAAGGCCACTGCAACTTTCTACTCTTGGGTAAGTCTCTCATGTGGTCTCATCAGGTGATTGATTTAATGATGGGCACTGCCCTTAATATGATATAATATATGTATGCTCCTCATGCGTCTATCAATTGTAGTGTTATAACATGGATACATGCAGTGTAAAAGAAATTCCCATAGGACTTGTTCGGCCACAGAGGATCACAGAGCATAACCTTTAAAATAATTTTAAGAAATACAAGATAGTATGCTGTATGAATCTGATATGGTCTAGTACATGTACATTGTAACCAACCTTTTTTGAATGTGCAGTTGGACCTGAACTTAAACTTGAACGGAGGGAATAGAATTTTTAGTTATCTTTAAAACTGATTAATATTGTAAAATAGTATTAAGGGAAATAGTTATTTGCTTGAGTCATCCATAAATTGGAGTTATAAGAGTTTGAGATAAGCAGGTGTTAAAAAATACTTAAGGTATTTGAATTATCAGTTTTTGTTTAATTCTAAGTTAAATAATTTTACATCTGAATTGTTAGTGAAAATGATCATTTAAAATAACCTTTACACGATCATAGACATTTATGTTTTCTTTGATCTTGTAGTGCAAGGGAATGTATGAAGTGGGCACCAAGATCTATCTCAGCACTGGTGGAGACCCCAGTGCTCTTAACCCAAAGAAAGGCGGAAAACGCAAAAAGTAGTATCCCAAGGCGGACAGACAAGTGCTTCAAACAGAACACTATTAGTGATCACTGAGGGACAGCCTCTACCACCATTTGTGACCACTGATGGACAGAAACCGCACGACACCAAGTGACCACTGAGGAATAACCACTTGTTCCATTAGTGGTAACCAACCAATAGCCTCTCGCATTGGGGGAGGTCGCCATTAGTGACCACTGAAGAAGGGTCACTTGCTCTTGTTGGTGACATCATATTGACGAGAGTACTACAGAACTTCTTTACTGGTAACGGGATCTTCTGGAATGATTGATGAATCTCGAACTGAATGATTGTGGTAAACACCTGATTTTAGCTCAATCACACGCAGTCTTGCATGATATAAATATATAAAAGGCAAATTGGGGAGAAATTACATAGCTATTACCAGGAGTATATAGTGATGAAAAATATAGTGAAATTTTTTGCTTTTCCGCTGATAATGATAAGTATGGTTTTATAGATGATGCTATTTATACTGATCAAGTTCTACAAATTCATAAAGTCTTTACGTCTTTTCGTTAATGCTGAAAACAATTCATGTACATCAGTATATGATTAAATTATTGGCCAATAGATGTATTGACATTATTTTTATAGTTAATATATACATAGCATTAAAAAATAAAAACAATAAAAAAGACTCTCTTGCTTAATTTTATGAATTGATCTACTTAAATTACAAGAATGTCAAATGCAAATTTTTTTTACAGGGTGCTCTTTATCATAACAAATTTCATACAATGTACATACCAGCTGGTATGTTACTTTAAAAATATATGTAATTATGTTCATACAGTGAATATTCTCAACAAAGGAAGAATAAACAAAGGAAACGAGATATGACAGCCAGTGGCTAAAATTCCTAACACTGACATGTGTACACATCATATGATTGTTTCCCAACTACAAATGTTCATATCATATTATTACTTGCAGAATTCTGGCCAGTCACACAAAGAAAGCACTGGCCCGGAAAAAGGCAATCTTGTACCTACTGTACATGTGACAAGAATTGAAATGCCTGCATTTCAAGTCTGAATACCATACGCTTTACAATACAGTACTTTCTTCATACATGTACCAACAGCTGTCACAATTTACAAATATATACAGTAACTCAATATTTCGAAAACAAATCTGTTTATCTTTGTCAAGAGTGTAGAGTCATATTAATGCAAACACTATGACTCCAGGATATCAAGTGCCCCCCCGACACACACTTATCTATCCCTCTTCCTCAGTATAGGGAAGTACACATCAGGTAGCTGGTACCCATCTGTCCTATTCAGAGAAGAAACATACGCTTTATGCTCCTATATTTGAAAGAACAACCGACTTTTCAATCATGAGCATACTGATGACTTCCGTTGATGATAAAATAGAATAGCAACTATGATGGTAGCAGTCCCCAGTAGTTTGTAGTCCATGGTTGCAGCAGTCTTTCCCCAAGTATCATATTTGTGATTGCAAAGTCTATGATGATGGCAGTGATTCCAACATACTGACTACTTCTGGCAGTGCTACTGACAGAGCTTTCTCCTTTACACACGCTGTGATGCTACTCATGAGGTCATGGCACTGCTCCTCAGACACGTCCTCTGAAAAATAGTACAGCACACTGTTCAAAATGAATTCCACTTCAAGACTTGTAATGTTTTCATGTTGACAAAATTATAGGTTATAGCGAGTAGCATATCAGTAGACTGGGGTGAAAAACATGTTTACCAAACCTGATGCATCATAAGCGCTTCAATCAAAAAACTTTGGCAACTTACTGACAGAATAACACAAGAATCTTTTTATATGTGTCAGCAAGGGACAGAATATCACTTATTGTCTAACACCGCATAAAGAACAAATGACAAAATTCTTAAGCATTTTACCGTCAACTTCCATGTTGACCTTAACCTTGGTGGGACGTGTGTGTGTGAGGCTGCTGTAGGAGAGTGTGAGTGTAAGTGGTGTAGGAAAGTCGGCCAACAGAGGCAACACAATGAGGTCACAAGCTGGTGCTGCCTCGACGGAGGGTGCAGACACAACCGGAATACGCTAAAACAAAAATTGGTTATGGGGGTGAATTGTCATCGACTTCAGATTGAGGGATATATAACATATAATAACACGTGAGTATTCAAACAAGATAAAGTCGATGGGCTTTTAATTCCAAAAAAAAAGAAATTTAGTTTGTGTGTTTTTTCATGTGCATATTGGAATTTCAATTGCCTTGATTTTTTATGGTTCAAGTTTCAGTGTGAGCCTTTACATGGGGACAGCCCTTGGTATGCAGTAGAGAGAAACGTTATCAATCCCTATTATTGAAGCTTAAGTAGTATACATGAATCATAAGAAAAAGGATTGAGGGAGTAAACATGCAATAAACACACTTTTGCCTAGCGCCCATTTTTTTGCAATTTTTTAATGATCAAATTTTCCCCTTCATTTTATTTCCATTTTTCGCTTGCATCTGGAGAAAAGCTTGAAAACATGGAAAATTTTTAGAAATTTTGTATATCCATAAAATTATCAAAGGGGCCTCATAACTTTTTAACAACCATCCAATTCACCCAATTAAATCCAAAATTTTCAAAAAATTGGGATGATTTTAAAAACCCGGCCATAAAACTACCTTGATTAAGCTTGCCTCGGACACAAAGGCAGATTAGATGACAGCTCCCACCCTGGGCCCCCCTACCCTAGAATCTGAAAACCATGGGAAGTTGGGAGGGGTACTTCCTAATTCGCCTGTGTTTCCATAAAAACAAAACCTGTATGAGTATTTTGTATTAATTGGGATAAAACTTTTGAAAGAGATGTTTAAATTAAAAGGTTTTGTTAAAAAGAGTGAAAAAAAAAACCCAAAGCCACCAAAAAAAAAAATTGGCAAAAGGGAAAAAGGGGGTGGAAAGGGGATGGGCGGGGCAATTTTTTTCCCCAAAAAGAAAATTTTTTTTTTAAAAAAAATCCCGGGGTTCCCTTGGAAAAAAACAAATTTTTTAATTCAAAACTTTTTTTCAAAAATT
>CM032666.1:43637338-43690936 GCA_019095985.1 Streblospio benedicti
TTGCCACCTAATCGAGCGAATAAAATTTATCCGACACGATTAAACACTAACACGTTTAAATAACGATGTAATTTAAGAAATATGTAAAAAAATACCTAATAAAATTTGTCACATCCGCCATATCTATGTTTATTTCGTCATCATAAATCACGCTCACGAAATGATGACGTATTTCTGACTTTATCGAACAAACTAATTATTGCGCCATCTCATTGGCTAACAGATGGCGCAACTACCAATAATATTTAACGTTTCATTCGACTGGCGGCGGCTAATTTATTGCGCCATCTCATTGGCTAACAGATGGGCGCAACTACCAATAATATTTAACGTTTCATTCGACTGGCGGCGCTAATCAATGGCTCATTATCATAATTTATGCATATGTATGCAGTTTTCAGAGAATCATCCTTAATCAAGCCGGCATCGTTGTTGCATATTGTTAACATAGCCCTTTCGATAAGCGATATGTTAGCAGACAGGTAGAGGCGATAATAAAGAGCAATTTTTGTCGTCTTGATCTGGGGAGTGTCGATAGATTTCTTAAAATATTTACAATATTATGGTCTCAAAGTGTGATAATAAGAATCACCATCAATACTTTGAATAATGGAACCTTTTAAGTGCAACCGGCTGATGCAGGTAACAATATATTTTGATTTTTTGATGTAGTTGAACTTTATTCTGCTGGTGTACCCTGATTTCCGGGTAAAACGCAGTATGTTGCTTTATTACTAGTGAAAATCTAGCGTTTAAAGTATGCAATCACGTCCTCATATTCTCCTATGAAGTTAGAATTGGCCACGAACAAATGCAGAATAAAATACATATATCACAACAACGACATTACTATATTTATTACTTAGTGATGATAAAGATTAAATGTTGTAAAATTAAAGAACTGCCAAATTTTCGGTCCTGACGTGTAATTCAATACGATTTCCACCAAAAAACAAAAATCTCGAAAATCCCGTCTGATAGAAACATATATAAATCTACGTTGAAGCAACCTCTCTACCCTCCCCCCCCCAACCTCACTAATACAATCATTTAGCACGAACAAAGTTCGTTTGCTAAATTAACTGTGATAAACATAGTGTTATTAGATAAACATAGTGTTATTAGTTTCAGTGATTAAAATTGCTTAAACAAATGTTAAACTGGATAATGCTAATAATGTGTGCAAAACCATCAGAAGGTAATATGACTTCTCATTCGGTTGTGGCCAATGTGGAGCTTTTCCCCATCTAATAAAATCTGTTTGTGAAGGTTAATCGTGGTATAATGAATATATGTCATGTTTTTTCAATATGCATGAATCAATGCCCTAATTTGTTGAATATTGCCCTCGCAAGCTCGGGCAATATTCAGCAGAAGGGCATTGATTCATGCATATTGACCTCAAAACCATGACATATTTCTTCAATAAACACACTTTTGCCTAGCGCCCATTTTTTTGCAATTTTTGAATGTATCAAATATTTCATTACATTTTACTATCCATTTTATCAGCTTTGTTATAACATGGTAGAAAGCTTCGTAAAACATGTCAAGTATTTCTAGAAATTTCTTGTATATACCCACATAAAATTATCAATGGGGCCTCAATACACTTTATACAACCATCCAATGGTCCACCCCAATGTAAATGGCCACCCCAACATTTGTCAATAACTCAATATGCGGCACTGATTGTTCACAACAGCTGCCATACAAATCTTACCTTCGCTATCTCAAGCTCCTGCCTCCTGGACACAAATGCTGCGAGATGTAGATGTACAGCATCCACAAACGCCTGGAGACCACCACTACCACTCAGCACACTCTGAAACACCATGCGAGTTGAAAGTTAGGTTGGGTACTGATCCATCAATTCAAGTACATGTAGTTAGCTCATGAAAAAAGCACAATCCTGTATGCATGTCACCTTTTGTCATTGAATCAGTGGCGCATCAAAACATCTTGCAACAGAGCATAGAATTATAAACTTCCAAATAGGAATTTATCAAAAAGTTAAATAGTATGCATGAACTTACTATACTACGAGGAACACATGAAACACTATCGGTAGGGAAGAAAATAGAGCTTACATGGCTGCCCGACAAAGGCAGATTTAAACATGGGCTGGCTGGTTTCAAAGGTTCACGGCCCAGTGGGCAGGCTACTTTTTTAGGGATATCAGTAGGAAGATAGTCAATGGCCGGAGACGTTTTTTTTGTCAGGGCCAGCTACTTTTCATAATTACCGGCCCTGCTGTTTGTACATAAATTTTCACAAGTTTTATACCCTGTATGAAGTTATATGTACTACACTATGAAGAATTAATAACTTGGAGTGAATTGAAGAGTGGTTAATTAAACATTTGTATAGAGGGTGGTCATGTTATTTTTACAGAAAAATTTGCAAGGGGATGCGGTGGTGTGAGGATGGGCGTCAATTTTTTTTCCAGAGATTTGAAATGCGTCGATCAATTTTATCACTTACATTTATATATCCTCCAACACCAATCTGAATCATGGCCACATGCATCTTTAAAATACATTAAAGTAAATACCACAAATGCTATAGCCTTGTCAACACTGAAGCAATGCATTGTACCTGTAGGTGAGTGATGGGCAAAAACAGCGGAAATGTGTGCCTGATTATCTTGTACTTGTCCTCTTTTTTCTGGAGCTCAGCATAATATGGCTCGTAATATGTCCCCTTGTAAGACGTATCAAAGCAAAGGCGGATAACTTGACCATTGCTTTTTAGAGATAATGAGGTACCTATAAATTAGAATTAGAATTAAACTACTGATAGAATTAGCAGGACCATTAGAGTGTGATTTGGTTTTTTCAATCCATGTCATGCATTCAGATAAGTGTAAAAGATACTCATAGTAACTTAGTACACTAATACAATAAAGCATGTCTTAATATGAAAACAAAACCTGTACTTTTATGTCACTTTGACCTTTGTGTACACTGTACATGAAAAAATACAGTAAATTTTCATGGCAGAAAATGTTTTCTTGTGTTGGAATTACATTTTACAATGATGAGTGACCAATGGAACTTTTCAGATTAAAGATTAAAAAAACATTTCCACAAACTAAATGACTCACCAGCCAGACGATGCGCCATCACCAAGTTCTCAAGCTTCTGCTTCCTCATAAGTGCAGATGGCTCCTCCACCTCAAGTAAAATATATAAGAAAATATTAAAACTGTGGAATGTAGCATTATCTTTGAAAAAAGCACATTCTTTGATTATAAATACAACTAGCTCACCCGGCTTTGCTCGGGTTGAAACAGATGAGATCCGGAACACATTAAATGCGCCTCCCTCCCCACCCTTCCTCTTGTGCCACATCCCTCGAACCAGTTCTCCTCAGTATGCAGGTCTGTGACAGATTAAACACACGTCCATCACCGTCATCCCATCGTCATATGTCACAGCCATTTACACACTAAATGTACTAAACATGGCAATGATTGATCCCTCCAATATCCCTCCCCCAGCTACTGCTACCCATGGTAAACACGTGCGGAGCAGATTAAATGTCCCACTCATCCCTACCTTTCATTCCATCCCCCATCCCCTCTTCTCTCACCAACTCTCTCTACCCCATCCCCATCTAAACAGACCCATAATTAATGAACCCCCTTCCTGCTGCTGCTCTGGTTGAAACGAATGAGATCAAAACATCAAATGCCCCTCCCTTCCCATTCTTTCCCCTGTCCCACATCCCTCACACCAGCTCCCGTCACTATACAGGTCTGGGAAAGATTAAATACATCTCCATCACATTCCTCCCACTGTCATATGTGACAGCCATACATACACTACATGTATGTGGCAATGCTTGATCACTCTAATATTCCTCCCTCCAGCTACTCCTACCCCTGGTAAACACGTGCAGACCATTAATTGTGCATCTCAATCACCGCCTTTCTGCTGCTGCTCGGGTTTAAATTGATGAGATCTTGAACAGTTTAAATGCTCCTCCCTGCCTCACCACCAGTTATACCCCCACCCCATATGGACACCAGCCATGTCCGCCCCCCCCCCCCCCGCCATATGGACACACATACTCTTTCTGCCAACACCCCTCCTCGAAACACGTCCGGAGCAGACAAAATGCACCTCCATCACCAGTCCATCATCACCCATGCACCCTCCCCAGCTCCCTCATTGTATGACTGTACGTGTGACGTGCAACGTACGTTTGACATAACTGTTTAACAAACATGGCCCTGTAAGCAACCTTTCTAACAAATTCCTTTTTCTTGTTTTCATCATTAAAACCAATTTGTTTGGTTTGAAATGTGATATTATAACGACCACCAAGTTGTCCTGATTGTACATACATAATTTGGAGTGTGTACGTCTTGTGGTTAAAAAGCCTTTTGTGACGCAAAAAATCGCCTCTTCCTTTATATATATAGATGTAATTCAATATTGGGATAGGGCCCCTGTTGTTTTACAATCAATTTTGCATATTCAGGGTCAGGATTAGCCACTCGTCCGCTCGTATTGACTAGTAAAAACTAGTGGAGGACGAGTCCTAATTTTTAGAAACTCGTCCTTTTGAAGAGTAGCAATTCTGGTCAATTTGGCATACAAATATAGAGTTTGTACAAGGAGGACGAGTACATTTTTTGTGGCACGAGTAGATATTTGAGGGTTACTAGTCATGCTGACGAGTAGCACTTTTCCACCTAATCCTGACCCTGATATTAATTTGTGAACCACTGATAACAGGCTATTTTGAAGATAACCTTTTAGTTTAGATATAGAAATGTGCAATAATTCAAAGAAACTTAATATTATAGGAAACATATACAAAGGCATAAATACCCACCCGATTATGGTCATTAAATTTTTCAACTTGAGCCTTCAACTTATCTCTTCTAGCCTCTAGAAATTCAATTTTCTTTTTTATTTCATTCAATTTGTTTGTATTTTGATCATCATTTTTTTTCTGCTGCATTTGTCGTTCTAGCAACTCTAAACTCTCAAGGCCTCCTAGAAAATATATTTAATGAGTAACATGATAGATCATAGATGCCGACACCATTGTTCTGACACACATTTTCAAAGTGACACGTAACTAAAATGTACTTATGTTGCTTTGATAATGCATGTTAGAATAATAGCGCTTGGATCTATCACTATATAGAATATCAGAGTAAAATAATGACAATCAATATTAAGTTTATTTAAGCACGCCCAATAATTCATATTTCAGAGGGTGTGGCATGGCTACCCAGTCTCCATCCTCTCCAAGCCTTTCAGTCACCAGGATCTATCAAGCCTATGCCCAAACATGCCCGATCTTTCTGCACAACGGCATCCCAAGTGCAATGGAAAAATAATTATATATCCCTGAATGCTTCAGTGTTTAAGTGTTTTTATGAAAACCTGAATTGAAAGGTGTTACTAGTACATGTAGTCACAGGCCTACTTAGTTCACTTATAATCGGCCTCGTAAGAGGTTGATCTGAACGGTATAGGGACCATACTGAGCACAGTTTCTCAGGGTCCAGCCTTTGCTAGTGTAATAGATTGTGGTCCTCAGTAGCTCAGTCGTTAGCGCGTACGACTTGAAAACAGGAATTGCCTGCATCGCATGTTCGCGGCCCGGTCATGGAAGACACAGTGTCGCCAAAACCGATACGTCATACGTCTGCCACTGAGTTGCTGATTTCCACACAGCACATCGCCACCATACAGTGTTAATACTAGACGGTGGCGACGCCAAGCGGAGGTTCGGAAGCCTCCTTAAAAGGCGTGTCCTGTGTAGAGGAGAGCCACACCTCTGCACGTTAAAGAACTCACCTAGTTTGAAAACTATAGCTAGTGTGAACTCCCCACCCCTGAGGCTCAGTTGGCTACCTAGCCTGCCTCTGGAGAGGTGCATGTACAAACACCACGTGGCCTCCCATTCACGCGTTGCCTCCTAAGAGGAGGGCAGTCTCTCATCACAACTGTCAGTGAAGATTTCATCTACATGGTACTGCCCAACGTCAACTAGCTGACAACTATTGGCAGGGAGGTCACGTGGTGTTGGTACATGGACCTCCAGAGGCAGGCTAGGTAGCCAACTGAGCCTCGGGGGTGTGGAGGGTTCACACTATATATAGCTATAGTTTTCAAACTAGGTGAGTCCTTTTACGTGCAGAGAGGTGGCTCTTCTCTACACGGGACACGCCTTTTAACGAGGCTTCCGAACTTCCGCTTGGCGTCGCCACCGTCTAGTAGTAACACTGTACGGTGGCGACGTGCTGTGTGGAAATCTGCAACTCAGTGGCAGACGTACGACATATCGGTTTTGGCGACACTGTGTCTGCCATGACCGGGCCGCGAACTTACGACGCAAGCAACTCCTGTTTTCAAGTCGTACGCTCTAAGTTCTAACCACTAAGCTACTGAGGACCGTCAGTCGTATTGTAAAAACTCATTTAAATGCACCCTACACGACGATAATGTTGAGGTGTGATCATTTAGCATGTGTCTTAAAATGGTGAACTTACTCATATCAACATTCATAGTGGTGTTAAGTTAGAAACTAAGAAAAAGTTAATTTTTATTTCAAAGTTTTTATTTTTGGTGATTAATTAATTCACGAGTTTTTCCTAGCCGGGTATATCTGGAGCATATAGCCTCTATCAATATTATTGTTTTTTTGACGTACGAACGATGGCAAACTAATAATATTGAGAATGCCAACAATCTCGACATTGGATGAAAAAGAACGCCGGTTTTCATGAAAAAGTAACAAAAACATAATATTTTCACAAATTGCGCAAAGGATGGACCTAAAAAGAAAAGCCCAAGAAGGGGCAATGGTCCCAGTTCCTAAAAAATCTAAAAGTGAACTCATAGCCTACGGTGGAAAGAGTCAAGCTCTTGTTCAATCGGTGAGTGCATTTTGTTTGAGCGATATTATGGTCCCTTGATGGGACCCCTCGAGGGTGTTTGACAGTATATTTTAAGACTTGATATCCATGGATTTTAGGCAATGTCTATGGAAGCTACTGCTTAGATCAAATATTTATATATATCACATTCTATTATAAATGCAGTTCTGTAGAATTGACAATTATAAATTATGGTGGTTTAACTGCTATAGTTGGCCATTCACACAATTCGTAAGTTTGCGTATGACGAGAGCGTCCCCATTATAGGGTCACCAAATTTCATGTCCGATGTAAATTTCACCGTTTATGTGAATGGCCAGCTTTAGCGATTGGTGATCTATCCAATTCACGATTTTAAGTTGCATTTTAATATGGATTCAATTCATTTGTCTATGAATTCTGCCTCGCGTGAGTAGCGGCTAAATTTCGTCACGATTGTTAGTGCAAAAAAAAATAAAAAAATATGACTTCCATCCGATGGTATTGCTAGACATGGGTTCTTAGTCATATAACAGGTCCCTCTGCTGCTAAGTCTGCAATAGTTGAAGACCCTCGTTCTACATGGCTGTCCACTATCCGAAAATGAGTGATATTTTGCCTTATATTGCTTTGTTAAGCCCTAAGTTAGGTCAGGCATGTAGCTTATACTTGACTGAAAACTATCTTATGCATTGCAACTATATCATTAACTTCTATATTGTGTAAAGTCTCCAAATCTACAGAAATGTACAATCAACAGTTTTTGTGAGGAGTTGAAAATCATTTTGTAATTTTGGCCAGTTATATGGTTTTAAAAAGCATGGGATTAGTGTAATCTGTTTTGTATCAAGTTTGAGATACATTCTCATTCATATTTTGCCTGAATTACGTCTTTACAGCCACTATATTCATCGTTTTCTATCAGATGACCTCAATTTTGAAGGTGGGTGGTCATGTACTGCAGACTTAGCAGCAGAAAGCAGCCCATGTGAGTTGAAATAAATCGCATCAGTATGTGCCAGAAGTATTCTTATAGTGCATGGACGGCAAAAATTATGCTCAGAAATGGTTTTTAGACCGTTTACAGTGGAAAATCCAAACCGCCGATTTCAAAAGTAAACATTTTCCTCACAAAAACTGCTTATAACTCACAAAAACTGGAGATTGATTGAACACTGTGTAATAAACGTAATGGGAGTCAACCATCTGTTTTATTGCTATGGTTATCTCAAGTGACAATGACACTTTTTGCAGGGTCCTTTAAGAACATCCAATCTAGAAGCGCCTATTATGCTTCTCAGCGGACATGAAGGCGAGGTGTTTTGCTCCAAATTTTCTCCAGATGGGCAAATCGTGGCTACAGCTGGATTCGAAAGAAATATTTGTGAGTATTTAACTTTCAAATTATTGAATTAAAAATAGAGGGCGCATGGTTAAAGTTTACCTAGTAATGTAGACGTCTTATTCTAGTTTAATATTGGCAGTTTTTGACATGTTCACTATTCTTCTGATTTTTTTTTTTTTTTTTCAAAAATAATAAAAAATATATAAAATATTTTACCAGATAATTGAAATGTAATCAATGTTCTTTCATTGCACAGTACCAAAGTACTAACTTCGTTAAATGGGTTCTATTTGGGTGTTTATTTGCACCGGTTTACCTTCGATGTTGAATTCATTACTCTAGTTATTGGCAGTTCACTGGATGTAGTTTTGACTACGATCAAATGTCTAGCTGATTGAAAACAGCTTAACAGATTTCCTGAATTGTAGTCATTTAAGTTCACAAGCAAATATCAACCATAAAACTTCATTTCACATTCACCAAATAAATAGTCAATCAATGTGTAGATTTGTACCTCTGAATACTTATTTAAAAGAAGTCGGCCAGGGCACGGCGATGTCCTGTCAGGTTGTGACTCAGGTTGCAAGTGTACTTGACATAATAGAGAGATTCAGTGACAAAGAGGCTAAAAGGATCAAGGCTGCATAAAGGCTAAAAATAGTATCAATGGCGGCAACATGCCTAATAGGCATTGGGCAATTGATACTGGCCAAGTATGAACAAGTCTATCAACCGTAAGAAAGGTTAGCATGGTGGATTAGTGCGTCTGTCCTACACATAATGACTGGTCTGGTGTGAACAGGAGACCATGAGTTCGATTCCACAGCCTTTCAAATAACTTTACAAGACTATCTCTGAATTTCCTTACACATAAACTTATAACGCCTAACGTGACATATGTGATATTCATCACAAGCAGGATCATGGTGCCAATAACTAGAAAAATGCCAATAACTAGAGTATGATGGTTACTTTAGGTTGACACTATTTCATGTGCAAGTAGTGATAGGGGTATTTAAAGGGGGAAAATACTGAACTTGGTTATCTAATTAACATTCTGAATCATTATAAGCTGTCCAATATTCAATTATTAGAGAGAATTATCTTAGAGTGTTGATTTTAAGTGAATTTTCTGCTTGATGTCATCATCTCTTTTCAGTATTCTGGAATGTTTATGGTGAATGTGAAAACTGGGCTACACTAAAAGGTCATACAGGAGCTGTTACAGAAATTCAATTCAACACAGATTCATCGTAAGTTATATGACACAAGATAGGAATAAAATATGACCAATTAAAATTTCCGATGTTGGTATCAATATCGCTCTAATCTTTTTCTTTTCTTTTTCAATCAAATCATATACAGTTCTTTAATAGTAAAATTACACCGGGTTCTCAGAATTCAAAAGAAAAGATTGATCTAATATAAAAGGAATTTCTATTAGTGACCGCATGAGATTATTTATGATGTTTGTTATTTAAGATCTTGTGTCAAATACTGTTTGTAGGCATCTTGTTTCTTCCTCCACGGATAAAACGCTCATGTTATGGGACGTTAATACCGCCGCCAAATTGCGCAAGTTCAAAGCACACACTAGTTTTGTAAACTTCGTGTTGTTTAGTAGGAGAGGCCCACAATATTTAGTATCAGGAAGTGACGACGGCACACTCAGGGTAAAGCATTATTTAGTATTTGTCAAACAAAATGATGATATATACTGTAAACTTCATTCTAGATTTTCACATGAATATATAAAGAAAGTAGTTTCTTCATAAAACATAAAATACTCATAATTAAACATGTTTATTTTTAGCACTGTTGTATATAATTATACAATCAGTTATCAATATTCTCAGCTCGTGCAGATGATAATTGATTTGTGTTTCATTGATTGCTGTGTAATGATAGTCAAAGTATCTGGCAATATACTCTGATCTTCTATTACCTACTATTACTTTAAATCTGGGATCAGATGATACCTGTGTAGTGTGTAGACTCACTTATCTCATGGGTCTTTTTAAATTACATGCCTCTTTTACATGCAAAATTTTCAAGCTTATTGTTTAATGCTATTAGTTATCAATTGTTTTTTAAAACACTGGTAACCAATATTGGAATTTGAGCTGATATGCAGCATTATGTGGTTTATCTTTAGCATAGACTTTAGGTCTGTGATACTGTTTTTAATGGTGGTCTTCTTACTGGTATAGTTTTGGGATTCGCGCAAGAAGACAGTGGTGGACACGTACCAGAGCCAGTACCAGGTGACGGCTGTATCATTCACAGACACGGCAGAACAACTCATCTCAGGAGGCATTGACAATGAAATTAAGGTAATTAAAGACATGGAATTCCTATATTTAATGGTATAGAGAAATGTAAAAAGCTGGTAGTACAATTAAATTTGCTTTGATTGTCATTGTGTATACTGTTATTTCAACATTCATTCATTGATTTATGTATATTTCATCAGAAGAACGTAATGAGATATTTATATTTTACATAATAATTAACTTAGATTTTTAAAAATTTCTTGATGATGTGTGTGATAAGAAAATTCACTTTATGGTTATTTCGTTGTTGTCATGTTTAGATCTGGGACCTGCGTAAGAAGTCTGTATTGTATCGAATGCGTGGCCACTCTGATACTGTGACAGGCATGGAACTATCACCTGACGGATCATACCTCCTTACAACTGCCATGGACAACACAGGTAAAATGGCCATGTCTGTCACGTAGAAATAAATATGACTTGTTTTAGCTTATTTTCTGTGAACTATCACACCCCTAAAATTAAAAGTAACATCTTTTTATGTAAAATCAGACTGTTACTTTACCATTGTGCAGTAGTGTCATTTTATCATAGGAGGAATAAAGATTCCTGATCATAGAGATAAGGTTAATTTGACCGATTATAATAATAATTATTAAAAAATGTTTTATTTTTTTTTTTCTGTTGAGTCCGTCTTTATCTGAGAGAGCTTTAACACATAATAGATTTCAGTAACATTTCTCACAGGTAACAGCATTACAGTAATTCTGCTAACAGCAATGAGTTAAAAGTAAAGTGTATTATTATTGATGGATGAAAAATATTCTTATAATGAAGTACTTTGTGATTTGTAGTGAGAATTTGGGATGTGCGACCGTTTGCACCGGCAGAGAGATGTGTGAAAATCTTTCAGGGAAATCAGCATACATTTGAAAAGGTCAGAATTGTCTTTTGTGCTTTGCTTTTCAAATTAATTGATTCAAATTTCAACCAATATAGTTGAATAATTGGGACATAACTTTCAACTTGAATACTAGTTCTATCACCTTGTATTTTGTTTCAAATCAATTTTTTTGTGTACCACAAATCCGCCAGCGGCGGAAACTGCCAACTCTGATCAAAATACATGTAACTATAGATAGCGCTTAATCGATCGATAAGTAGATGAAGATAATTAGATTTTATCATTTCATTTATAAATGATGAGCAATATTTAACATAGCTGCTAAAATTGCCATTGAAATCACCAGCTAATATCGAACATGATTGTGCATGACAAGTGAATTAGAATTTTATGTAATAATGATTGATAGGTTAGGGATATAGCACCATAAATGATAATGTAATTGACATAAGCTGTTGCTTACTTTATAGATCCCTGCATGTTGTCTCTTGCAATTTGCATGTGTGGATGATTGGTTTTCCTTCAATCCAGAGCATATTAATTGTGAATGTTTGAACAAGAAAAAACTTGCGATGAAGAGAACGTATTATTGTGCCGTATTATTGTACTTGTTTTAAGAACATGCACCTGGGGCATGACTGATCAATGTCATAGAAGTGATTCTGAAATCTTTATTAAAAAAGTATTGCAAGCCCCTGAAGCTTTTGGTATCACTGATAAATTGATTCTTAATTTCATTTCAAAATGTTCTATATATATTCTCAGAACCTGCTTCGTGTGGCCTGGGCGCCTGATGGCTCCAAAGTTGCTGCTGGTTCTGGTGACCGCTTCGTCTATATCTGGGACACGACGACGAGACGAATCCTCTACAAGCTGCCAGGACACACGGGCTCCGTGAATGAAGTGGACTTTCATCCTTTTGAACCCATAGGTGAGTGATGGGATGAATATCTGTTGTGTACAAAATTACAAGGGCCCACATCTAGGTCATCTATGTAAATCCCCAACCCAAAAATTTAACCATTGTAATTTCCATGTAATTGTAATTACACATTCATGTAATAAGATCTTACCGGCGCAGTTGTTTGGATGGGGGTTAATTATTCATAGGTAATTGTCCACTCCAAACACAAACCAATTACGAGAGATTAATCTTTGTTAATAACTTTATCTATTAATTATTATATATGAATATGTACAATGTAGGAAACAACTACATATTTGAAATTATTGAGGCTGTTCTAATTTAAGATAATCTTATCTTTTTCAGTTTGTTCGGGTTCAAGTGATAAAAACGTGTATTTAGGAGAGATAGAGTGATTTAGACTGAGCTGAGAGGATATTGACTATTGGATATCAATAAGTAACAAACATGCAGCAGGTGGTTAGTGATTAACCTGGACACATCTGATAGTAACATTTTTATGCCTAGTGCACGTGTTTTTGAATGTTCATGTATAGGAGGAAGTTACAATGTGAAAGTGTCTGCTAAATAGTCAAGAATTTCTATGAACATAATTTGTGTGATTGTATGGATTAATGTGTAATGATTTGAATTTTGGCTAAATTGTAGTATAAAATGCGTTAAGAAAGTTTTCAAGAACTTAAATTATGGGCCATCAAATTTTGTCGTTAATGTCATTTCTAACTCTTACTCTTTGCAAAAGACACGATTCTGTGTTATGGATCTATGTAATACAAATTGAAGTTAGTCTAATTATTTTAAATGAACCTACAGTGAGTGGGTTGGACTGTGCTGTTGTTTTTATTAATGCGAGATTGTTTTCAATAAAAATATTTTATGTAAAATATCTCATTCATTTTATTCTAAATGATATTTATGAAACTAAATCCTTACGTCTTGCTTTTTAATAACCTAATTGTCTTCTTTCTAAATGGGAAATTTTGAATATCAAAAGTAACACATTACTTATTTCATCCCACATGGCTTTCAGGCTTTATAAGTGCTGGTTACCAAATGAACAAGCACGATCCCCTTTTTAATGACCATGCTTTTTTTTTGCATTAGTGTGTTACACAACTTTCTCCATCTGTCAACTACAGAAATTTCTAGCAGCAACCAAGTTCATTATGTATATGATGCACCACGCCGTAACCCGGGTTACCGTGATACCCCGGCCAATGAAAATAATAAAAAATTCATTCAGCTAATTAATTATTTTTCAACATCAATACCCCGGCATACTGTGATGCTGGTAGGCTGCTGTGGTATCAAATTTTGTTAATATTCATAAGTAAAATGTTTAAATTTTGTCACAATAAAAACATCTTATTTATTCTTATATAATTTATTAAAACTCTATTTCCAACCTAGTACATTGTGACAAAACGAAAATGCACATCGCCTTCATTCTTTTGGTGGTCTGCCTTTTAGCAACGACCGATATTCGGAAATATCACGGGGGAAAAACAGGGCATTATGACATGGCCGGGGTTTGCATTTCACGACACACCGGGCCATCATACGGACCCCAGGTTACGGCTTGGTGAGTCATGTAGAAAAATGGGTTATTGAGGGCTATTTGTAACCTAGTGGTGAGAAATGGTTTCTACAGCTAGACGCTAAGGGACAATGCGTAATTCGGGGTGGGGGGCAATGTCGTCCTACCTTCGGGTTATACCTACTTACGCTTTTTAAATGTGTATCTGCTGTATGTTGGCCTGTTGAACAAAAGTGTGTAGTATGTAATTCAGCAAAACGCTAACCATATATGCTCTGGACTCACTTTGTACAATGGCATGAAATTTCTTCTCGTTACATATATATTGCTACCCCATGAAGCATATATAGGTCTGCTACTGTGTCAGAAACAGAAATAATACTGAACAGATAATTTGCAAAATTTATTGCATAACCGTTACATATTTATTACAGATGGCTTCTGAATGTAATGAAGTAACAAGTCTAATACAAAGCTTCTAAAATATTTAAAATTTCTGTATCATTAAAATGTTCCATGGGAATGAATTTAGTATTCATCGCCTTCTTCCTCTTCTCCCTCAATGGAATCGACGCCAACCTCCTCATAATCTTTCTCAAGGGCAGCCAAATCCTCACGGGCTTCGGAGAACTCTCCCTCCTCCATACCCTCACCCACGTACCAGTGAACGAAGGCACGCTTGGCGTACATCAGATCGAACTTGTGATCAAGACGAGCCCAGGCCTCGGCAATGGCAGTGGTGTTACTCAACATGCACACAGCACGCTGCACCTTGGCCAGATCGCCACCAGGAACCACTGTCGGGGGCTGGTAGTTGATGCCGACCTTGAAGCCGGTGGGGCACCAGTCGACGAACTGGATGGTTCTCTTGGTCTTGATGGTGGCGATGGCAGCGTTGACATCCTTGGGCACGACATCTCCACGGTACAGCATGCAGCAGGCCATGTATTTGCCGTGACGAGGGTCACATTTCACCATCTGGTTGGCTGGCTCGAAGCAAGCATTGGTGATCTCTGAAACGGACAGCTGCTCATGGTAAGCCTTCTCAGCAGAGATGACAGGGGCATAGGTGGCCAGAGGGAAGTGAATACGTGGGTAGGGCACCAAGTTGGTCTGGAACTCTGTCAGATCAACATTGAGGGCACCATCAAAGCGGAGAGAAGCCGTGATGGAGCTGACAATCTGACCAATCAGCCTGTTGAGATTGGTGTAGGTGGGACGCTCGATGTCCAGGTTTCTGCGGCAGATGTCATAGATGGCCTCATTATCGACCATGAAGGCGCAGTCGGAGTGCTCCAAGGTAGTGTGGGTGGTCAGAATGGAGTTGTAAGGCTCCACGACAGCGGTGGACACTTGAGGAGCTGGGTAGATGGAGAATTCCAGCTTGGACTTCTTGCCATAGTCAACGGACAGTCTCTCCATAAGCAAGGAGGTGAATCCAGAGCCAGTACCGCCACCAAAGGAGTGGAAGATGAGGAATCCCTGGAGGCCAGTGCACTGGTCAGCCAGCTTCCTGATGCGGTCAAGCACAAGGTCAACGATCTCCTTGCCAATGGTGTAGTGACCACGGGCGTAGTTATTGGCAGCATCCTCCTTGCCAGTGATGAGCTGCTCTGGGTGGAACAGTTGGCGGTAGGTGCCGGTACGGACCTCATCTGAAAGCATAGACAGGCAACCGTAACTACTTAGAACATTATGACGATTACATAATTGTAATTAATATGAGCCATATTTAAGTACTTATAAAAGAAGTCTATATTGAACATCAATTTTAATTGCCTGAGTAAGATTTTTACTTTTTAAAAAAACCTTCTGTGATACTTCAATTTTATACGGCCATACTTTGACGAATGATCTTTCAATTACACTGAATTGATCGTTTTCCTTGCATCTAAGTACTATTTTTAGTACAATTTGCAATAGCAACGGATACCAATATTCATTTGCAAAGTCATTCAGATGCACTTTGAAAAAACTGGCAGCAAATTTCCAATTCAATTTCACTGGAAATAATCGATAAAAGCAATGGCAATGTTGATGTAGAAATTGCCCAATGGAATAGTGGAGATGGGCAAGATATTGAACCTGGCCCTAAGCCATAAGTGAAGATTCAATATAATGCATGTTTTATGAGCTACTTGCTGCCAAATGATCACTGCAATCTATCTTGTCAAGTGCACATTGTTTGGTTGCTATGATTAGCTCATGAAATAAGTCTTGGGACCATTATTTTGATTATTTTGAAGTAAAAAAAAATAAAGATTATAAAAGTCCAATACAAGAGATTAGCGAATTTGTATGTTTCTCCAGAGAATCTCAACTCAATCTTATTGATTTTGAGAAAATATTACTTCAAAACATGAATGGGTGGCTTGAACATTTAGATTTTTTTAAATTGATCAAACTCACCAACTACAGTGGGTTCCAAGTCTACAAACACAGCCCTAGGAACGTGCTTGCCAGCTCCAGTCTCGGCAAAGAAAGTGTTGAAAGAGTCATCACCACCACCAATGGTCTTGTCACTGGGCATCTGACCATCAGGCTGGATACCTTTTGTAAGAAAAAGAGCAAGGTGTTAATACACAATACATGTAGTTTGAATTGGCAAACTACTTTAAAAATGGGCTTTACAAACATTTATTTCAAATATCAGTGTCTATTAAGATTAAAAAAAAATAAACTAAGCTGCTACCTACAGACTATCTGATAACCCGCCCATAAATATATATGGATTACTTTTCATTCCTTCAAGAAAACGTGTACAATATAGATCTGTATGCCCTTAATTAGCTAGTATTCTAGCTTATTGAATAATACATAGGACATTTGATGTACATATACTTTCAATTATATCCTACTCAACCAGCAGAATATTGATGTTCTGATGAAAACATCATAAATATTAGCAGGTAATTGATCGAGTGTAAATCAATGTTCTATGCAAATCACTTTGATAAACAACGACATTTGATGAGCTAATGAGACTGATGCACCACACTTCGGAATGGACGTATATGCAATAGGTTACCAAAAGTAATTGGATTGCTTTACTCATTAAAACTGCTATAGGTAAATCCCTAGCATTAGGTCACAATAAATTCCCAAAAGCCAATGGTGGTCAAATATTTTCAAAAGTGAAAAAAAGAAAAAAAAAAAAAAAAAAAACGATTGGAAAGAAATGAAGGAGTACAGTATAGTTACCATGCTCGAGGCAGTACAGCTCCCAGCAGGCATTGCCCATCTGGACACCTGCCTGGCCGACATGGACAGAGATGCACTCACGCTGGAAGAAAACAATCAGAATTGTATTTTTGATTAAATTGCCCTATGAATCAGGATCTGATCCAAACATTCGCTTTATCACAAATAAAAGGGGCGAGAGATTAAAGAAGTGTTTTAAACCGACTCTGTTGTATAAAATTCTCTACATTTTCAATACCGCAGAATTTTGAAATTCTGGGTATACTTGCAGCAGCTAGAATTATTTGAGAGTATACATGGAATCACTAGACATGCCTTTGCATTAGCCTCTATTAGGACCACCTTTGGGACCAGTGTTAGGTGGTCTCAACAGAGGTGCTCTATACACAGGGGCAATCTATAGACAAAAATATACAAAAATATAAGCTAAACACTAAGGAACTCATTCAAGAAGTACGGAGCGAGTTCCTTAGTGTTAAGCTTTTATTTTTGTCTATAAATTGCCCCTGTGGCTCTATACAGAGGTTCATTTTAGTAGCTTTATGAAGGTTTGGTACCGTGAATAGTGGTCTCAATGGGAGGTTCTACTGTTTGTACAATACTTTTACCCCCATTATTATTATTTCTAATGTACATGATGTAAGAATCTGAAAACGCAATATTCAGACGCCAAAATGGAGATTTGACTTGATAACGTCCTCTTCTATACTCAGCGGTGTACTATAATCCCATCAGTTTACATTCATTTTCACTTTTTGAAAGAGCCACCTACACATCACATAATTATGCGGATGGAAAATTCCATTGCCGGTTGTCAGCATCACTCACATACACGTGAACTAGCTACGAAAATGAATATTGATTTTTCAATTAACTTCTGCAAGGTAGCAGGACTAGTGCGAAATATCATTGAATACATTCGCAAATCATGTACACCACAACTTGAAATCAACCAGTTCGAACACTTGTCTAAAAACTACTAAATTTATTCACACACGAAAAAAATTATGCAGACGGCGGACAGAGCCCCAGACAGGATGTCCTCGTGCATGAGATGTCAAAATTTGCAATTTGCATTTTTTTAACCCATTTATCTTTAACACAGACAGTATGAGGCATATGAAAACAATCTACTTACCATGGTTATAGAATAAGTTGTTCACGTAGTGAAAAAATATATACAGTTCCTTATGAAACTTGTTGAACGATCCACGTTCACTCACTAGCGAAGTTAATGGTCGCAGCAAGAGGAGGAGAATGGCGCGTTGGCGCGCAGACCGGTTATATATGCCCCGCCAAGCAGCCGTCATCATGTAGCGTGGTACGCGGAAAGCCAGCAGTAACGCGATCTTGATTAAGGCTGGGTCGACGATGATGTCATACTCATTTGCTGGAGTGGCATGTTTTAGATAATATTATGAGCCAACACTAGTTTAAGTAGTTATGAAGTCTTCACCACAGTGACCGTTTACAATGTACTCTATACTCTTGCGCATGATAATTTCAAGTCGTGAGGTTCTTTGTTGCTCGCAAAAAGCAATAGAGAAAGCCATAACGTATGCACCACGTATACGATGCATCATGGAAACGAGTTATCTGCACAGTCAGTGTACATTGTGGTACGAACACAACTGGCGCTGTCCGTCGTACTGTATGCTGGTAGCGGCGGTCAATTAGTTTTTGTGTTGTTGAAAAAAGGAGAGGAAAGCAGTGATGTAACTCAATTTAAAAAAGTAAGTAGATATAGTTATGTATATTTGTTGTAGTTACACAACAAGGTCACTCACTGGCATATCCATGTTTTTTTTTTTAAAAAAGGATGGTGGGCGGGCGGGGTAAAAGGGGGTGGGGTGGGGGTGTGTATGCGCGATCGATGGTGGACATGCCAAATGCCCTATGAAAATGAAGTATTTTTTGGTGGGAAAAGGGAAGGTCCATCCGGATTCCTATGTCACTCAATGATTTGAACTCACTTTTCATATTACCAACTCTATTTTCTGCCAATAAAACATACAATTATACTCAAGCACGCACGCACGCACGCACACAGTTAGATATTAGAATGGGCCTTTGCGTGGAAGTACCGTATGTGTCGGGTGGAGTTCTTTTGATTGATAGGGGCATGAGATCAACTGAGTGTCATAGAGTTATAGTCATTGTAGGAAATTTGAACAGCCGTTGGAGTGAAAACTAATGAAAGGCGACATACTAAGCAAACGATATGATGAAGAGCGTAATGTCCCCAGTCAATGCCACGACCATGAAGAATATATGTGCCACCACCACTCACGTATTTTGTTTTCCATAAACCAAAATTATTTTGGGAGTTTTGTGTCGTTCACATGACGTCGCAGCGCATTCACTCATGTAAGTAAGCTTCAACATGTTGAGGATTCACACGGGGAAGCGAGGCCAGAGCTTAGATTTTTAACTAATTCCCCACTCCACTCCACTCTAACATATTAAGTCATTTCTGAGTGAACGAGCGCTTGATGCATTTTTGCAATTTCCCCAAGTTGGCCTCAATTTTAAAGGAACTACCCTATTCACACTTAAAATTAATATTACATATTCCCCCACCGTGATATTGGGATTTGCACAGCAATATGAAATGCAAATAGTTGCCACCAGAGGGGCGGGTTCATCAGGACGAGGGGAAAAGGCCGAAATGGAGGTATGTGGGAAACACAAATAAGTATGGATGTAGGCTTTCTTAACCACTTAACCCCCACCCCCGGAATGTACATAACTAGGTGTTCGCGAGCGTTTAACTTATATTATTCTCAAAATACCAGCAGTATAAACGCAGGGAGTCCAATGCATGTGGTGTTGTGTGTGTGACCTGGCATTGTTGCACTGAAATATGTATGTTTTACGACCAACTTTGTAATTCATAAGGCAGACCTTTTACATAAACCGCGCATTTGCCATCAATGACGAATGGTTTAGAGATCGTAAGATGTCATTGCAAGTGACGCTGGGGAATAGAACAATGCATACATAGAGAAAAAGTGCTTGACTCCTCGTAAACTCTAGAACATTTCTATTAGGACCACCCGTGGAACCAGTGTTAGGTGGTCTCAATAGAGAGGTGATCTCTATATAGAGGTTCATCTTGGTAGTTTTATGATGGTTTGGGAGCGTGAAAAGTGGTCTTATTACAGAGGTGGTCTTAATAGAGAGGTGGCCTTAATGTATGTAGTTGCTGTGTATCAGACGGGTAACGTACTCGTCTGCAGTGCGCATCAGGTTCGCTTTACGCCATAGCAGATTCGACTGTCCGATACACATAACTATATGGGGAGGGAACAACGTTCTATATTTATCGCCAGATATTTCTAAAAGAATATATCGGCAATACTATTCTAAACAAATTTAGAGGGAGACTATACACTGAAACCGCACATAGCGCACATGGATACACTATGGCGATTGTGTAAATAAAAGCACGTAAACAATCTGAATATGGCTTAGATTGCATTGGGTACCCATATCGCATTCCTAGCCAATGGGATAATCCGCCTAACGTATAGTCATTGGGTGATACAGACACGCCCTAATCCACCCACAGCCGCATATTGCCTGCATAACTATGGCAATGAATACCACAGAAGCAAGCCAATTTGGACTCTATAGTAACCCAAGGACTCATGCTTACCCCCTTAAGAGATTGTCATCAATGGTCAACCCGAATGATAATAAGAAATGCTAGCAGTTAACAAGACCGTTGGGTAGCCGATGAATGTCGGCTGAATAACGCTCTCTTTATTTTATTGTTGCTGAAAAGCATTTACAAGCATGCTGTCTTCTTGCTGAATGCATAAAAAAATTGGTGAACCCCCATTGGTCTCCAAAACAGATTAATGAGCTATGGATCTGGATAATCGTTTTGCTTCTCAGCGTCGTCTGGAGGGCTGAGGCAATCATTGTAAGGTCTTTCTGCGTAAAGCAGGCCTTGCTGCCCATGTTCATAAAGATGTTCCCGTCTCAGGTTCCCGTATAATAGACTATATAGTGTATTATTCCCAAATGGTGCCATGAGCATACCTTTGCATACAGTCCATCTGAAAGGCCACAGGCCGTTATTAAAGACGACCCCATAAGTTTTCGCCACAAAATACGCACACGGGGACCATAAAAAGGCTTACCATATATATTTTCTTGATTTGTTTTCAGTCTGGCGTCTTTTGGAACATCTGGAGCTATCATCGTGTATTATATATGTGAAATTGGGGTGTTAGGCCATTGTGAGACAATGATATTTTTCTATCTTATCTAGATGTCTTTAATACCAGCACCTACCAGGCACACGACTCGTGATTTGTCAATCAAGGTGTATTGCAATAAAGCAATTCTATTTCTATACTTTTACTGAATTTATTTCTTTAGATCTACCTTTGGCACTTTGTCTATGATTACGGTGTATAAAGAACATGTTTTCTGCCATGACGTTACAAACACGTTGTGAGGATGCTGTTCCAGATCCGTCCGTAACCGTGAGAGTCGGGCTCTGTGCATAGAATGCAAACAGTGCACACAGGTGGTCTATGAGTGTGACGGGTCAGATGAAATAATTCTCACATATTAAGTATTTGGCACGAAAATAAGCATATCCATACACAGAAGAAATGGGTAAATAAAACAACACAAGCAATAAAATTGTCTCTATAAACCAAGCACTCATTTCTTCCGATATACGGGAATGACTGTCTATTGGTCAGATGCCGATAGCAGACCTGATCCATCTATCCCGCCCTGTAAATCTCGGACCACACAAATACACCCCGGAGCTATTGGGATTTTTAAGACCAGTGTGAAAGAGAAGAGTGTCTTATGAGCTGTTTACTATGGACTCTCGATGGACTCGCCTCTTTATAACCTTACTTCCATAATTTAGACCCACCACAGCTCATAAAGACTTAGCTGATAGGATGCTCAGTTTTTCAGAGAGAGTGCTTGTGAATGGTCCTGTGGGGACAGGCTGTAGACCCATATGTCACTTTGACAATGGCGTTTTCATGTTCTGTAATTTGAGTGTATCACCTATTTGCCGTCTTTTAGCCAGGCTAAGTTATACATTCAATGGTGGTGTGGTTTATGTTTTAAACAAATTCGCAGTAAAAATGGCACGAGTTGTGAGGAATTTTTGTTTTCAGTCTGTGGAGAGAATCAGAATCAGGAGATGATCGCCTAAAAGTATTGCACGCATTTCAATGATATTTTGTCATTATACACCAAGAAACCTGTCCTTATATCCGCGAAGGTTTCACTAACGCAGGGCGGGTATTTCTTATGCAACCCTATTGTAAAATATATCCTTTTCACGGCCACAGTTAATTATATGCATGGTATGAGGCGCTAAAGTCAGGATGTTACTGTAGACCTATGCAGGAAACTATAAGGAATACTTGCCCGTTTGTTTAAAACTTTTACATATACTTAATTTCAGTATACTTGTAATACTTTTGGAGACAATCCGTTAATTCTCATTCTCTCCTCAAATCGTGATTTGAAAACACCAGTATATTACATATATTATATGTTATATGTGGTATGTTAATGAAAAGTTACCGTAGCTACAATATCTTTGGTATGATAACAATCATTGCAAATTGACAGGAAATACGAAAACAACAACATAACACCGCCTTCTCTTCGTACGACATCAACATCAAATTGAGATTTAGGTTGGAATCAGGGACATAACCGGGGCTTCCTGTGTAAACCTTGATGGTGCTTGGCCTTATATACAGGGGGTTTCTTCGAATTTCAATTGAGATGTAATTCTACAGTTAGCTTATGTATCATTCATGGCGTCCAGAATCTACACTCTCGTTGACGTTATTTTCTAAGATCATCGTATTAGTGTTGCTTATGTGTCTGGTAATATAACACTAACAACGTGTTAAGTTTAATTGACTGTATGCCACGTGGGGGCCAAATCCTACTGATGGTTGTTTTGTTTCGGCTTACACTACGTAATGTTACAGTCAAGCTTGATAGTGTCATCAGGGCGTCTACAATCACACCAATCCAGACAGAAATTGTTACATGATCGCCTCTCTTGACGGCTTTCTGTGACCTGCGTGACCTTGAGTGACGGCGAGCAGACGGCAGCCACCACTAGAGCTCATTAAACACGGATTTAGGACTCGCCACCGATGGACCGCTCGATCCAGGGGGAGTCGTGTAAGAAGCGGCGGGATGCGGAGGGGCGGGATTGGATTCCATAGGATAGGACATGATGGGACTGTCAATACGTGGGTCGACTTGAATATTTTAAATTCACCATTTAGTTTCTGATATTTGCTCCCCGAGAAATATTTTACCGTGGAACATGTCCACGTGGGGCACCTCTCTTTTAAGTACACCTGCATGTGGACACTTTCCTTCTCATAGTTTCCATGTAGCGTATGCATCATGTACACAGTGAATAGACACCTGTCTTGTGTGGACTCTTTTTACTTCTGCTGATGGTATGCACATACGAGAGGTTTTCTTGCGCATGTTTTTTTAATAAGTGACGACGATTGCATACACAACGCGCATAGTTAGACATGGGGAGTCATTGAACTCTCAGGCCTGCACTTAACACAGCACTTTAAAAATTTGGTGCGATTGAGTGTAGCCATCTGTTATTATTACCATCACTAAATACGTGGCCGAGTTTCCTCACAGTCACAAAAGCTATGGTTCGCCAATTTGACCCATGTAAAAGCGCCTGTGAAATGAAGTCACCACACTCTTCCAGTGTCCTGAGCGCATGCGACAAATGGGGGTCCCGATGTGGCAGGAATAAGTCTGTTATGTGATTACATTGATCAGTTCATTCTCATGTTGTCACTAACTGTCAGATCCTCATCTAATACCGGTACTTCGCGGATTTCATCTATCACGGTGTCTAATTCAATTTAGTGTAATAGATATATTGGGGAAGGCGTTCCTCTATCCACTCCCACTACGGGAAGTTTAATTATCAAATTACTTATCTAAATACAGCAACTAGAGGTAATATACTTGTCCTGCTAAAAGTAACACAATAGTCACGGTCAATTGCTATTACAGAAGGAGATTTGCTTCAAACTGGCCTATATGGAATGTCAGACATTGTGCTCGTTAGAGAAGGAGATAGCAACGGCTGCTTCTCAAATACGAGGTCACATGTCCGTATAGGGAGATAGACTCTGATTGTCCTGCTTATGGATAGATGTGGATGGTAAAGGTTAAGAGTAGAATATGCACTATGTGTATACCAGATTTTTTACTCGTGTGACATGGTGCTTTATACAAGCATTTGTCAGTATCGGTGTGCATGCTATATTTTGTGTGCGAAGACAGCATTTAGCTACAGCACCTCCCCCCCCCCCACACCAAATGTGTGATGGTCGACGTGTAAAGTCTTACAAGCAATTTTGATGTTGGATTTGGTACCTGCAATATTTAAAATATGTGATTTCCCAGCCTGAGGTTGTTTTCCCTTCACAACATAGTGCCTACGTGTAGACTTCGAGGATGGTGATTGTGATGGACTGAGGAGTTGGTTGACTGGAGGCTCTGTCTTGCAAAACCCTTTGTGTTGAGATATATGATTATTGATGTTTGAGTAGCTTACAGAAGAAGGAGATTTATAATGGTATAATCCAACAATCCATAATATTCTTTGAGTGCGAATTCATGATAAAACACACACTATTGGAAATCAATTTTCCTCTTTAAAATCCCTCTCACCAGCTCCCACTGATTTTAGGGAGTTACCCCTATCCGCCAACCACAGCACCCTTACGCTTCGACCTTTACACCTTTACATCCCAAACACAGCAACCCCACCAGTCGTAGTAACCGTTCTCAGGCCTTTGATGATGCTTGTGCCCATTACATTCCCAAACTCACTTAGTCAACACACACTCCCAAACACACCCTGCACCCTCTTCAGCGTTTTCCCCAAAGGCTTTTTTCAGATGGAATCTCGCCCTACATACTCAATTGAGTTATTGAGTCAGCAGCCCGCCTGTGGGTAGCAACATAGAGCCATGGTTAAAGGGACATGCCACGCATAGGAAAGAATTGGAGTTAGTTTGTGTGCGTGGAGTGCGTGAGTCACAAACACGTGCTCGAGATTCTTTGGTCAACTTGTTTAGGTATGTGGATCACTCGGCGCTCATTCAAGTACAGGGTGAAAGGAGAGGGTATGGAAGGGGGTGAGCGCCCCCATTTCTGGAAAGTCTGGATCTGCCAATGTGTGATGGCGAGTGAGCATGAATTGTGCGTGTGAGCGCAAACTAGGTGGCCGAATTGCCTATATCTGCACACAAATGACTACCAGTATTTGCATCGTGAAATCAGGTCATGTACATGTAAATGAGACACTAACATTCAAACAATGTTCGCTACTGAGAAACATCTGGCGACTCTTTTTGCCTCCCATTTTTGTAATGATGTCACACAGCCTGTGGCGTACCAAACAGTAGCGAAGTCTCGCGTTTAGTGCACTGAGTGTACAAGGTCAAAAGGTGGAACCTTGTGTTTTCTATACTGTTTTTCAAAGAATAAATTCTATCACGATTTCTTTGATATGGAAATTTATTGCAAATGGCTTTTATATAATGGCACTTAATATGTACACAAATAACTGCTGTGTCCAAACCTCACACACGTGGTATTTCTTGTACTTGCCTATTGAACACACGCTCAATGAGTCTTCTGTGTTGCACATCTTATTTCATTTTATTTTTAAATATGTTTTTGTGTGTTATTGTGTGACACCGACCAAGTATTATCTACAGCATCAACATTTGTGCTTAGATGTCTTTCTGTCCAGTAACGTCTAAGGACATGTAGTTTTCAGATCACACCACCTTTGCGTTCTTACTGATTACTGACCAATTACATGTACTTGCATGGGCACGTTGTCTACAGTAACTCTGTTTGGTCAGCGGTGCTGCCGCCATGTGCTGAACCATTAGCCACCTCAATAGGCTATGATTGCACACGCTTTCACCCCTCTACAGACACATTACTGTGGACAATTTTAGGGTTGAAACCACAAACACAGATATTTAATAGATTTTTTACAGCTAAGAATTTCGAGAGCCTCACTATGTAGGCCCACATGTAGAAAGGGACTGCCGAACAAATTCTTGGTCGCAGATTTAGGGGGTTATAGGATTTTTCTTAGTGGGACAATTTATCTTCGGAGTATCGTGATTGACTTATGAGAGCAACTTGTAATGCTGAAATTAGGGAAAGGCCCAGTTAGAATTTTAGGAGTATAGCTTATCGAGCGCGATTTCCCCATGACTTCCCAATGACACTGTTGTGCTTGCTTATCTGTATTTTCAGCTGGGACCAAATCCATTAGTCGCACCACCCACCAACATTTGCCTAAATTAGCCACTCAATCGTCTAACTACTGCAGGCAGCCAGTAGATTATTCCACGAGATAAAGAGACCAATGACAACTTGGAGCTCGTAAAAGCTCCGAGTTAACCTATTAATCTCATTGCCGTGTGCGTGTACACGCACCGACATCACGCACCAGTCTTGTCGTGCATATTTAGAGCCATGTTTTGGACCCAGTGATTGCCGTCATCGTCCGCTGAATGGCCGGACTAATCTGGTTACCACCAGTTTGTGGTAGTGTAGTGAGTCTGGTCGTGACAACATTGTGTCTGCTAACTCAATCTCAGGCTCCCTCTCTACCCACAATTAGATTTATGGCCTGGCCGTCAGGGGTCCAGAAACAGAGAAGTGGGTGGGATTGGGGTTTGCTTGCTGGAAGACATTTGTCCCATTGAAAATGTGTATTTGCCACCTTTGAAACCCCAATCAAATAGACATACATGTATTGATAGAAGGATGTATTTGGGGGTACACTGGGTGCATCTCATCTGAATGTTTCCTAAGTTGTTAAAACATCTTGATTTTAATATGCCCCCCTTACCCATTCTCCACCACCACCATCTCATCGCCAGCTCATCGTCGTACACATAGACATGGCCATGGCGTGATGGAGAGTGAAAAGAGTCCCTCGAGGCCCCTCGCCTACCCTTTGGAGCCTCAAATGGCACTTCCTAGCTGCGGTACTTGGCTTAGCATAGTCGATTCACGGGAATATCTTTCCCTCTCACTATAAGCAGTGTCACAATATGTATATTCAATAACGTGTGATTTGAATAATAAGCCCGAACTAGATGAGTATATGATAGTAATTAAGTTTGTGAATACTGGAATGAAAAAGAAGAAACAACTTACATGTACACCTACAAACCTGAGCAAAACCACATTAAAGTTAATATGTTTTAACAGCTTGGAATAGTTCCATTCAGATGAGATGCACCCAGTGAGTCCCAAATACATCCCTCTATCAATACGTGTGCGTCTATTTGATTGGGGTTTCTAAGGTGGCAAATACACATTTTCAATGGAACAAATGTCTTCTAGCAAGCGATGGCTCATTTTGACTATGGGTTTTTTGTTAAATCAGGCCTCAGTACAGTTTCCGCAAGTCCAATTCCTCAAATGGTGACTCTCGATATGTCACTGCACACTGCACCTCGTTATTAATTCAGGTTGGAATAATAATAAAACCATTTTAACGCTCATAATATGACATCACAAGGGGGCAATATGCTGAACCCCAACAGGATGAACATCAGCAGAAAAAACCCAACAACATAGTCATAGAGGAGATTCTTTGTAATGTCACTTTATATTATGTAGAAGCTTATAGCTGAGTGTAAGAGCTCAAATTGTTTTCAATAAAATGTTAAGATAAATAAAGTGGTAAACTTGTTTTATTACGTAGATCCAATGCGTAAGACTAAACTTGCTATAAAGTACACCTGAAATTGCATACTTATTACATTGGATTTTAGAATACCCGAGGCGGTATCTTTTGGGAGCATATCAAATAAATGTAGGCTGACATATTAATTAACAAAGCAATCTTGCACGGACTTCAGAGTACACTAGGGTGTCTCAGTTTTTCACTTTTATATGTGTAATTATGTCTTCCTCGAGTAGAATTGCGTGAATTAATTATCAGGTTTTGGCGTGTATAAAATGAAATATCGCTTTATTTTACAGATGATGTACATTTCATCACGCTCCGCAAAAGTAGAACAGTGTTCTCTTTTTTACCCCCCACACACACACAAAGTAGAAATATCAGATGTGTGACATAATCGAAAAACATCCACACAGTGTTTTGCGTTTCGCGACATCATTTATTCAAACATTACTTTTGTATACATATATAATGATATTTAATGTACACTAATATAAAAATTACATGATAATAATCAATAATTAGTATTAATGTCTATGTAAAGTAGAATTTTTAAAACAATAATCCATCCACAATTTTACTCAAAAAACCTTGGTTTAATAGCGAGATTGAAAAAAAAATTGAACGCGAAAAAATCTTGAGTCCACAAAAATAAGTGGAATATCAGAAACTTGACCGCCCCCCCCCCCCTAAGTGGAACACTGTTCCACTTTTGCGGAGCGTGACAAAATATACACCATCCCTTATTACGCCTACAAAACAACTTTCTTTATATTGCATTTGGTTGACGATGAATACAGTATTAAAACATACAATTATACCACAGACTCTTATTTATTTACATGTGAACACATGTTCCTGCGAGGAATCACAAAAAAATCGCGCTGCATATAAAAATAACACCCCAGTAACGTTTGCGATTATTCACATACATGGATAACAACAACACCCAGACATATAAAACAGCATCTGGTTGAGATTTCTGTCAATACTCATGTTCTTCTCTAACCAATAAAATTACCATATGCATACGTAGCATCAGCGCAGAGGAGAAAATAATAAACGAAAAAGATCACCAAAAGAAGTGTGTATGCATACAGTGATTCTTTCAGCAGATCAACCAGATCTCGCTTCCTTACAAAGACCTTAACCCCCCATTTCACATGGCCGATCCGAGCTCCAGATCCTCCAAAAGTCGCCCGATTTGTCATTTCGTAGGTAATGCATTAATGGGGTCGTCTGCAATTACAGTCTGTGACCTTTCAGATGGACTGGATCAAAAGCAAGCTAATGGGACAATTTGGAACTAGAACAACATAAAACAGGAACATCTTTATGAAATTGTCAGCAAACCCACTGGTAGCCATGGGAGACCCTAACGATGAACAAGTTAGTCCTCCATACGAATCAAAAAAGGTGTCCAAAAAGCTATTGATTCCAGATCAACAACTCAATAATCAAAAACGGGATGGTCCCTCTGGGCCGAAAAAAAAGTCAAAACCACTTCTCAAGTGATAACACTTTTGCTGCATGCAGCAAGATAAACTGGCAGAAGTGAGACATTTTTCTAGATTGACACCATTAATATTGGAGCATCGTGCTGTGCAATTACAGTCTGTGACCTTTCAGATGGACTGGATCAAAAAAGATGCTTCAGTTCCATCTTTCTATTGCAAACCCCGATTGTAACGGTAGTGGCAAGTTAGTCCTTATCGGTTTTCATTTGTCACCATACATCTTCCCAATGCAAGATTGAGTGGCAGCACCGGTTTCATTAATACAGACGAGGCCACAATTCAGCAAAAAGATCCAAATATGTTGCAAATAGAAAAGAAAGCCCACCAGACAGCCCCGAAAAGCATGGCAATGGTGTGGTTTGTAGCACACAAGCCGAAATAAGAAACATCGGTGCCTAACCCGCCAAAAACGGCCCATTCCCTGCCGAACCAGCCAAATCACTCCCCATTTGCGGCCAGATCACGCACAATCCACCCCAAAATGACAAATCGGGCGTCGTTTGGAAGATCTGGAGCTAGGATCGGCCATGTGAAATGGGGGCCTTAGAGCACATACACGATACAGGGTAATGTACTTGGCAACATAGGAAAGTGCAATATAGCTACAAGAATGCCCGCACATATAATACTTATAGCTTCCTTATTTTGTACATATCATATGGTACATACACCGCAGCATGCACTTATAAGAGACAAACCATGTCCACCCATTACCGATATTCTAAACCATACTCACCAAGCCAATCACACGAATTCACATACCATCGGTCAAAGTGATATCAAGAATAGACACAATTCAGCGTTTGAAAATGTGTAACATTAAAATGAAAAGAAACATACATACGTTCACTTATTTGTTGGAACATACACCATTGGCGTGTGCTTACAACATCATTTTGTAAGAGAAGCCATGGCAAAAATGCAACACAAAGACGCTGAAAACGCTTGCCTCATTTAAACGCTATCAACTCTGTGCCTATCAAGCTATTAGTTCACAGAAAAAGCAACGTAGGGCACAGCTATCAGACTTCAATTGCCTCAAAACACATTGCTGCAGATGAATAATAGCACTCATTTCATTTTAATTCTGAAATTGCGTGTCACTGGCTCTTTCAGTAAACCAGCACGAACTGTACAATCATTGCTTTTGAACAGCGGGCTTCTATTTGGTAATAAGATAGATGGAACAGCCGGTATCGTGAGCCTCATCAGCTGATAGTGTGGGTAGCCGCATCCATACAAACATTGGGGATCTGACATATTCTTGAGTCTCCTATCACTACTGTGTGTGTGGGATGCTTTTCGTCGTTGCAATAATTTTTAAAGCTATGTTACCGAAAACAAAATATATAATTAACAACAAATCATAAACTACATACATAGGCAGATCCAGGGGGAGTACAAGGTCGCGCCGTCCCCCTTTGCCACCCAAATACCTTATTTTGCTATGGTTTTGGCCAAATATGGCATGTTTGCTTAAGCACGCCGCCCTTTTCTGAAAACATGGAGCTGCCTATGTTACTTTACATATTACATTACAAAGTTTACAAAATGTATATATCCGCGTTTGCAGTAAGAGATAACTATCATATTGTTGAAACCATCACACTACCAGCAGAAAGAGTCATTACAAG
Source organism: Streblospio benedicti (assembly GCA_019095985.1). Classification (NCBI taxonomy): domain Eukaryota; kingdom Metazoa; phylum Annelida; class Polychaeta; order Spionida; family Spionidae; genus Streblospio; species Streblospio benedicti. The sequence continues at coordinate 43,668,344 of CM032666.1, forward strand.
TGGGATGACGATTTCCATTAAAAACCCTTTCTTAACAGTGGCAGATCCAGGTGTTTGGAAAAAAGGGGGTGGGGGTGGCGCACTTACGAGATTTCATGGGTTTCTTACGCGCAATCAATGGCGGACATGCCAAAAACCCTACGAAAACGAACTTTTTTGTTGGGAAGGGGGGGGGGCTGCGCTCCCTGGATCTGCCTATGCCTAATGACTGTGCTTTTGATCTCTGGCAAACACACGTACCAGTATGCCGTGGATATACATTTGGGTTTACTATATTTTGACACCAACCGTTCCAAAGACCCAGAGATGCCCAAGGAACCCCTTGTTATAGTTTGAAATCCTCGAACACATCCAGTTTTCAAGCACAGATCAAGATTTTAATACACAAAATTGGATTACATCACTTCTATTCATACGGCCATGGCCATTCACACGATTTTACACTTCACCATTACGGTGACCGATGATCAGATGAGAGGTCTCGTCCACCAGTAATAACAGCAGTGCGCACTCATTAGGATGAAACTGTGAGACGCCATCCACCAATAGCCAAGCGGCGATCATGTAATTCCCGATGCTCATGATCCAGGGTGAATTGGGGAATCCATAGCTCAGATTTCCACCGTTTGCGTGTCCAGCACATTTAGCCCTGTTTGCAGTTAGTCTACAGTTTGTGCTAGCTGACGCCAAACTGGCAGCAGTGCGGCACCTCCGGCTCCGTGGTGAAGCGAATACTGCGGATGGATGAGCCCTCAGCCACCAATCTGAGGGAACACACAAGTTCAGGGACGTATGAAGTATATTATATGTCAAGGCTAATAGTCTTTGAATAAGGCCCGCATAAGTAAGTCAGTTGTTAAATGTTACAGTGCCAAGTTCTATTCACTCAGTATAGTATGTAGTATGTCTAGCACTCAAAAGCCAGAATGCTGGCTTGCTGATCATAGAGTAGAAGCTGGAATTATATGCATTCTTTTTTTTTATTTACAACCCCTTTTCAATCTCATCTTACCTGACTCGCGTCAAGCCTGGCTTCGGTCGCTGTTTCCTATCACCCGCGAGGGACCACGGAGGAACAGTTTTGACTCATATCATTTTTGTCCATGACGTCCTCTGTCGGACTACTTACTATGGATGCTGGTTGGTTGAAGCGCCGTTTGAATTTTGCCTTTCAGTGTGAAAAAAGAAGCAAGTATAAATAGTTATGAATTATTGTATAATTGCATTGCACGTATAAAACTTGTATTGTGAAATTAAAAAGTGTGAACAAATTGTGTTAGAAAATTGCAGAAAATGTCTGTAGAAAATTGCAGAATGAATCATTACACGGTATATTATTTATCAAATGATGTACATTCACTAATTGTTGATCTTAAATGGCACTTGGAAGATTAACTGTGACGCGAGGCCATTAATTCTACTGCATAATATATGGAAATAATACAGGCAGAGCCATGTACAGGGCACAAAGGCAATAGACTGTACATAACGAGGTATAATAAACATCACACCTACGACTAGATATTTAATGTCGGCTTTACACCAGAGATATGTAGGGGATCAGTAGCAATTAGAACAGAAAATGACAGCCTCAAAATCCCGACGCACCTCACTCGCCACTGCCATGCCATTGATACTCTTGATATTAGTTTTACATCATTTGAATAACATCTGTGAGCGCTGTATTAACCTGGTATGTGAATACTTTACCTTACTGTCTGGTCACTCTGCGTTTTAACTATGCAGCAAATCATGATACAATTATTAGACGTAATGCTACTGATCTTCCATTTATCACTGGTGTATGGTCAACTTAATAGAACAACACATATTGTTTTATTGGTTACTTATTGTAACCTTCGACAGTCTCATTTTTGTTAACACTATTCACAATGAAAGTCAACATTCCTAACTATTTTCAAAACTATAATGATCAGTTTATGTTATATTGCACAGCACAAAACCGAACAAAGACATGCAATAGTAGAAATGGCCGTTTATCAAAGCGCACATATATCTCTCGATGTATCCAGTAATCCCCACACAGTAAACACTTCTCAGCCCAGCTAAACTCATAGTTAGCCACAGCATTTACACATCAATGGAGCAACTCATTTACACAGCACGAAAGATCCTGTACATCACATTAAAGGGTAGGGAATGGAGAGTAAGGGCAACAACAACACTATCTATCCGGTCTCTTCAACATGGCTTATTTACTACTGTAAAGAGTCCTATTGTATCTACACATCGATCCAGCTTACCTTCTCTTGCTATTTGTACATATAAATAGACGGGGTTAAATTTTGAATAGTTGATACAATAATTCGACGTCAATATATCTATAATGTATAATAGAGAAGCACAAGAAACATCGTAGCTCCAATGGTAATATTTCTCTTTATTTCCGTTTACACATGTTCCCCCAAACCCACAACATTATCTTAATGCGTTAGTAAATCAAACAAGACATGCTAATGTACCACCAAATAGCTGTCTCCACGGACCTTCCATCATATGTTAAAACATTTTTGTTATAATTCCATTACCATAATCCTTTCTCCTCACAGTCTTTGGGGAAACGCGTGTCGTGAACATTATCATTATTATCAGATACATGCACATATGATATCCTGCTGTACTTACACATGTGGAGGGTTTTTGCTATTCAAATCTTACACAGGAAGATCATGAGTAGCACAAGGGAAAGGTAGCCGCTCCCACCCTCCCTGTTTCCTCCAATAGATTTTTAGCAATGGCTCAAATCGACCTCATTGATGGTCTATAAGTCTTTACTGGCACACAAGCAGCTAAATCACGCCACAAAATGAAATACACGTAGTCCTATAGAAGGGTCTAGATGGGAAGGGCGGGTGGTCACATGGAAAATTTCCCACCTCATACTTGAAATTTAGTTAGTTTCCCAACTGAACACTTAATGCATTTGTGCAAATTTCCAGACCACATGTCATATTAATTGAAAGCAAATTTCCCATTCCCATTTCATTTCAATTAAAGCCACTTCCCACTTCAAACACCGTACCCTGATGTAGATGGGCTACGATTTCTTTTATGCAATTGTTGACTCTATATATGTATTAAAGTTATCAGTCTAATCGAGACATTTCTTGCCACTGCCACAATCTCCTCACAGTTCCACAATCCCGACCCACTCGCGTGCTCCAGCCACATACCTCAGCCCGGCGACGCAGGTACATCTCCAGGAAGCCGATGCCGAGGAAGACGAGCATGAAGACGGCCGTGCCCACGCCCACGCCCAGCGAGATCTTCACCACAGGATCTGCAACAGCCAGACGAGAGGCACACTGCTTGAAGAGTTATTGACATAGATGCGCTTCATGTATGCTCCGCAGGGAGTTTAGAAAGATAGAGAGTGGCAAGGATCCAGTGACCTGGTGTGAATGGAGAGTCGTTTGATCCTGCGCAGACTTCAGACTCGTTTACATTTACCGGTATATTTCAAATACTTGTGAGTTCCCATCTAATGGTTAAACCTTAATGATTGCTCTCTCGTTTCATGAAATGATGTAAGAGACGTGTAAAATGTACATGTTACTGCAGCATACAAGAACAGGATTTACATAGACAAACATCCTTGCCACACTACATATTTTCTTTCTCAGACAAAACGTCGGCCACGGTTCCCTGGGGAGAATAAAGCACTTGGGGCATAATCATATGGCCCCTGCGCAAACCATAGTAGTTAATCACACACATTAGTGTTTACTACAGCAACGAACATGGTGCTATATTATCAAGCAACAAAACATCACAATTCTTACAATTTGCGGGGGTTTCATGAGCCTGAAACTATTTTCTCAAAACACACAACCATCTATAAGAATAATTGACAACGTGCCGCCTCTGTGAGACATGTTTACTGAGGACAGGTTGAGCTGTTGTGAAACAGTTGTGAATTATCACCCTTGTAATGAATTATGTTCTGACTGACGACTTCAATGTGAGTGAATTGGTTAATAAGTATAAACAATGTTGTGTTGACCAGATTTTATTGAGGATCTAATCATCTATTCTCATTGTCTACAATCTCTCAAACCATGCTCACTGTCTAACATAAGAAACGTTAAAAGCAATTGCAAATGAGAAAATTGTTAAGCCAAAAGAATGCGACGTAGGAGTGTCTTTATTGCCGTTGATGAGAATAATGCCTAAGGAGGGTCCCAGGAGGGGCTGGAGGGAGAGCGGACGAGAAACAGGACCCCACAGTTCATTACTGGCAAAAGGGAAAAGTAGCAAGTAAATGACATTGAAGAAGAAAATAGGCAGTTCATGTTGCCATTATGCGCGAATGGGGTGGACGTTTAAATATAGAATATATCATTTTATATTAAGCTATCATATTAACTACACCTGAAAGAAGCACGGTCGACGTTCAAATAATATTTTGGCAATATCGCGATCATTGTTTTTGTTCGACAATTAGCTAAACGTTAATAAACGGCTTGTGTTATCTGGTTATGATATATGAATTTGATAACCCCGACAATTTCCCATAGCCGATACTAGATCCAGATGCTCAAGAAGACACCAGAAGCTTAGTGTCATTCCGAGGTGGATATGGGTGTTCAACTTTGAAGTGACTTGGTTGGTTCGTTTGAGAATGGCGCTATTCTGGCTGGTTCTGTGTCTTTTTGCTTAACCATGGCCTTGTCTGCTGCTTTGGGAGGATTCGATTTGACAGATGAAACCATAGGTGCCGCCACTGCAGTTACAATCTGAAGCAATGGAAGCATGAAACAGAGGCATCTGTTCTAACAGATGGGTTGCTCACGATGCTCCATGATCAATGCTGTCTTCCTGGAGGAAATGACTAACTTCTGGCTGGTTCTGGCCCAAAATAAGTTTTACTTATCTGGAGAAGGGATTTTGATATTTGCTTGTAAGCTTGTGTTTTAGAGTAATGAGCTGTTGATTTGGATAACCTTTTTTGCTTTTCTGGGTCGTCTGGGGGGCTAACGTGATCATCGTAAAGTCTATCTACTTCAACGTGGCATTGCTGACACGTTCATAAAGATGTTCCCGTATTGTGGTGTTGCATTTCTGAATGGCCCCATAAGCCTGCTTGTTCATCATCCAGTCCTTTATTAGAAAGGTCACTGACCATCATTTCAGACGACCTTGAACTTTTTGGCTACAAAATATGCACAGGGGGCATCATAAAAAGGGCGACAATGTTGTTTTCTTATTTCTGGCGTCGTTTGAAGCATCTGGAGCTAGCGTCGGTTATGTGTAATTGGGGGTTATGTGCAAGTGTGTGTGTGTGTGTGTGTGTGTGTGTGTGTGTGTGTGTGTGTGGGTGGTGGGTGGTAGACCAGAAGTTCCATCGTTGAATGAAGGTAATGTCAACACGAGTGAGCTGAAGCTATCGAATGGGTTCCCATCAAATGCTGTGACGACGACCATGCGGCGACACATTAATTGTCTATCTACGGTCATTCACGAGTCATTGAAACTATCAGTATGCACATGATCAGCCCGACATGATAAGTATTGGATATATCCCTCCGATTATGTGAACCGATAATGGGCAGACCATTTAAACATTTAAACACACATACACATGGCGGGTATCTTCAAGCCCCCGCCCACTTCCCCGTGAACATAACTAGTAAGTGTGGAACTTCACAACTTTATTTTTGCATTATTTGCATTATTTGCTCCAGCGTGGTGATGGGGGCGGCGGCCGTGCTACTCACTGCTTGGCACGCTGGAGCAGTCTGCGCTCCCGGCTTTACACAGCACGTGGCTCTCGCTCGTCGTCAGGTTGGTCATTGTGGCGCACTCCAGAGGTCACCACCAACGCGCACCCGCTGAAGGTTCACGTGTGCCACATCACTGATGGTGGTAGAACGAAAATCACTTCCTATTCCTATCACGGCTCGCTCCAATCTCATTTAGCCACTGCAGTCTGCAATAGAAAAGAGTAATTTGGATGCAGCATATATATACCATAGACACTGTGACCCACAATGCGCGCAAATCTCCTAGATTGTAGGAGGTGTCAATTTTGTGATGTATACTTGTTGCAGACTTTCCACGTGCTGTTTAGGTTTCTTGTCAAGGCTGTGACAATTTGGAAAGCTATATACTAAAGAATGTGACAACTTCAAAGTTAAAACTTTGTGAAAATAAGTTTTGTATATAAGACCGTAGCAACACAGATGCCCACAGTGCCCATAAAACCATGTCAACAGTGTATGCCCAGAAACAATGTTTTAGACTGTACAGGCCTTTTCTCCTATTGAATGTTCGTCCATTAGCAACGTTTCACCTCAATTCCCATTCAGTGGGTGGCGTCTTTTATGCCTTAAAACCTTAAGTCTTTAACAGGCCTCCACTATGACGTTACAGCATACTCATAGACAATATTTAGAACAAATAAATAGCGACGATATAAAAGTTACTAACCATGTCCCAAAGTACGATTAGCGGCATCCAATCACCCGTTGGAGGATTGTCGTGACAAAGCTTTCCCCTTCCTCTATCAAATCATCAAAGCGGCGGGTGAGCGATGAAGTGTGCACCAATCTCGCCTGCTTTATCCATATGCACACAGCGTCAGTTTGAGCGCAATAACACAAGGTTTGTGCTCCGGAATGCTATTCGGTAATATTTTATTGTCTCTGTCCGTATTTGTTTTGCTGGATTTCCACCTGCAAGTGCATGGGTGTATTCGATTCGATTTTCTTTCTTTAAAGGAGTTTTCTTTCCTATTTCAAAGCCATCACTTCTACTTCTTCTTTTAATTGGATTGCAATTTATCGCAGTCTCAAATGCCGAACGTTGTGACTAATTTAAAACTGCTCACGTGCTATTCCACTCCTGCTCTAGCAGTTAACAACAAGTTAAAAATTGCCACGTATTCCAACACACTTCACCGATATCCACTCTGCAAACATAGAAGTGCTTGCCAGCGCCCCAATAATACACCACCTGCCCCTACTCCATCATTAAGACCACCATCTAATCAACGTCCAGAGTCCATCTACACGCTACTGGCTGTACACATAGGAATCCAGTATGTGCAATGTAAGCACGAGGGCAATGCCTGCACACACGAGCCTGGTCTACGGCAGTAGCCTCCTCCCAGCAGCTCCCGCGACCACTGGGCCAGTAAGTAGTTGGTGGGAAGCTCCTGTTATTTGGTGCGGCAGCCGGCTGGAGATGTGGCGTACAGATTGTCACCACGCTGCAGGGTAATAAACTCGGTAGTGGGGACAGCGTCAGCAGCGGCGGCGGCGGCGGATCACCCCACTTACGGCTCATACCAACTGTCAACTGTAGACTAGTGGCGATGGCGGAGGTGGGGTTCTAACAGCAGAGTGATTACTCGTGTTCTGGTGTGTCTACTGTCGTTCCATGTCGTGAAAACACCACCATATCGCTGCCTAAGTGACATATGGACATGCATCATAGTGGTGGGAAAAAACCCAGTCTAAGTGGCATATGGATATGTCACTTCGACTGTTGTTGCGCTAAGGCAGTGAGATGCATGTCTTTGTACGGTCGTAATGGGTGACTGATAAAAGGGCCTTATAAATGCCATTATAAAGGGAGTTCTTCAATAGCGCTTAGACCCTTTTATCATTGGTCCATCGGTATTATGCTACAATTTGAAATGGAAGGTCATATGTGGAAGTTATTGATAACTACAATAGTCAAGTCGATGGGCCCGGATCCAGGGTAGGCCACGCACATGACTACACGTGGGTTAGGTACATGTACATGTAGAAGGACTATCGTTAACATCTGTTGTGCTTCCGATCTTGCTCTCCCATATATTCAAGAAACGGAGAGCTGCTGTATGTATACAGTACTTCCATAGTTGATGCATATACGTTGTGTTGCAAAAACGGGAGATAAACATCTCCTAAAATCGACCTACTAGTATTCACAATGCCCAGGGTCTGTCATAATTTATGAGCGAGGGTGGGTGGGCGCTTCTACTGGGGTACTTGGGTGGGGTGTGTTGGATCTCAGAACACACATTGCGTTAAGTTAACAATAAACATTGAAGTGTAATATTCTTTTTACAAGATCTTCTCGAGAACCCCTTTTTGCTAAGTAAAAGATTTTTTTACTCAGACCAAATCAGCATTACTTTTTGTGTGTTTTTCAAATAAAACTCTAACAAAATTATTTACCTTTGGACATGCAATCATCTACTTTGTACTTTATACAAACATACGTGCAAAAATATCCGCTGACATCTTTACTGCTAATCTATTACTGTATGTGATACAAACAGTATTGGGTTGAAGAAAAGACATTAAGGGACAACCAATTTGCTTGAAATTGCTGTGGATGTGTGTTGTGTGTCAAAGAAACATCATTGGAGAACAAAGACACGTAGAAAATGCAGTGTAAGAGATAGTTTGTGAAGTTAGCATTACATCTGACTGAGAAGAAAGATTAATGATTATCCTCTTACAAAATAAAGGCGATGCGGTAGAGACGGGAAATTACCGAGAGCCCATGTTGATCGATCAAGTGATGAAAATTCTGAAGAGATTGGCAGAATAAGTGTTAAGAAAAAGGATAGCTAGACGACATGCAGTTTGGATTCATGCCTGAAAGAGGGACGACGGATGCCATTTTGATTGTTCACCAAGTGCAGAAGAAATTGTCAGCAATATTAAGTTTCTTCAAGTAAGTTACAAGCTGATGTAGTCTAGTGACTTCTTGAATGTGTTCATTGTGTTGGTATGAAATATTTTGGTTCATCTTTCTTTATTCACAACACTAATTATTTTGATACATTAACAGTTTCGCCAAACAACTGTTGGCATCTTCAGAATGCTCCTGCGCAATGGCAGGTCAAATATTCCGATCCTGACCGAGGATAGAATCATAAACTCGCGGTCAGGATCAGAATATTTGACATTGCGCGAGCATTCTGAAGATGCCAACAGTTGTTTGGCGAAACTGTTAATGTATAAAAAATAGTGTTGTGAATAAAGAAAGATGGAACGCCCCCCCCCAAAAAAAAAAAAAAAAAAAAAATAAAATAAAAAATAAAATAAATGGTCTAGTGGCGTCATAATTTAGGTCTCAAGAAATCAATACTACAATTAGACTATGTTGATAAGTAAACCACGTAATAGCAACCAACAACCTCCTATACATATGTCCTTTCTGAATCTAGAGAAGGCGTTCGATTGTGTTCCAAGACAGGTCACATTGTCGGCCATGTATATAATGTGTGAGCTAGGCGTGGAAGAATGGGTTGTGAACGCAGTTCATTAAATATATGCCAATGTGCGCACGGATGCTAAATGCAAGTGAAGAATTTAGAAATATTGTTGAGGTACATCATGTTTCTGTTCTAAGTCCCTTGTTGTTCACATAGTCTTAGAAGCCCTATATCAGGAGTTCCGTATAGATTCCCCTCGGGAACTATTGTACCCTTATGTCATTATGGCTAAATCTGTTTAAGAGCTATAAGATATTACAGGTAAATGCATGGAAGACAGGTATGGAAGCCAAAGGACTGCGAATTAACATGGGTAAAAAACAGATGCCTGTTCTCTGGTACGTGTATTTGGCATTCTACGCAAATGTGGAGAATGCCCATGTGCTGTGTGCCTGAAGGGGGTGGGAAGAAAGTACAGAAAGACGTAAAAAGTATGGATGTAGGCAAAATAGATGACACAAAATGACAGAAAAGCTTAGAGAGGACGTTTGCGGGATAGACTGGGCAGCCAGGCAACGCCCTAAATTTGAGGAATAATTAGGACTTGGTCCAACTGAATTTAGGATTTGATTTATTTATGGTTGATTGAACATGCTGTCAATGTATAATGAGGCACTATCATTGGTATTATACTATATTCCTGTTTTGTTTGAGTAAGGTGTTTAATTTACTTCTTTGCTGCTGTCTACTTCTCTGTAACCTCAGCAGAAGACCTAGTGGAAATTAATTTCATTGATTAATAGCAAAAGTAGGTGTATGACGTATCGAAATAGATTCTTCATTTCAGTCAATTACCGTATGTTGTTTCGTATCTTCCAACAGTGTTGATATCTTGTAAGATAGTCATATGTTTATTTATATTTAGGATGAATGAACTTCTATCATACTATCTTGTAAGATCTATTGACATTGTTGCTGCGAGTAAAGTGAGCAATTTATTTCAAATTTTCCCCATTTTTGCCATGATTTGTTTTTCTTACAGATGAAGACCCTATTTTATTTTCTGACATCTAGCAATGCCGTTATTTTCTTTAAAAAGTGGTCTGTAATTGCTGCACTGCTGCAACTTTATCTGTCAGAGGCGTGGGAAGCCTGCCATTTTGCACATAGGATTGCTCATACACAGCAGACGCTGCAACCCTAGACGTCCACAACAGGGAAGATGACCCATCATCTATTAAGACAGACACATGCATACACAATGCCTACTTCAAATATAACAAGTGGTGATGCATTAATAATATATATTGCACAAATTTTGAAAGTAGCAATAAACTAGCCAATGAGTACTAGGCACCAGGGCCTACATCAGCGGAAAACTAACAATGATAGACTATTAATTGTTAGAATGATTTCATCTGGTTGATAATTTGACTGCTATTATACTATAATTGTGAGAATGAGTTCATCAGGTAGATAAATACATGCAAAATACCCTTTATTTTCCAACGTCCTGTGCACTGGTCTATACTGATCCAATAACTTTTTTGTTTTTGAAGCTGTGGATACTGCTATCGGTGGAAGACATTGACAAAAGGAGGGTGTTGACAATAATGAAATTTACAAGGGGACATTTAGAAATGAATAGATACAAGAATAGTGTACATTGAGTGAAAACAACTTGAACATATGCCCTCTCTGGCTCTCTCCTACCCCCCCCCCGGTCTCGTAAGTACAGGAAGCTCCCTAAGTAGGAATAGCGACCCAATGAATCAAATGTGGTGATGCCGGAATAAATGTCATGTCAAACACGGCTCATTGGAATGACAGATGGTGGTAGATGACAGCTGCAGGAAGGACGCACGGCCCACTTGTCGCTCTCACAATGAGACAATGAGCTCTCCAGAAATTATTGCTTGTTTGTCTTGCATTTTCTTTCATAAGGAATCAGTGTTATACGTTTGAGATTTTTTTCATAAAGTATTTGTAACATCCAATTTTTATTGTATAATTACAGTCATTGGCAATTTTTATTATGCATTGTTATATCTTATTTGATGTTATATTTTGACATTTAAGTTTCTGTTATAACATATGTATGCATGTTTGCATGAATCATTGCTTTACATCAACTGTGTATCTGAAGGTAGGCGTACATGTAGATCCAATAAAATGTGTGTGTGTGGGGGGGGGGGGCGATCTTATTATCGATGTGGTCTCAATGGGAGGTTATGCTGAATGCTATTTGAAAATTAACATACATACAAGCATAACACTTTACATACTACTTGCCTGCAAGCATTCAACAGAAATCTACCTTTATTAAGACAATCGTTGAGAAATTACAATTTTCTATATATCTTATTTAGTAAGTAATGCAGCATTTTATCCCACATACACTGGATTATCACACGCTGATCTCGTATCTCCTTCTGGTGAATAAAAATAGTCTGTACACCACACTTGTATGTATTCACTGTGCTTAAGGGCATGGGCAGGTAGTAAGTTGACGACCTGCCCTAAAAAACCAAGATTGACGCCTTACTTCAGGAGTATTAATTGAAATCCCAGCCCATATACACATGTATGACAACAATTTTCGTATTACAATCGTGTAATACTGAGTGTTTCAATAAATCAATTGGAAAATATCTTAAATGTCTTAATAAAGGTAATTTGTTGTTGAAGGTTTGTTGGGTTTGTTAGTACATTGTTTATTTTTAAAATTCCATTTTGGGCAGGTAGTAAACATAACATGGTCAGGTGCTATTTGGCCAAGTACTTGACCGTGGGACCAGTCATAATGTAAACGATCCAGTGGTCGTCGCATACGTCAACAATGAATTTTGTACTCCGGAAACTCCCACATCTGCGAGACTATCCTGGGGAGTGATGCATGTGCTCTTGCGACACAACGTACTGGTAACGTTTTACTGATCATCCTGTCGGTGAAAGGTGGGTGGTCCTAAATCACCCCGAGGGAATGGGCCTTCCCATCACCTGAACCATTGATGTCAGCAGAGTGGGCGAGATAGGCGTTCCAGAATCGACCCCCCCCCCCCACACCACCGGAAATACATCAGTGCATTTCCCAAACATCAATGCTGAAATTCGGTGGGCTAGTTTTCAATCACTACAGCCTCTCTCTCCCAAGTTCAAACATTAGAATCGGGTTAGAAGGGTGTAGTTTTGAATTTCAAACTGCAAACCGCAAAACCCAGGCCCTCTTGAGGGCCTCCACTGTAGTGAAAAACATGATGGCGCAGTAGCTGAACGACATCGGGAGGTGCAGGCAGGGTCATTAGAGCTCTCTCTTCCCCATACTGTTGTACAGGTTTGAGCAGAGCTCTGATGTCTGCTCCTCCCCTAAAGGTTTCATATCTGCTGGTCATTGGCTCATACAGTCATACTTCAAGTCCACTGAAAACAGGAGGGGTCAGCTCACGGCTATATCATAACCCAGACAGGGTGGGCCCCGTGTTAATATAGGGAATTGCATAGTATGCTGCAGACATGCCATAGTAGCTTCTCCCATGTTCGCCCTCTCCCAGACTCAAGGCGGGGAGTACAGGCTGTATGGTTACGTTACTGCGGGCGACAATTGCTTTATTGGCAACTCAACCCAACGTCAATCTGGGGACCCACCAGAATCACACTGAATGATAAGGTCACTTCACCCAGTTGTTTGACTAGTCCCTCGTCAGGGCACCTCCTCCAGGAAGTATATGATGCACAGATGTTCTGGAGGTGCATGGCCGCCCACCTCGAGTTCATCCTGCAAGTGGCTCAGGAGTGCACGGCCAGGCACTTCCGAGTCATCGTGCAAGGATTCCCATTCCGTTGGGTTCCAAATTCAACCTCCATTGCAACAAGCTTCTCATCCTGCCCAGGAAGAGAAAGAGCCACTCGATAATAAACCAACAGAAGTGGGAATCAAGTTGAACATCAGCGTTTTAGGTGCGATTTTCGCAGCAGCCAGGGCTACTACATTGTATGCCTTCATCCCCGTGATGTCAATCAGCGCTTCATTAATTCCTGCAGGGATGTGCACTAACCCTCTCCGTCCACGGGACTATCCCACGTGGACCCAGGGCGTGGAAGTATTTCAAGCTCGCTGAATGTTCCGTAACGTCAGTGAGTGGTGGCACCCGTGTTTTTGGCCTTTTTGGGTGACATGAGGTCTGGTTCCTTTGTGAGGTCCCGAGGGAATGAGAACCTACTTCAGGAGCAGACTCCATACGAAACAGCTTGATGCTCCACTGCAGGATTGTATGACTAGTGAGAGATTCCTACCCTCCAGGCAGTGTTCACCCCACAGGCTGTACAAACAGTATGAACCAGCTGTACCATACCCTCACGCTTTACCGTCAGCAGATTTACTATTGGCATGGACTTCGGCCACAGGTGTGATGCAGCCTCGCTGTCCACACAGGCGGTAGCTGTTCTGGAGAACTACACGCGCGTGACAGGACAGACGGAGGTCATCACCAGATCTAAGGTTTCCAAAGAAACCATTGGTGAAAGGATGGTGTGATTGATTCGAACACCACCACTTGGTACTGGCGGAAAGCGACTACGTAACGACTACCGTAACTCTACCGTTTCACCAATTTTCAGCCTTGCGTTATTTTTTTTCAATATTAATATTTTTGCTGCCCCCCCCCCCTGAGATAAAATGGTCGATGCCTTAATAACACGACTATTCTGCTTAATGTATGTTCGCTTTCATGATATTAGATGACAAATGTGTAGATATTGTTATATTTACTCCAGAGAGCATGTAGTTTAAGTGTGTAACAACATTATGATGATATATGTTGCTCGAAATCAGTCACGTAAGTGACTACCGTAACTCAGTTTCTGTGACTACGTAACTCTAACAAACCAGTCCCGAGAGTTACGTTAGTTACCAAATAAATTAAAATCCATTTTCTGCAACCATCAAAGGAACCTTCAATGAATTTATGCAACACGCAGATGACACATGCATCATACTGTCTTCCTGCGAAAATATATAAAGGCATTTAACCGTACCATATATAAAAGTGCAAATGGATCTCTACATACATTATTATAATTAAAATCGAGTTACGGTGGTCGCTTTCGCACTGTGAGTATAGCACGTACCCATCGTATCCCCACGTATCCTGCTCTACCACCTGGAAGCAAGTGGATATGTGCTGACAGGTGCCTGCATGGACGACAGGGTCGTCCCCAAACATCAAATATAACCCGGTGCACACCGCTCGAAGGTAGCTGGACTGGAGAGGCTAGCAAACCACCCCTCCCAAGAAATCGTGTGATTGGGGCCAGTACGCGAACCATAGACAAACCCGAAACCTCCCATATAACTGACATTGCACCAATGATGAATTATGCTTCAGGCGTGTGGGGATTTAGGAACTATGATAAACGCAATGTCCTCCAAAAGAGAGCCCAGCGCTCAATTTAATGTTGTAATTATGTATTTCAAATTGTATTATCATCATTCGTATTTTATGTTTGTGTAATGTATATCATATATATCTTCTCAATGAAGGCAAAATAAAAAATAATATATATATATATTGGAATCATTTTGATAAATCTAGATTTCGTTTATATCCTATTATTATTTTGTAGTTGTATTGGATATTTATTTCCTTGAAGAGGACACTTAAGTGTCTAAACGTAGGATATCAATTTTCTAAATTATTCACTTATAGTCTCCAAACAATTCAGAATAAGACAAAGTAATCAAAAGGAGACCATTTGTAAGGTCCCAAATAAAACAACTTGCATATTGATATTGGAATCGGTCTTTATTAATATTTTCAATAATTAGAATTTATTTTTTTTTTATAGTAATCGGCAGTTGATATGGTTTCTTTAATGGTTGCATTGTCATACGTACCAAGTAATTGATTAAACTGGATGTTTACATATTGTATTGTTAAGTTCACAATTATTAGTATTACAAATCCTATCCCATGGACAATCCCGCAAACCGGAAGTACACATGAAGTTCAGGTGGTCACGGTTCATGAACGAGTTACAGTTCAGCTGGAATGTGCTGCCTGAAAGTATTAATAAACAAAACAAAAGCTTGGCTATATTGATTCAACAAAACATTCATACAAGTAAATTGTGGGACAAGACAGGTAAATGTATGAAATGTATTAAATCAAATGACGCGTTTATTTTTATTTTTTTTTAAATCTACATTTATAAGCTTGACCAAGGCAAGAAAATTTAGGGTAGGTTATCTACTTTGGAAATACACACCATGGATTCTTATGATCCTGATCTAGATACTGATTGTTTGTTAATAAAGTAGTTAATAATACATAATGTGACTGCTCTTAACCTCTGAACTGGAGAAAACAAATATCTTTATATCATTTCAACTTTGAAGCAAAAACTGGAAACTTGAGAAAAGTGCCAGTGAAGCACTTTTGGTTTACCATCAGCAGACTGGGTGAACAGGGCATAGTCTGTATACAGTCATTTCTTTATTCACAACACGTAAAAACTTACAAGAGAATATCATTATCAGTTTCTGCTGATATATTCTGATATGACCGATCTTTGCGCATGACAGGCGGTCAATCATCCAAAGGGCCGCCACCGCCGCCGAGAAGTGGGTCATATGCAGAGAGCTGGTGGGCCCCCGTCCCGGTTCATGACCTGCCTGTTGGTGCGGATGTGTACCGCCTCCTTAATCGTTCTAGTCTTCCAATTTGAGATACTCTAGAGGGCCAACCAGCTCACGAGTATATGACCCACTTCTCGGCGGCGACCGAGATGATTGACTGCCTGTCATGCGCAGTTGGTCATTCTGAAGATGTCAGCAGATGCTGATGAAACTGTTAATGATATTTTTGTAAGTTTTACGTGTTGTGAATAAAGAAATGACTGTATATAAAGAAATGACTGTATATAAAAACAGTAACGCAATGAACACGTTCAAGGGCATAGTCTGGATTGAGTATTTCCGTTGATAACATGTTGATCCACTCCTCACAACTCCTTGACCCTGAAAATACACATCATGGCCTATGAAAAAATTACTCTATATATTGGACGAAGTTGAATATCGAATAAAAAGAATTATATCAAATGTTATATTTTCAAGGGATAAAGAGATAATTCAGTGCAAGATGACATTGTTCAAAGCAAAAGTATCATTACGCAACAGATAGAAATAAATCGGATAAAAATGCAGTTGGAATCATATATCTCAGTCTGATAAGTCGAATTTATAGATCATTTGACACAGAAGCATTTATCTTCATGGAATTTTATGCTTGAAATCCGTTGAATAATTGGAAAGTGTTGTTAACTCAACTTTTTTTAAATATATTTTTACAGTTTGTCGTAAACAGGTCAAGCTAAATTTTCCCTGACAAAATTACCCACAAAAAACTGAATATTATTCATAAAAATCATGAATCTGTTATTTACTACTTCTAAAAATGTTTTCTACTGTCCATACATACACTCCATCTTCACCGTTAAATTTTAGACACAGTTTTCTTCAACCTTTCAGGGCTGGCATTAAGGACTTCTGTGCAATGGTGGACAAGCCAAAAACCCTACGAAAATAAAGTATTTTGGTGGGAAAAGGGGGGCCGTGCCCCCCCCCCCCACCTTGCGCCCCCTGGATCTGCTTACAGAACAAATTTTCTGAAAAATCATAAATAGAGTAAAAGTATTTTTACTACAAATATGTTTTATTGTTTTATTGTAAATACCACTTTAACTATATCCTTTATTTAACAAATGAAAGTTGTCACTGCAAATATATGATGATCTTTGAAAGCTTTATGATTTCTAGAGATATTTTTCAATTTCTACAAACTAACACAAATGTCTAAAAACAGATTTAATCACCTACATGGTACGAGACAAAAGGTGATCACCATGTAAGTGATAAACTACATGTACGAGAATAAATGAACAATAAGATAACTACTGATAACATGATAACTTTTATCTATCATTGAAAATGAGACTGCAGTTCTCGTAAACTGTTATGTATTTGAATTTATTTGTTTTAGTAATATTATGTTTGGTAAGAAATGGCAGTGGAGAAGAGAATATAATAATAAAATCATGATAATATTTACAATCACAATATTATATACAGACACCATGTCTTTAATGTTTGAAAATTTAATAAAAACTACAACTACTATTACAAAAATTGGGTTGAATAATGGATTTACATGTTCACTCTTTTACTATGAAAGCTTATAAACGGCAATCTGCCACTCAGAATTACCATATTCAGGATCATAAAGTGAACACCTCTATTAAGACCTATAGCACAAGCACCAGGGTGGTCTAAATGAGAGATTTTGCTAGTAGCGTTCAAGCTGGGCCACACCCACCCCTGCTGACAAGCAACATGTCCTGTTCACTGGCCGGTATATGCAGCATGTCGGTGCCGGAGCCATCGTCTGGGTACAGGTTTTGTCGTAGAGCCACTCGTGTCGTGCCTCGAATGGCAGGGCCTTGATGATGTGCATGAAGCGCAACATGAGCTCCTGACACTCGAGCAAAAAGTGGAAGTGTTTGAAGATCACCTGCGGGTTTCTGAAAATTGAGTCCATCATATTCTAAAATGTGCACATGGTTGAAGATTTGTAAAGAAGTTTGTCTTTTCAGCTAGAGATGAAGGTGTTTCAAACAGTCAAATTTGCAAACTATTACCTTGCAACCAAAAATTTGAGAACTTTGACATGCCGTACCACAAATTCAATAAATCGTGGTGATGTGATTCTGCAATAAAAATAACTGTTTCCGAACACTGTTCACAAAAGATCTATGCAATGTATAGTAACATAGATAACTTTCAATTGGATAAATGATTATCATTCATAGTGGCATATACCTACTCTAGCTACATGTATACAAAACCAATCTCTACCAGTTCACCTCTGCTGCTGCTGACACATGCAGCACATACAGAATGCCTGTATCACTGTGGACACCCGTGTTGCCACTTTGCTGATGATTTCCTCATCAGACACGCCCCTCTCGTAGCCTCACAGGCTCAGCTTCTCTTTATCAAGGACTGGAGCCTGTGCCACTGTATCAATATCACCTACTGATGCTGATGTCCCCGCTGTGTCAGTCTTACTATGAACAACTTTCTTTGACCGGTCTTTTTTTATCCAGCTCTCTTCTTATGGGTCTAGAACTCATCGCTTTTGCATCAGCTGCAATACATAAAGTATTGATCATCTGGCCATCCATTTCAGCCTGGCCACAAAGTTGTGCACTCTGTGTGGCACTAGCTTGTGGCTGCTGTGTTTCAAGACTTGATGAGTCAGCATCACTCAACTCCAAATCTACACTCGAACCGTTTGATTCTAATGAGGGACGTTGCAAGGTCAAGGGAAAGGAAGCAGCTTTCTGTTGTTCCAACAAATATGATGTGCCAGCAATGGGAAGCTTATAAACGGCAATATGCCACTCAGAAGTACCACATTCAGCATCATAAAGTGAACACCTCTATTAAGACCTATAGGACAAGCACCAGGGTGATCTTAAATGGGAGATTCTGCTAGTAGTGTTCAAACTGGGCCACACCCACCCCTAGAGATTCAAGCATGCCGACTTCTGATTTGATCAGGTAGAGCCACTCCTCTAGGAATTTCCATAGATTTTCAACTTCCTATTCAGATAATGAAATTTTTTATTTCGATAAGTGTGTAGCAATAAAATATTCTGCCAAATGAAAGAGGGTTACAGTATACACATGTAATAGCAAAACTGGCGCAAATTGTTCACATATAGCAGCTTGGTTTTCATATACGTGTATCAAATTGTATCTAGTTTATTTACTAAATTAAAATGATATACTCATTGTGCTGTAGAAACTTAGAAATTCATTATTTTTTCTAATTATGACTACTTGAGAATGGTTAAAATCAAAAGAAAACCTTGAATATCAGAGCTGCTTTAGTTTGATATTAGCACAGGAATCAAACCTTGGGGCTGGCATTGGAGCAATAGAGTGGTCTGATTGTACAGCCGACACAAAAACTTCACACACCGCAGTAAACTTTTTACTTGATGATCCATATCGCTAGAGACACTAAAATTGTAACATGATTTATGATTAATGAACACAAGACTTTTTCAAACAGCCAGTTTTTTAAGCATGAATGTAAGACTTTAGAGTAACAATTAAATGCCTGTTGAAGTAACCACAGGCTAACAAAGTGTCTGTCGAACTGTAGTCATTGTAATTGTCACATTGCTGATTATATTGCTGATTATAATTTGGTCCTTTTCATATCACTGTAACTACTATATTTTATTTTATTTGTGTGATTATGATATTTCCTGTTTTATATGGCCATTAAAAGTTTTGAGCTTGAAATGCATATAATGAACATTTATGAAAATATGTGATGTCTACACATCCGCAACATTCTGTTGCATCGTTGCATGTGAAATCGTCATATAAAAACTATACTATCTCTGCAGAGCAGTGTCACTGATAGCTTTTCAACATTTCAGGACAACTTAATAAAGTCATTGTCTCTTGTCACGAGAAGAAACACCTGTGTTCTACTCACGGTATTGGCAAAATACAAAAAAGTTTTACTCTGTTTAGTATCAATGCATTTTTTAAAAGCAATATCACGTATTTTTATTGCTGTAACAATAGCAAGCTTATATAAACTTTTATTTAAGTTCGCAGGATTTTCTCATCATCGTAAGTATCAACTACTTAATCCATAGTTTACTAGCCATTTCATTGGTTTGACAGAAAAAACATCCACGAAGATAGCTGTTTTTACTCTTGTGCTTCCTTGTATTGATATATCCTTTTCCAGTACCTCCATTATTTTTTTGTACCTTAGATACTACTCTTAAGGAAAAATGACGTTTGCCCAAAATATTTGATGGCGAAATATATTTTTCGGGGTCAAACAGGGGTCATCGGGTCAAAATTTCATAAAATTGCATTTATCTCGATTAATAACAAATTTAGAGTAAAAACTTGTGTTGACCTTAGATAGGAACATATGTATGTGGAATCCAAATAAAACATCATATTTGACCTTTGACCTCTCCTTCAAGGTCAAACAGGGGTCATCGTGGTCAAAATTTCATAAAATTGCATTTATCTTGATTAATAACAATTTTAGAGTAACAACTTGTATTGACCTTAGATAGGAACATGTGTATGTGGAATCCAAATTAAACATCACATTTGACCTTTGACCTCTCCTTCAAGGTTACATTAGTAGGTCAATTTCAGGAATTTTGTTCATTTTTGAGTTTACGAAAGAAATGAGCAGCTTTAAACATTTTATTTGCTAACAATCCATGATAAATTAGTTTTATTGATATAAGCATTTGTATTCTAAATTGGGATTACTTTTATGTTTTATTTTGATTAATACTTTATTAACTAATTATGCAAAAATATACGGACGGAATTAATATGATGGTAAATGCCATGGTTATCCCAGAGGTTGAACTAAGAAAATGATGATAAACCATTTAGCCAGTTAATTTATTAGACACCCAATCAGAGGAGTTAGTTTGTCTACTCTGATCATATTCATAAAGAGAAGCCATTGAAACTGCCTTTGAATATGTTTCATCAGATTACAGAAAACTTGAGGATGTTGGATTTTTAGTGAATGGTACCGTAATAGATTAATCTTGCCCCACTAAGGTTCCTGCGCAGCCTGTGTACTTGTCCTGTAATTACAAGTACTTGAATATTAGCAAAAGGATTTTTATATCATTTATGAAGTTAGTAAATCACTTACATTAATTATGTTAATGTAGCGAGAAACTAAGAGCTGAACAACGTTGATCATTCGTAAAAAGATCACTTGAGTAATAGTGATGGACATTTCTGTTTTGCCTTGAACATATCTTTTCTATGACTGGCAACTAGAATAGAATATGTAGATATATTGAAATTAATTGGCTAGATGTAAGTATTGACATCAGAGGATTATTTCTCCAAGTTTATAGGACTATATCACATAGCTTCTCTCAGGACTTAAACCCTCGACCCTTACCACTGTGGCACCTATTCACAAAGCACTTAAGGCAGACCACCCGGTCGGTCAGAATGTCCGAGTGGTCTAATGCGGCAGTTATACCTGTCTTCAGTGGTTGGTGAATAGGAGCCTCAGTACAGTGGTAGCGTGTACTCAGGTGATACGGCTGTCAAACTCATTTAATAAACATTTCTAGTATCAAACAGGACGTGCATTTCTCTATTCGTGGTACAATTCAATAAAGATCCAACATCCTCAAGTTTTCTGTAATCTAATAAAGCATATTCAAAGGCAGTTTAAATGGCTTTTTAATATGATTGGAGTTGACCAGCTCATTTCTATGATCTGGTAGCCAGAACTTTAACTTTGGTCAGAAAATGGTTTGTCATCTTTTTCTTAAGCTTATTTGTCTTGTTACTACTATACAGCGACACAGATGGAATCTTTTCCCGCATATATTCTTGCATTAAGGTTGGCGAAATTTCAAAAGCCCCCCTAATTAAGATTTTTATTCCATCTGAATTTAGATAAATTCCAATGATACCATGGTGTAGAGTAACTATCGGGCTTTACAGAAAGTGAGTATGCCGGACTGAAAAGTGGTGCAGTTTTTTTCTATGGGGTGGTTTTATGGCAACGTAGCTAATTTGGGGGGTTAGAGGACCCATCACATAATTGTATGTAGCAACATAACTACTCATCTGATATACATCATCTTGACATTTAATGAAAGCTTACATTGCCCTCTTTCTTCGCAAGAAATATTGTATGCAAATGAGCCATATTAACATAATTCTAATTTGCCTAAATTGTAAATTTTAACGTTTTTTTTCAATATTTGTTCATTTCAATCAATCCTATTCCCATGATATATTAATTTGAGCAAATTTAAATGCATCATGGTTTAGCCATGCTACTTTTGCTGTAACCCTGATACAAATAATGCTTCAAATGATTTCCATAATTTAGCGTGAGCGCCTGTTTCTATGGTAACCACACAATGTTGAATATCCTTCAGTAAGCTTTAAAAAATGAAATATCTTGCAAGTATTTGTCATATATTCAAGTTATCTGCATCAAATCAATCCTCAAACATACTTGTTGTGTTGTATATCAATAATATGCAAATGAGCTCATTAACATAGTTCTAAATTAACATAAATCATCAAATTTTGAGGCCTTTTTCACTATTAAAAAGTAATAATATTTACTCAAGTGCGTTTAATAATCTAAACATTTATAAATATACAGATATACCTCAAATGAAAGATATGATATGACAGTTTTATTTAGAAATGCACATATGGAAACTATCCCATCTTAATCCGTGTAGAAATTATCCAGATGTGTCAGAAAAGGAAACGTTCACTGAGAATGATCAAGATTATGCCCCCCGGG
>CM032666.1:43706825-43730690 GCA_019095985.1 Streblospio benedicti
TAATCCATATCGTATCCGCGCGAGGACGAGCCCGTCAGATAATAATACCCCGTTTTCTTAACCATGTTCTTCCTCTCTCTCAAACTATAACGTTACTCTACGCGGTTAGCTCCCGTACACCGGAGCTCTTGGACCCGTGGACCTCGTTTTTATCGCTAGGTCTTTTTATGATGCCCCCCCCCTCAACGACTACTCCAACGGTAAAACCGTGACTTTATGAGCCGGTCGCGATCGAGCGTCCCGGCCGACTCGCGGTCGCTAGTCTAATCGAGCGGCTGACCGCTGGCCGCCGGCCCCGCTGGACGCGGCTGAGCGCTGGACGCTGGCCGCTGACCGCTGACCTTGAGCTGTCAACTGAGCCGGATGATTAATGAGTTTATTCTATAGCTCGACCTGTCAACGAGGAATGCGGGGAATGATTAATGAGTTTATTCTATAACCCCCTAATGAGTTTATTCTATATTTCTTCCATACTACTATTGTCCAAGCGAAGTTTTTGCATGAAATAGTACTATAATTGCTAAAATTTAAGGGTAGAACGTTGGGATATCAATATTTCACATATGTTACCAATACGCCGATGATTGATTGGCGTTTGTTTGTTTGTATGTTTGTTTGTTTGTTTGTTTGTTTGATGGCTCAAATGTTGGTGCTGCCCCAGGTGACGACGATCAAGCCGGGCTCGCGGGCAGACGACAGCGACGGAGATGACGACGATGACGTCACTGAACCTGTCACAGTGACGGATGCGCTCCTCGATGCCAAACGACTGGTAGATCCACGTTTTTAGAACGTCTATTAAGGGGATCTCTGAACCTGAAACCCTATGAAAATAGTAGAATATAGAAGTGACTGGGCCCCCACCACCTGATCCGCCTATGTATTCTTATGTGGAATGTTCATGTTATTGGATTGCTCAACGCAGTTTGAAAACTTCTTCGAACTTTAATAAGTATATCCTGCAAGTCTTTGGTCAGGTTAGAGAAGTGATAACGAGCCGAACAAGACTGTGCACATATGCTGAACTGTCTTCACTCGGTATCCATTTTATTGTCTCAAAAAGGGGGTGTTCGTGAAGTTTACATACTGTAACGTTCTGTGTAGATTTGACTGTAAATTACATTCGAAGCCAATGTCGCCCGCTGAGCTTCAAATCTACTTCAAAAGAAACTGTGAAAATCAAAGGATAGAATTATCAATTCTATTGTTTATGCCAATACATTTATTTAATGCGATTTCATGAGAATTATGCGAATATAGAATATGCATAACGAGACGATGAGAAGGTTCCCCAAGTGGTTAAATGACTGTTCATTAGTAAATCAGAGGGCAATGTGGTTCCATTGAAATACAGAGAGATTGGTGACTTATTTGTGAGGATTTTTTCGATTTTTCATTGAGCGTGTGGTGTTTTATCATGCATATTTTGTAGAAACAAGAATGGTTTACTCCCATCAGTTATCTTTTTACCATTGTGTAAAAATTACACTTGTATACAAATTATACTAACAGTTCCAAAATGCATTTTAAAACAGAAGAATACTGCTGCTGGTGTGTCTAAACTTGAGGCTTATATTCATAAACGTTATCCAATTTGACAGGTTACAAAAGGGAAGCTATAATCTATGCATTTTACAATTAGGGAATATGTATCACAAGTTATTGTCCTATTCATATATTGCGCGTAAACCTACGCAAATAAATGATAAATGCTTTCTTCCCCAACATATCTTTGTCCCCTAAAGGACAATAACTTGTGATACACATTCCCTAATTGTAAAAGACAACGAATAGAGCTTCCCTTTTGTAACCTATCAAATTGGATAACTTTATAAATGTAAGCCCCTAGTTTAGACGCAGCGGACAATATATTGTTTACAAAGGCGCGTCTGATCAACTGATAATTACGCTTACAAAGACGTCGGTGCCGATTCTTAAATAGACACGGTTAAGATCGGGCAATTTTACGCAGCTTGATACCTTTTTGTTTAAACGGCAAGTGCCATATTCATCTACATCCTGTTGAGTGTGTCTATAAACAAATATTTAAGAAGTTATGGACACGATTGTCGTAATATGCAGTATATTGCTTTAGATTTAAGATATTCGTCGGAAGTTTGGAAAGTTTTATAAAGTTATGGTATACATATTACATGTATTAATATTCCAACATCTGATACCACTAATGATTTTTATTAGCAACATGAAATTGGATGGGGAGATGATAAGATTTTGCAATCACACATCTGACAAAATCTGAAAACTTGGACACTTCAAACTCATGTACTCAATTTTAGACAAACAAACTAGCAAACAAAGTGTCCGTTTGCAGAGCTGCATTATTTTGATCATGACCCATATCAGATATATATAATAGCGATGAAGTCCATTTTATCACGATCCGCCAAAGTGGAACATTATTCTCTCTTTTTTTTCTTGGACCCCACCCCCACCCTCAGCCTCAAAGTGGAAATATCCGATTTGTGAAATGATCGAAGAATATATACAGTTTTTTGCGACATTTTTTCAAAAGTTACTTACATGTATATCACACCAGCAACTAGGACAATATGAAATATAGTATAACAAAACAAAGTGTAGTGTCTACCCTCCTATGGTTTGGTGATGTATACATGCCGTAAAATGATATTTGAGGTATATAAATCACAATGTTAAAGTGTGAATTCTGCTGTGTATCTGTGAATGATAAACCATGCTGCTGTTTTGATGAATATATTTTGACTAAAAGTTAGCTAATCGGTTGTAGAGTATCAAGAAAGATGCTCAATAAATGTATATTCTGTTCATCCTGGGTTCCATTATTCATGGTTTAGAGAATAATTTTAGATACCTATTGTAACTATTGTTGTGCTCTGCGGTGAGGCTTTCGCTGTTTTCCCAACAGCTTCTTCGGGCCGAAAAACAATAGCACTAATAGGTATCTAAAGTTATTCTATAAGCAAGATGCTGTTTCAGCACCTATCGATACGCATATGGCTGGACATTCGACGCTGGATAGGCCTGAAGATCCCACAAGCCCTCCACTATTAACACCCTCTGGATGCAGCTGTGGATTGACAGTGGATGGGGAGATTAGCTACCGAAAAAGAATGAGAAGAGAATAGCAAACCACCTACAAAGAAAGGAAAACCCGTGGTCTTGAAAAGATCCGTTTGAATATGTCAAAAACTGGACCCACACGTAACCTCCACTCAAAAAAGCATAAAAGTTGAATAATCGTGTTATTTATATTAATTTTCATGTACTGTGTGCATTAGGGGAATTCAATCATCTCCATTAAGCAAAACACACATTAAACTCACTAGAATATACCAAAGCTCAATGATTAACGACCGATTGGTGGACTTCATATCCGAGTTGCGACAGCACAACATCAACTTTTAGTGTGATGCAAATTTTGAAGAAAGACAATGCAGTGCCCCTCACTTTGCCCCCTTAGGTTTGGATGAGCTCATGGACACACAAGGATCAAATCATGTTGGATTTTAGACGGTGTGGTGGCCCGAACAGGTAACCTGAGGCTGTGAGATATGTATGTAAAAAGCTGACAAAGAAAGGTCACCACGTGGTTAAGGAACAGCGTACCCGCGGCCCGTGGGTGCCGCGCTCTTCCGCGAGCACTTCTATTGGCTGCTTTGTTTTTCAAGTGCGCTGCCTGGTATAACAGGCCTAGGTAGATTTATTTCCAATCATTTATTTCACTTCATTCGACGTTGAGAGTGCGCGATGGCTTCAAGTAAGACGAATATACCCAAAGAGGTGGAATCAGAAGTGGAAAAGTGGTTTATGGCGAGGAATACGGAAATACAGTGCCGGAATTATTGTTATCCGTATCCATCCGACGAGGTAAAGGACCGTATCCTTGCAGGTGTGTACCGTTTGTATTTATCATCGAATGCATAAAAAGAGAATCTAGTATCTACTAATTTACTTTTGGTGTTGTACATAAAGGGCACTCTGCTCCCCATTTTACACACATATGTGAAATATTTTCAAGACAAAATGGACTATAATTTGAAAACAAAGAACCTGGCAGTTCATTTGGCATATATGCATATTTGAGTTCAATAATGCTATGGCAGTTAGTTCCATATAGGAATAAAATTAAATATAAATTGGATGTTAGCCTAACAATGCTCAACTACTTTAAGAGTGATATATCATATACGTGTAATTTCTAAATGGTACAATAGACCAGGGTTGGGTTTTGTACGGCTAAAACTGGTTTCGTACGGTACAGGTGTACGAAACTCGTCCTAGACAGGGTTAAACGCGGATAAAACTGGACATAACCCAAACTAATGTACATTATTCCTTTGCCCTGAGAACAACATTTAATCATTAGACATGATGATATTAATAGCATACAAACAGGATAGAAACATATGTGTTTCAATTATATTGAACTTGGAAGAACTAAACCTAATAGATAAGACACAGCTCTGCCTATATAGAGGTCAGTGAGAAGTTGAGAACATGGGTGCTACTGAATCACTTACATGCAGTGCATACATGACACTTGTTATCTGATTTTTGTAATATGAAATAATAACAACATCTCATGTCAAATCATTTCACTCTGCAAACAAGATCTGTAAACAAATCCTTCTCCAACACAATTTAAGCCCTTGCAAATTCTAACCCGTGTCACTTAATTAACTGCATTACATAAAGCAATTGTCCTAACTGGCTGCCATAACTGGAAGTGACCTTGTTCTAACTTCTATCTATTGTGTATTGCATAAGATTAGTTAACTGGCTTCAATACAGCTTCTGTGCATACATGTATACAATTTTAGATGGGTTTTCAATTATCACAGAGTTGAATGAGATATATAAAAATATGTGGAGCTAACTGTAAGTCAAGCTTAATATGAAAATTGTGTTGTGTGAAACTTGTGTTAATGTAAATTACTTTTAATGCCACTAAAGTAAAGATGCAATTTAATTTTGTTCAGTTCAAACCACCAAAAGCTATAAAACTTAGCATTATGATCTTCCATGTAGCTTATACATTCATAAAAGTGAATGTATCAGCTGGGATGTATTATCATTTTTTTAAACTAGTTTGCATTATTTACGTACAGTTCCATAGGTAACAAGTATTCATTATGTATTATGACTTATGTAACCCATCTAAGAGAGATAAAGCTATAAGATAACAAATTATTTGGTTTTGTACAGTTTCGTACACTTTTACTGTACTAGTTTCGTACCGTACGGTTTAAACCGGTTAAAACACGCATGTACAAAACCCTGCCAACCCTGCAATAGACTTTAACTCTAAAATCAGAAATGCTTGGGGGGGAGGCGGTGTTATGGGTCAGAAAAGGGGTACGGGCGTGTTCTACCATCGTCATATCCAGACATGGGGTCAATTCCATTCTGGCAATTCCAATTCCGTTTTTCCCGCGAAGTCCAATTCCAATTCCCCTGACTTCAATTCCAATTCCAATTCCTCTGACTTCAATTCCAATTCCAATTCCAATTCTAATCCAGTGTACTGATATGAGTGGTATTCACAAATTTGAATGACTTTCAAATCAGCTCTGCTTACCTTATATACATCACTGAGCCTTTGTTCATCTCATGCATATTTTTGAAACTCTTTCCACCACTTTGATAGATAAACATTAATTCTGAAAACCATCCCCATTAAACTTTTCCTACAAATACTTCTATTTGAAGTTTATATCTGAAGCAATACCATTAAATTGTGAACAACAATGACCCCTTTGTTGAGAAAATATAACTCTTTGTGTAAGAATATGTCACACTATCCCATGATAATTTTGAATGGAGAAACTTTAATAGCCAACAAACATGCCAACTAACTGTTCTCTTTGATACTACTTAAAGGAATGAATTATCTCACCAAGAAAACAAACACTGACACTTCTAGTGATAGTTGGTAGCAGACAATGGTTGTTAATTGTCCCATTGTTCTCAGTTAAAGCTTAAGTAGAAAGCAAACATGACTTTTAGAGAAGTCAGGGAACTCAAATGGAATTGAATTGGAATTGGAATGGAATTGAAGCGGAATTGACAGAATTAGGCTCAATTCCAATTCCAATTCCGTTTTTTTTTCATATGTTCAATTCCAATATCAATTCCAATTCCGGAATTGGAATTGGAATTGAATTCCATTGGAATTGACCCCATGTCTGGTCATATCTCACGACTCTATACTCAGTTACATTGTGTAGTATGAACAAGGACTTGTTATAAGGCAGTGCGAGTGATCAAGCCGTGAAAATCGACGACGGTGTTCTACTGGCAGGTTGACAAACTTCCGGGACGGTGGAAGAAATGGAAGTTAGATTTACGGGCCTAATGATTTGATCATTGAAAGATTTGTTATATACCTTTTTTATTAGTATGACTGTCTCACGTAATGAGAGCCTTTCATTGGTCAGATAGTTTGACAACTTTAAAGTCTTTTTGAATAAATACATACAAAAATTAAGTTAGTTAAATGGGCTTACAAAATTTTCTGAGTTATTATTTTTCTTGATTGGTTGTCACTATTTCCAAAATCAATGATGTTTACAGCTTTTTTATTATTACCAACTTTACTTGCGTCTCCACTTAAAGAACAACTTTCCACAGATTTTTCAGAAGCTTCGTTTGTGCCATAGCTGTTATTTTAAAAAGTTTCATCCTACATGGCTTTATGGATTGAGTTTTGCAACCTAACCACATTTGGCCACAGCTTAAACATTTAAAAAAAAAATCTGTGTAAAGAATCCTCATACCACATTAATTCTTCTGCCATCACCATTCATTTTGAAAATGTGTCAATGGTAATGCAGCTATATATTTCAAGAATCTTGAAAAATCATGGAACGACATTCTATCCATTATTGAAGTTCTTAGACAAGCACAGAATGTTCTGTCAACATCTGCGTGGCTGCCTTTATTACATGTAAAGAAATGAATAACTTGATCAGAGGAAGGTCTAACATTTGCCAGCCTTTCATATGAAGGGACCTTACAGTTCACGTTAAGTTCTTACTGAGCTGTAGGAAGAATTACTTTACTTTACTTTAACCGTTTCAGTCTTTTTTAGGTCAGAGACCTGTTACTGAAATGACTAATTACAATTTTATCTATTGCTCGTTTAACTTTTGCGTGGGAATGTTTTTTTTTTTTTTTTTTTTTTTTTTAACATTCAAACTATAACATGTAGACACGATGACTCCAGTATTTATCCAGCCTGTTTTTAAACGAGTTCAGTGATGGTGCTGTGACAACTTCATCTGGTAGACTATTCCATAGATCTACAGCCCTGTGCCTAAAGAACTTTTGAGTTGCTGTTTTCTTGCACCTTTCCTTTTTCAGTCTCAAACTATTTCCTCTGGTAGATGCTGGGTTGTCATCCGGACTTATGGGTAGCGAGGCCACTTTATAGACATGATGAAGATATTTGTAGACCTCAATCATGTCTCCTCTTTCTCTACGATACTTCAGTGATGGTAGCTTTAGGGTTTGTTCGCCACAGGCTGACGTCAGCTTTTATCCCAATTTTACTAAAACAGCATTTGAAAAATATACAAAATTCAGGGAAATAAAAATAAAAATAAAAAACTGTAGACAGCTACAACTGCTACAACTTCTAGAAAAAAGAGTGCATTATGCACAATTTTAAAAAAGTGATACATTAAAAAAGGTAAAAATTTTGGAGCAGGTTCGCGGGATTATCTCTCTGCCTCTGCGCTGTTGAGGGGTTGGACCTGTCAAGGTGGATGTGTAATACTACACATAATGTAATACTACACATCCACCGTGACAGGCCCAACCTCAACCGCGACACAGGCACAGAGATTCCCGTGAACCTGCTCCAACTTGCATTACATGACCTACATGGTCGCGTTAACTGAGATTCAGCAGCCAGTAGCACTGTTGACGCTCATGATAGATGAGAAAAACGTCTGCAAGTCAAGTAAAAAAAATGGTTCTGAGAACAAAAATATTTGATCTTGTCTTTACCAGAACCCAGTAGTAGTTTCCTTTTAAGGACCATTTTCTTATTTTTTCATTCACTCTCTGCATGTTTCAATTTAAGTGCATCATGAGAACTGACAAATTGATAAAATAATCATATGAAAAAAATATACAAAAAAGCAATTTAAAATTATTCAGATGACCTGGACAAGCGAATAAAATGCTGACGTCAGCCGCGGGGGGGGGTCATCGAAAAGCTGACGAAAGCTGACGAGGGGGGGGGTCAAAAATGGTCAAATTTTGGCTGACGTAATTTGTGAACGATCCCTTGCCACTTGTCTTTCAGTGTGTATGTCATTCTTGAGCTGGTCATCGATCACAACTCCTAGGTCCTTTTCTTCGGTTGTTGGCTGAAGCTTCACATCATCCATCCTGTACTTATGGTGAGGGTTCTTTGAACCCGGTCTTTGAAGTCAGATTACATTTTACTTGGCACTGAACTAACAAGCTTATTTTGTTATCACAGATAATTACAGATCATACGCAAAAAATAATGAATTTGGTATTTCTTCCGCCTAGGAAGAAATGGCAGAGGATTGGTATTTCCCCGGAATGAAGAAAAGCGGAAAAAACTGCCAACCCAGCATTGTATACATAGTAAATAATGGACAACCTGCTTTTTCAGAGGCCAACAGAAAGATCGACAAGCGTAGCGGTAAACGTTACGACATGAAACGCTTGAACCAATTCTTTCAAAACAACAGACGGCCAGGCGATGGCTCTTCACCACGGTTGCTGGAGAGATTGATCAAGACATATGAGCGACCGGATGTCACTATACAAATGATCAGGACTCAATATGAATGGGGGAAAGTAAGTTTTGTTGCTTCTCTGCATAGTTTTATTTATCTTTTATTTAAACAAAAAACTGATGAAAAACTCAAAAACTTCAGCATGAAACATGCATGACACAGTTACCTCTTTTTTTAATCTTTCCAAAAATACACAATACGGTTTGAATTTACTTGTTTTAGCTAATATTCTATTTATAGCTAATATCTCAGACTTATCTTTATCATATCATGATTATGATATATATTCATTATTTTTATTGTACACATAACTTTGATTATATACTTGGTATAATTACAACTAGAAATGAATTTACGGTCCATATTATGTTTATTGTTATTACCAACATCAAATTTCAAAACTTAATGTATGTATGTATGTCTATCACGGCTTGGAAAATAATCTACTAGTATAGTTTGGCTCTGCACCGTCACAGTTCATAGTTCCATGTGGGATTGTGAGTGCATTAAATCAGTGTACTGTGCATTTGTGGTTTTTAGTTTTCAATGAAAATGCATAAGATGGTTGGTGATTTCTAAATACTGTTGATCTAGTGAGCATTGAGTTTTTGCCCCGCCAAATACAATGATATTTCTGATCATTATTAAATCTAACATTAAGTCACTTTATATCTCACACATCCAAATAGTTCATCTAAAACTAAATTTAAGTATACCGATATTTTTAATATGAATATATATTGACTAAATGGTACCTGATGAAGGGCAAGAAAACAGCTTCACAGGCCATGGCCAACAAGGAAGCTACGCTGGCTTTGTTGAATAGGCCCAAATCCACCCAAGTCCACCAGCCACCGAGCTTCCAGCTTCACAGGCCATGGCCAACAAGGAAGCTACGCTGGCTTTGTTGAATAGGCCCAAATCCACCAGTCATCCGAAGATCAGCCACCGAGAGCTTCCAGTTCCTACTGGTGTGAGAACTGGATTGACAAAGGAGGAAGAGGAGATTGTGATACTTCAATGGGGGATTGTGAGTGCATTAAATCAATGTATTGTGCGTTTGTAGTTTATAGTTTTCAATGAAATTGCATAGGATGGTTGGTGATTTCTAAATACTGTTGATCAAGTGAGCATTAAATTTTTTCCCCGCCAAATACAACGATATTTCTGATCAGTATCAAATCTAACATTAAGTCACCTGATATCTCACACATCCAAATAGTTCATCTAAGACTAGATTTAAGTATACAGATATTTTTAATATGAATATATGTTGACTAAATGGTACCTAATCTGATGTAGGGCAAGAAAACAGCTTCACAGGCCATGGCCAACAAGACAGCTACATGGTCTTTGCTGAATAGGCCAAAATCCACCAGTCATCCGAAGGTCACCAGCCACCGAGAGCTTCCAGCTACACAGGCCATGGCCAACAAGACAGCTACATCGTCTTCGTTGAATAGGCCAAAATCCACCAGTCATCCGAAGATCACTAGCCACCGAGAGCTTGGCCAACAAGACAGCTTCATGGTCTTCGTTGAATAGGCCAAAATCCACCAGTCATCCGAAGATCACCAGCCACCGAGAGCTTCCAGCTACACAGGCTATGGCCAACAAGACAGCTACATGGTCTTTGCTGAAAAGGCCCAAATCCACCAGTCATCCGAAGACCACCAGTCACCGAGAGCTTCCAAAGTGCACCAGCAGCCCTTCAAAGTTCACCCGCTCTCCACTGTCCAACACTTCTGGCGTGAGCTGTGGATTGACAACAGGGAAAGAAAGGAGGCAGGTGGTGTTGAGACCGGGACAGAAGTCCATGAGCCATCCGGATTTGACCAGGTCTCCACTATCCTTCTCTACTGGTGTGAGAACTGGATTGACAAAGGAGGAAGAGGAGAATGTGATAAAACGGAAACAGGGACATTCTCCAAAGATGCAAAAAGCACTTTCCGACACTTCTGGTGTGAGCTGTGGATCTGCAACAGAGGAAGAGGACGATGAGGTGGTGGGACCGAGACAGAAGTCTACTAGCCATCCTGAGTTGACCAGTTCTCCACTATCCCACTCTACTGGTGTGGTCACTGGATTGACAAAGGAGGAAGAGGAGGCAAGAAAACTGGCACAGACACTGGGACGAAAACAGGGACTTTCTCAAAAATGCATTTCGTTTTTAGTTCTTACTACCCCTGAGAATATTGATAACCCAGAAGCGCAACGAGTATTTACTAAAATATTTGGTAACCGAGATATGTTGGATTAAAATCTAAATAAATAACAAAAATGTTGCATTACCTTTCTTCTTTTGCATAATTCATAACACTTATACTCATTGATACCCCCACCCCCCTTACACACGCACGCACGTACACACACTTCACACACATGATGTGATGTGATGATGTCAAAAAAATGATGTCCCATGACCTCCATTCATAAAAGTCTGTGTCCCTCGCATGAATATAAATTTTTTTGACCTGCAAGATAAAATTAAATTAATGTGGAGAATCCACAAAATGAATTTAAATGGAGGCGGTATAAAATCAGTAGTAATCTAGAGGTGATAGATAATTTAGGCCATTACAACATATTTTCATTTACATCTGGGATCTATTTACGGATTTCTGTTCAGTAGTTTAACCATGTTAATTGTCTACATAATTGGTATGCAAAATGTAGATATACTGGCTATTGACTTTTGCTGTTTTTCGTCTATGTATTATTTTGACCTTAATTTGCGGTTTTGGTCAATCCTGGAGCTACTCATCATAGGCTATTAATGTTTGCTGACTATTGAAGTTTGTGTGCGCAAACAAATCTAGTTTTAGAGTAATACTGACCCTAGTTTCATGTTTTTTAACATGTTTTGCCATCCATACTTTTGTGATTTTTATCTTTATTACCATTTTCTGTTTGTTGACTGACATCATAGTAATCATATATTATTTTCAAGGTTAAAATTTCTCAAAATACGCATTTTTGCCAATAGATAACTTGCTCAAGTATTTATCAGCATTATCATTTTTTATTAATAGATCGAGTCATGTTATAATTTTGTAATTTCTGTTTTGTTTTACACATTTTATGCTACCATACATGTATTTTTCCTATACAAGAAGTATAAGAAGGGATTTGAAAGGCATTTATTTTTTATTTTTTATTACATCTCCAAATTATTTTCTTATATTTTGTTGATTAAAATTCACATTGGTTATCATGTGTTTATCGTTTGTGCCATTCTGGTAGTGAACAGAACCTCTTGTAAAATTGTGCTAAGATAGTTATATTGGGTTCAATATATTCTACTTGGATAAAAATAGTTGTCGCGCGAACAAGAAATCGCATATTCACATAATAGTTCATTTAGCTTTACACATTGTTGCAACACTGATTTTTTTCTACGTTCAATGTCATCTATAGAGATCTAAAGGCCGCGTCCCACTAGTTTCTGCGTATTGTTGACACATAAATTCTAGGGATTTCCGGGCAATTTTTTTTATACAACGAGCATCTGCTGATAGGTAACCCCGTTTGGCATTAAATGATTTTTTTCCGCCAGTGCATAGCATCTCACGGCTGGTGCAAGACTGACGCAAAACCCGGCGTAAGAAAAGCAGACAGTGAAAGGAAGGTCACCGTAAGCCCGTTACACAACCGACACACAAAAAAGTCTCAGCCAGACTTTTTTTTTTGTGCATCGGGGTTACGCTGACCTTGTGTTCACTGTCTGCTACCAGCTGAACTGAACATACATCTACAATATGTTGAACACCTGCTGAATGTACGCCATCGTATGCTCAAGGTGCGCCAAGCTTACGCCAACGTTTTCATCTGCCGAGCATCTGCTCCCAATATGCGGCGGATATTCAGCTCATGTGTAGCATATGTTGAGCGTATGTAGGACGTACGCACCACATAAAAAAATATCGATGGATTATCGATTTGTGTATGTCGTTTACGCTTTCAATGTTTTGAGCAGCCCAAAACCTGAGAGCGTAAAAGAGCAGACCGATTGATAATCTTCTTTGAAATATTTTGACGGCGTACGGCGGCAGCTTAACAAGCACGTCACACGTAAAGCGGCAAAGGAACGCTGGGTTGGCGTAGGGTCGGCGTAGCAGGCAGATGCTTAGCGTAGATGAAAAAATCTGGATATCCAACCGATTTTTATCAGCTGGGCGTAAGTTCCCAGTGTGCCGGAACCAGTGAGACGCGGCTTTAACTATGACCAGGTGAGCAACATTGTCCCGTTCGCGTGAATAATTTGTACCGATTCGCTCCTGTCAAAGTGGGATTTCAGCAGGTGAAAAAAGTACACGTCCCATGCCCAATGAGAATGAAAAATCATCAGGTCCCCCTACTTTGCACCTTGAAAAAAGTACCTGTCCCCCTACCAAATGCACCGGTCCCCTGCAAACACACACAAAAGAAAATATTTGTAACTGTCCCTTATACAAACACACACAAAGAATCACCATTCTAGTCACTCTGTAATTGGGAAAAAAGCTTTTTTTTAATAAAATTTCATTAGTTTAAATTGAGGGCTGTGTTAATTTTAAGTTTTATTCTAGTCACTCTGTAAATTGGCGAAAAAATCTTTTTTGAAATATGATTTTAACATTAATTTTTACAACCATTTTTACACCTGCAACAGACCATTATTTACGGCATTTGCATACAGTGTATATTGGTTACAAACAGGTTGGTTGGAATCGAAAGTTCCTATAATCTAGAGAATTATTTAAATCGTCATAATATTAACCTGTTAATGATTTAACAACCTTCAAAGTACAGTAACAACAGATCACAATGGTATTTACAGGAATTACATTCCATTACATTAGGCGGTCCTTATTTTTGCGCTTATGCTATTAATTATTGCAAATTATTTCCACTTAAATGTAATGAAAATTTAAAGAGGGATAGACCATTACAGAAATTTTCAACATTTTTAGACTAAGTTAGTGATTACAACAGCAGTGTTTACATGCTTTCAGAAACCTTTCAAAAATTCTTACAGTGTGAATACAATATCACTGCTTAACCAGGAAGCCTATTACATTTTAATTATTTAATTCCCCAAAAACTTATACCCGATGAAAGCTTATGAAAAATCATCAACATCAACTAATTGGAAAGTATGGAATTTTTCCTTCCTAATGTAAATTGGTACTGGTTTCTTAAATTCTAGCTTGGCTTTAATACCTGATCAAAACTACTGTATTTGCAAATTAAGTTTGGAAATGGTGAAAATTCATGGAATTTTTTAGACGTCTTTTCTTCGTTCTTTGTATGTGGACAGTTTACCTGATAACAGCTATGTAAATTTT
This sequence comes from Streblospio benedicti, assembly GCA_019095985.1. Classification (NCBI taxonomy): domain Eukaryota; kingdom Metazoa; phylum Annelida; class Polychaeta; order Spionida; family Spionidae; genus Streblospio; species Streblospio benedicti. The sequence continues at coordinate 43,720,930 of CM032666.1, forward strand.
TATACATTGTGTTAAAAAATTAAATTTAGTAAGTGTTCATGTTTATTACACCTAGTCGGCTTTCTTTAAATAAAAAAAATTCTTTCATTAACGAGGCTTGCCAACACCATAAAATGTATTGGCACCTCAATATTCTAACAGCAGCACCATATATCTTTAAAAAAGATGGGTCACGTGACTAACCCCGAGGTCCTGTACTTAAAAAAAATTGATTTTCGTAGGAATTTAAACTTTCTCGTTTACATGTGTATGCTGAAGATGTATCTCTCAGAGCAAGGAGTGGTGGACGTCTACTAGTGTAATATAGTATAAGTTAATATAATGATATTTTAGTATAGAGATGATATAAAATAGGATTGGCATTGTTGTTTGAATTTGGTTTGTAAAGTTGAGAAGGGCACTGAAGATGCCGAAACATGTACAAATAAATTTAAATTTAAAATAGGACTTTATAATTTTTCGGATATAAGGCAGCAGAAACAGAAAAAACAACAACAAGAACTAACAAAAATGCGACCACATGCTGCATACCATATATCACAAGTCTTATACACGTTTTTAATGCTGCTTCTTAATAGCGCCTTCTCAGATATATGACTTTATTTGCCTATAATTTCTCTCGGACAATGGACCATCAGTTCTCCCAATTCAAAATGGCAGGTTGGCGATATCATTATGAAAGGTGTAATTTTGTTACTTCCCACCATCGTACGTTTAATATCATTGCTCATGGCTATACAAAAAGCACAAATCTAACAAAAATATACATTAGTATACTACACCAAAGGGCATTCCAACTTTTAATGTTTTAATTATGGCTCGTCAAACTGCCACAGGATGCTTGTTGATTTCTGTATGGAATTTCCAATTCAAACAGATAGCCTGTTCGATTGTCTTTCGACCTGTCATTTCCTACTCGGTTTAGAATTGATCCACTTATTAAATCCATATATATCCAATATTTACAAAAATATTTACTTCGATGCTTTTTCACCTACCACCAATTTTTATATGAAGATCTATGCTCTCATTGGTTTAAAAAGAAATGCTACATTGCTACATTTCGGAAAAAGGTGATCCACACTAGCGTTTATAAACATAACTTTGTTGTGGTTTTGCTATAACATCATAACGAAATAAAATAGTGTGCGAGTACAATCACCAAGACCAAGGAATAGTAATTTAATTAGGGGAGTGTTCAAAAAGTACTGGGGGGGGGGGCAGGGTCAGTAATTTTCCAACCTTGAAGGTTGAAACTTTTCTGGTCCTCCGTGACCATCCCCACCCACCCAACCCCAGTACTTTATGAACACTCCCTAAGTCTATATTTGGGAAATAAAGACTGTTGCCACGATAATATTGTAACTGGTATACTGGTCCTAAAACTTTGTCATAAAATTTTGTGATAATTCATTTATCTACAACAAAACTATCATTTATTTACAGTTACTTCACTGTAGACTGGTGGATAGGATTACTGGTCGATTACGTGTAATAAGAGGCTGAACAATTCGATATTCAAGTAAGTATCTTTAAATATCTTTTACAAAGAAAGTAAAAGCTGGCCATCGAACGAAAAAGAAATTGAAAGCTAAAATTGGAAATATTTTTGAAATGTAAAACCTTATTCATCTCAAGACTCTAAAACATGAATAATATTGTTTATCAAAATTAACCTATACAAATACTAATAAATATCATATTACATGTATTTGTTTATTTATATTAGAAGGCTTAATAGAATGTATGAAAATGATATTAATAATTGAACAGGCTCATATATCCTTCAAGATGTTTCATCAATATATTTATTTTTGTATTCACATTAATAGTCTATTTACAGACCAATATATTTTTTCACCGTTATTGCTCCACCAAATCATCTATTGCTCCACCAAATCATCAAGACAGAATGATGTTTTGATCTACCTAGAGCCATGGTGACTTCCTGATATAAAAAAAAAATGGGGAAAATTAGAGCAAACCTGGACTTACCTCTTATTGACATTATGTATTTTCGATTGCATGTAGATAAGATGTAGATCTATATTTAGATTAACATGTCGGTTCAGCTTTCTTAGATGTATATGTACTTTTGGAATACACGTCTCAGCAACATGAGCCATGCCCATTGTAATTTTTGTTAATTTTTGGATTTGTTTTTAATGCTGCTTAATAGCGCATTCATTTTGCAATATTCAACTAAATAAATCCATGAATATGAAATTGTAATATTTTTAATAATACAGCTGTAAACATAATATCCAATTTTATTTCATTTTTTCATCATATTAGTTTGCATATTATCATGTTTATGTTATTGTGCAATCCAAATTTAAACTTAAACATATATCTCGAAAAGTAGTAGTTAGTGTACTGATGTTTCCTTTGCAACTATTGGGTCAAAGTAGTCTTGGCATTGTAAACCAACTAGATGAAGAAAGTAAAAAATAATTTTGTTTGTGTAGTTAGCTAAGTTTTGGAATGCATGTGAAAGGATTTTAATAGGGAAATTGATAATCAATAAAAAAAAAAATAAAAGAATAGTGGGAAATAGAAGCTCATGATGTTTTCTGTCTTCAAAATATGTTGAAAATACATATATGTAAGTATATGTAAGTGTATTCTCAGGTTCTCAAAGTCTGCTAATGCTCCATAATGAGAGCACATTGTATATTAAATTGATGGAATAAATGTATACAAACCTATTCAAATGTGTCTATATCTGTGTAATGACTACATTTATTAGTCACAATAATGCACATAGTACAGACAACACTAAAATTTGCATCAAAGTTATTCATTGGGTCCAAATATAACCTATTCGGAATGTTAACTGATATATATTTTCTTTTTCTTACAGGGTTGCAAAGGGGAAATCATTATTCACTTTTGATAAACATTCTGTACAAGTCTAGGTAATTAGGATCTCAAATATATACTCCTATCAAATCGAACTGTCAGAGTGCCGCACATCACGGTTCACCTAATCAATTTATTTTTAATCCTAGACTGTACTTATGTTATCTAGTTGACTTTATAGCATTGGATCAAGATTCCTAACATGAACGTTAATAAAGTATGTTGCTAAGTTAAGGAAGGGAATTTGACACTCCTTAGATCTCATTCCACTATTCAATGACTATTGAGAGGGTTATTTTTTAAGGAAAGCAAACTACTAAGCAAAACATATTTTTATAATTATCATTTAATAGTGTTCTATTATTCATATACATATTTAAGTGTATTTGAAAAGTTTAAGAATTATAGAAGCTCTAGCATACTTTCATATTAGTGTTTCATGCTGACTGATACTAGAAAGTCTTGTTACTGTACTAGATGTAAGTCATTTCGTAATGAGGAGAACGTTATGTACAAATATATATATATATATATTTTCACCGAAAAATGATAATCTATATACTTGGTTTATATATATATATATGGATATATACGTGATATATATACATCATAATTATTTGCTATTTTCACCGAAAATGATAATACTAGGGACCTGAACTTGGTTTAAGGATTAACTGATTAATGATATGACACAGTCTGCAAGGTCCCAGTGGGCAATTGATGGTGGAATTCACGTAGAAACGAAGCATCTTTTACATTTTAGTCCTGGCTCTGATATTGATTCTGTACGCGTAAAAGCGCCAGAGCAAATCTATTTATTTTTTTGAAGAGGGATCTATGATGTTAAAAAGTTTGGGTAGACTTGTCAGATCCTGGAAGTTTTCGAGAAATTTGATGTTTTGTTGGAACTGCGTGAACCCAAAACCACTGAAAAAAATAAGGGTAGGGGAAATAAAAACTGATGTAGAATGATGAAGAAACAACATATGACATCATATAAGCACTCAAATTGAAGGCTAGTGCATCAGCTACGATGTGCAATTATGATCAATAACGTACAACAAATTTCAAGGTCGCTCAAGGTCAAAGTGTGACGAAAATTAGTGTAAGCCTAAAATTCAGACATTCACAACGTTAAGGTCTATAAAAATAGTTTTGATAACAGAATGATTCTATTTTTAATACATATTGAATTAGGACGACATCAGGCAGTTTTTGGTAAAATATGAAGGCTCTAGCTGGTAAAGTGAGACGCTGAGCTTCATTTGGAAAAAGACCAAACGGCGAAAAAATGGCCACTTGAAAGACATAGGGTAGAGGAACTGAAAACTGGTGTAGAATCATGAAGAAACAACATATGGCATCATATATGTATTCAAATTGAAGCTTAGAGATTCAGCTACATTATGCAATTATGTTCAATGAAGTGGATTAAGGGTCAAGGTCACTCAAGGTCAAAGTGTAAAACGGTATAGTGATACATGTTTTTTTTAATCTTTATTTTGCTTGTCAGCACATTTATGATATATTAGGTGCAAAACTAACACTTAGTAACAAAATATTTATTCTACTGGGATTCTACCAATCAAATATCAATCTAAAATCAGATTCTGCAGATCTGTCGCATATTTTGTACATGCTAGCAATTGAAAAAATACAACTTTTTTGACTAACCAGAATCATGTTGATATGTTACATTGAAACAACCAATATATAATCATAAAGCTTTATGTTCTAAGTTTGGAATACATTCACATGCAGCTTTAACACAGTGTTTGGATTCTTACATTTTGAATCAAAGGATTCACCTGTACATTTACAATACATGCAGCAAGTAATGTTCATTTTCCTGCATGAGCATCGCATCATAAGCACACTTGGTACATAAACATGTTTGTGGGAGATCATTAGGCAGCAATTGTTTGTTCTTGATTGGCAGAAGTTCATCTTGATATTCAAACCCAAACTCAGTTGGATCTATATTGGGATTTTGTAGACAGTTGATTTATATGTGTTGAATACATTGCACGCAAGATGTGAGTTTGAAGGGAACGGGATGTTAGGTGCAAATTACGTGTAGTTTGCAACATTTTTACAAGTGGATATTGGGTGGAAATGTGGGGGTATTTTAGGTGGAAATGTGGGGGTATTTTAAGTGGAAATGTGTGGGTATTTTAGGTAGAAATGTGGAGGTATAATGTTATCATGAACTGCCGGGGTCTCATGAAGTTGAAGAAAGTTGACGAGGGGGGGTTCAGAAAGTCCAAAAATGTGGTTGACGTCAATTGTGAACGCCCCCCAAAAAGGTATGTGGGAAATATATAAGGCTAACAAAATACGGATGTGTGATTTCTTGATCCCTATACCCCCCTTGCACTGTTGCATATAGTCTAACGTTTTTGGTGCTCAAACACCCTCCTCTCTCATTAACAAACAGACCTGTTTTAGTATATAATATAGTAGATCAAGTTTTCAAAATTTCAATTTAATTCTTCCAGCAGAACCAGACCAGACAATAATTAATCATGTAGATGATAATTTTAAAAGAGGGTCTTAAAATACGTCTGTATATTTATGTAATTTGAAAAAGACTGAAGATATACATCACCACAACACTAGAAACAGTTTGATGTCTTATGTTATTCCTCATGTCAATAGCCTAGGTCTCACTTCTTTCATGTTCAATGGTGCAAAATTATGCAACTCTCTTCCAAATAGATTGAAGTCATGAGTAGCTCTTTCAAAGATAAAGGTAAATTATTCCTGTTTAATAAAACGGTTTCTTCTGAAAATAGTGTATTTGTGAGGTAATAGTCATTTGTGATATAATAATCAAAAAATTATTTTACTAGTCATCTTGTCACTGTGATTAAACAATAGAGTCCACTAACTAGATCTATGACTATGGAAATAAGTTATTCATAGCAAAAACTTTTAGTGCTTCCTTTTTATAGATCTAATCTCATTGTAGTGTTTAGTCATATTTCTTTGTTATCATTTGATTTAATTTATCATAATAATTATTTTTTGTTGATTTTATTGTAATGTTTTTACTTAATTTTTGTGCAATGTTATTATAAATAAAAAATATCAGAATCTGAATCTGATGATAGGTGCATTTCATAACGTAAACTAAATAGAGAGAATTAAAAATCCAGGGTACATTGTGTTTCCAAAGTAGTGGACATGGCAGTGACTTTGATTGTGGTGTTTCTTTTTAACATAGTTTTTGCTCTTTTGCCGTCGTTATTGCCATATATTTCGATAAAGGTATTTTAGCGCTTCATAATAAAATAAAGCAATGACGAAAGTGGTAAATTGTAAAAAAGTTAAAACTCAAGATATTCAGTTACTTCTATTATCGCTCAAAACTTCCTTGGTCCGAGGCGCCGAGCCCGAGGCTCGGAATGCATGTTGAAATTCCCAATATTTTAGACCCAGGAATAATTTTTATGCAACCCGAGCTACATGAAATGTAAATAACAAGCCTAATTGTGTTAGAATAGCCTAGCATCTAGGGGGAATAACACACTTCATGTTCAATGAATGGCTGCTAGATTTGGTAATTGTAGTGTAGTTTGCGCTAACAGCTTAATATATAATCAACACCCTAGTAAGGGTTGAAATAGTTTGTGTGGGTAGTACTGGGTACAGCGTGTATAATCAGTATCGGTGCATTAAACAGCCAGATGTGTTGCATAAATATATCCTTTATTGATGTATGTATATAACATGTAACATTGATTAACTTCTAATTGGACGTAACTTGAACTAACATTGAACTATAACTGAACTATAATTGAACTGTTATTGAACTATATTTGAACTGAACAGATGTGGCTGCTGCCTTAGGGATTGCATTCACAAATGACATCACCTGATTTTTGGCCTTTTTACCCCCCTCCCTTTGTCACCTTTCGTCATCTTTGCAGCACCCCCCCCCCACCCCCCTCCTGGTAAGTGACTTCATCTTTTGCCTCAACCCCCCCTTCCTAAAAATAACAATGTTTCGCGATGACATTTAACAATGATTTAACTGTGCGATAATATAAATACATTTGAATATATAAATGTCCATAATTTAGACATAATTTTACAAAAATGTATTGAGGACATAACTACGCTAGAGGCAATGTGGTAGATAGTACACAACTCACTTAACATGTCAGAAATTAAGTTCAAATATACTGTTAAATAACTAGAACTTTTTTTCAAAAGGTGACATCATCCAAGTGCTAGACCCCCCGGACCCCCCCTCTTGTCAGCTTTTTGTCATCTTTTGCTTGATGATGTTGCGGTGAACTATGATCTGAATTGTTGGCACACTGTGTCTGCTGATATGTCATGAAGCAATCTGATCACTGGAAATCTGGAGTAGTAATCCACAATCATTAGGTACTTCGATCCATTAAAATCAAATATGTCTGTTCCAAGTTTTTCCCATGGTCTGGTTGGCAGATCCGGTTGCATGATAGGTAGCTTTGCTTGAGCTTTTTGATATTTCTGGCACAGTTCACAATCTTTCACAAGTCTCCTGATATCATTGGTTATACCAGGCCAGAAGACTGACTCTCTAGCAAGTAGCATACACTTTGTTTCACCTTGATGTCCCATATGGATGGCTTCCAGTAATTTCTTCCTGAGGTCTTCTGGAACGACAATTCTGTTTCCTTTCAGTACTAGTCCATCTTCCAGAATTAGGTCGCATCGAAAGTTCCAGTAATCCCATAACTCGCGAGGACACTGCTTTCTATACTCTGGCCAACCATTGTACACCAGTTCCTTCAACATGTTCATTGTTGGATCTTCAGACACTGAGGATTTGATGATTTGAATATCCACAGGACATGTGATATTTGTCGTTTGGGTAAATCAGACGTCAGCATGCTCAATTTCAAGATTGACACTCCAATCTCGTGATCAATTCCTACAATCTAGAACTTCCAGAATGCTCATGCATTGCTAAAACCTTCCACAAGATTCTATCATATTAGAACAATCAATAACAATCTGGAATGATCTATATCATACTACAACAAGGGTAGGAGTACTAATGATGTGTTCGAAACCATGTCATGAGTTCGTATGTATGAATTGACAAGTCGTAACAATGACTTGTAGCTATTTGATACCACTTGACAAATCGGAAATACATCTCGTAAAAAAAGTTACAGTAGGGTATACATATAAGAAAGGTAGATCACCAATCGGCCATTCACATAAACCGTGAATTTTACGTATGAAGTGAAATTTGGTGAACTCTATAACGGTGCATGGCCGAAGAGTGCGTTGATGCTCTTTAATATATTCTCATGGAAACCCCCGCTTCATAAGTCAGGTGATTTCACCTCCGTGAGGTGATAGCATTGACACGTGACCATATAAATGCACGGGAAAGTGGCCGTTTTTGACGTGATATTTCTGTACTTAAACTTGCTACATTTTGTTAGTTGTGAATTAAAATTCATTCGGCCTGAAGAAGCTCTTGCGATAAGAGCGAAAGTCTCGCCAAAATGTGAGTCCCAATGGTTTCTGTTGGTATCTTAAAATTCTTGTATATAAAATATGTTGTTTATGTATCATTGTATAACACACTGGACAGGTTTTAGAGCAGAGGCTGCTAATGAAAGTTTCATGGGGCTTTAGAATAGCCGACTTTAATACAGCAAATTCTGTACCTTGCCAAACAATCGTGTGAAACACTACGCCAAATGCTACTTTTCCTTTGTTAAGAAATACTCTACATGTTCCAGACGTTTTTTTGTTTAAGTCAATAGGGCACACGTGTGTTTTCTTGTGTATGTTCAATATGGCACACGTGTGTTTGTAGTCACTGGTAGACCTACACAGACAGGAAACGGAAGTGAGGGTTTTCTTGAGAATATGGGTTGCTTATGTCTCAATTTTATTCATCTGGTTGACCGGTTGTTAATTATGAATATATTTGATAAAACTGTCTGCGATAATAGAAGAACGATTTATGCCCATTGGATCTCTGAATTCACCAGTCGTGAAAATGTGATTTGATAGTTTTGAATGTTTTTCACCATTCGGCATGCAAGTCATACTCTCGGTAAATACGAGCAGTTTCAAATGCACCTTTAATACTGCCACCTCATCAATTTGATTACAATATACATCAGAAATCCATTTAATTTGATAGAGAAAAAATATAAAATAACCTGGAATTTTAAGAAATAACCTTGAAAATTCACCAATCGCTGGGAACCATGCATCTAATTACCTTGAGGTCATGAGTCAAAGGTCCGATGCATATAGTCATCAAAGTACCTAGAGCACTTCACACAGGGAATTAGGTCACACACATCCTGTATGTTTTTTTGAAAAAATACATAGCATCCAAACAAGTACCAAATAATATTACTACCTTGACCACGATAGTTTTCCTGGTGCCAAAGTGTAAAAAGAAAATTTCTAGTAAGAATAAACGTAAGTAAACATGTTCAAATAGCATATTATTGCCACCTACAGGTTGTGTGTGAGTAAGTTAATTCATAGCAAAATGCACCATAGATCATGTAATTTTTACGACTTATAAAAGTAGTATTTATCTTACGAAAAATATACGTAAGTAGCTTCATTTTAACACCTCAAACACTATTGTTCTTTCATTAATAGCTGAGCTATGATGGTTTAAACAAAAAATATACAGGATGGGTGTGAAGTGCTCTATCTAGATCACCGCACACCCACTTTGTGCACTCTATTGTTCAAACAATCATAGCACAGTTATTACTGAGCCCACTGTAGTATTTGATGTATCAAAATAAAGCTACTTACTTATGTTGTCGCATGATTAATACACTTGTTATGATTCATTAAAATTAAGTGATCTGTGGACTATGGTGCAATTTGTTATGGCATAACGTATGCACACC
>CM032666.1:43730790-43771758 GCA_019095985.1 Streblospio benedicti
CATATGCTTCACTATTTTTTCTCTAAATAATCTGCTGTTGTTGGTTCTGGTTCAACCATTGCCTTCAAATTGTTCAAATTTTCTTTCATCTCCATCAAACATAAGTCTTGCATACCTGCTTCCACCAGCACTAGCACTGGGCCCATAACCTGTTGAATTATTTGTCTCTGCCATTTTCCAATCATCTATAAATATGTCACAACAAGAACAACGTCCGTCTTTCACGGGAACTTTCCATTTAATGAAGAAAACTGAATAAAATATAGTACAGTACAATATTAGCAGTACAAGATAGAAAATTATAAACAGCTATTATACACCGCAAATAATGTGCAGTACCAGGTATAAGTTTACCTTCAACAGAACAGATGTGTGGCTGCTGCCTTAGGGATCGTTCACAAATGACATCACCTGATTTTTGGCCTTTTTTTACCCCCCTCCCCCCTTTGTCACCTTTCGTCATCTTTGCAGCACCGCCCCCCCCCCCTCCTGGTAAGTGACTTCATCTTTGCCTCAACCCCCTACCCCTTCAAGTTGCGACAATGTTTCGCGATGACATTTAACAATGATTTAACTGTGCGATAATATAAATACATTTGAATATATAAATGTCCATAATTTAGACATAATTTTACAAATGTATTGAGGACATAAAGCGAACGAGGCAATGTGGTAGATAGTACACAACTCACTTAACATGTCAGAAATTAAGTTCAAATATACTGTTAAATAACTAGAACTTTTTTTCAAAAGGTGACATCATCCAAGTGCTAGACCCCCCCCACCCCCCACCCCCCCCTGTCAGCTTTTGTCATCTTTTGCTTGATGATGTTGCGGTGAACTATGATCTGAATTGTTGACACACTGTGTCTGCTGATATGTCATGAAGCAATCTGATCACTGGAAATCTGGAGTAGTAATCCACAATCATTAGGTACTTCGATCCATTAAAATCAAATATGTCTGTTACAAGTTATTCCCATGGTCTGGTTGGTAGATACGGTTGCATGATAGGTAGCTTTGCTTGAGCTTTTTGATATTTCTGGCACAGTTCACAATCTTTCACAAGTCTCCTGATATCATTGGATATACCAGGCCAGAAGACTGACTCTTGCAAGTAGCATGCACTTTGTTTCACCTTGATGTCCCGTATGGATGGCTTCCAGTAATTTCTTCCTGAGGTCTTCAGGAACGACAATTCTGTTTCCTTTCAGTACTAGTCCATCTTCCAGAATTAAGTCGCATCGAAAGTTCCAGTAATCCCATAACTCGCGAGGACACTGCTTTCTATACTCTGGCCAACCATTGTACAACATGTCCTTCAACATGTTCATTGTTGGATCTTCAGACACTGAGGATTTGATGATTTCAATATCCACAGGACATGTGATATTTGTCGTTTGGGTAAATCAGACGTCAGCATGCTCAATTTCAAGATTGACACTCCAATCTCGTGATCAATTCCTACAATCTAGAACTTCCAGAATGCTCATGCATTGCTAAAACCTTCCACAAGATTCTATCATATTAGAACAATCAATAACAATCTGGAATGATCTATATCATACTACAACAAGGGTAGGAGTACTAATGATGTGTTCGAAACCATGTCATGAGTTCGTATGTATGAATTGACAAGTCGTAACAATGACTTGTAGCTATTTGATACCACTTGACAAATCGGAAATACATCTCGTAAAAAAATGTACAGTAGGGTATACATATAAGAAAGGTAGATCACCAATCGGCCATTCACATAAACCGTGAATTTTACGTATGAAGTGAAATTTGGTGAACTCTATAACGGTGCATGGCCGAAGAGTGCGTTGATGCTCTTTAATATATTCTCATGGAAACCCCCCCGCATAAGTCAGGTGATTTCACCCTCCGTGAGGTGATAGCATTGACACGTGACCATATAAATGCACGGAAAGTGGCCGGTTTTGACGTGATATTTCTGTACTTTAAACTTGCTACATTTTGTTAGTTGTGAATTAAAATTCATTCGCCTGAAGAAGCTCTTAAGCGATAAGAGCGAAAGTTCTCAAAAAATGTGAGTCCCAATGGTTTCTGTTGGTATCTTAAAATTCTTGTATATAAAATATGTTGTTTATGTATCATTGTATAACACACTGGACAGGTTTTAGAGCAGAGGCTGCTAATGAAAGTTTCATGGGGCTTTAGAATAGCCAACTTTAATACAGCAAATTCTGTACCTTGCCAAACAATCGTGTGAAACACTACGCCAAATGCTACTTTTCCTTTGTTAAGAAATACTCTACATGTTCCAGACGTTTTTTGTTTAAGTCAATAGGCACACGTGTGTTTTTTTTGTTTATGTTCAATATGGCACACGTGTGTTTGTAGTCACTGGTAGACCTACACAGACAGGGAAACGGAAGTGAGGGTTTTTTGAGAATATGGGTTGCTTATGTCTCAATTTTATTCATCTGGTTGACCGTTGTTAATTATGAATATATTTGATAAAACTGTTCAAGCGATAATAGAAGAACGATTTATGCCCATTGGATCTCTGAATTTCACCAGTCGTGAAAATGTGATTTGATAGTTTTGAATGTTTTTCACCATTCGGCATGCAAGTCATACTCTCGGTAAATACGAGCAGTTTCAAATGCACCTTTAATACTGCCACCTCATCAATTTGATTACAATATACATCAGAAATCCATTTAATTTGATAGAGAAAAAATATAAAATAACCTGGAATTTTAAGAAATAACCTTGAAAATTCACCAATCGCTGGGAACCATGCATCTAACCACCTTGAGGTCATGAGTCAAAGGTCCGATGCATATAGTCATCAAAGTACCTAGAGCACTTCACACAGGGAATTAGGGTCACACACATCCTGTATGTTTTTTTTGAAAAAAATACATAGCATCCAAACAAGTACCAAATAATATTACTACCTTGACCACGATAGTTTTCCTGGTGCCAAAGTGTAAAAAGAAAATTTCTAGTAAGAATCATCATCATCATCATGTTCAAATTTGATTAACGTGCCACTGGGGGTAACAGGTTGTGTGGACCCCTTCCAGGTAGCTGGCTAAATGCACCATGGCATGTTCTTTTTACCGGATCTCCATGTGTTTTTATCTCATGAGGATCGGTTTTGAGAGTCCCCAGTCCCTCATATCCCTCTCAGTCACCTGCTTCCCATGAAGTCTTGAGCTATGTTCCTTTAAACCAAAAACTATGCATGTCCCATGCTGTCTTGATTGCTCGCTTGACACACCCACATGTGGCCATACCAACAATCATCTCTCCTTCAGAATGAGGTCAAGGTCCTCAAGGCCGAGAAGCTTCAAAAGCTCACTTGAACTGGTGGTGGCGACGTTCTCCGGCTTCACATTGCAGATCTGTCTGATCATTGCCCTGTCATTCTGTGCAAACGTTGAAAGTTTGGCTTGGTTAAGGGCCATGTCTCACCCAGCATGGAGCATTGCACGATACACAAGTACTGTATACATGTCCCCTATTTTGTGTGAGAGGTGGCGAGATGAGAGAACAGGCAGCAGCTCCCTAAACTTCCTCCAGGCTGTCTTCACCCATTTTCGTTGCAGCGTTCTATGCCACCGGCAGCCGTTTGGAGCATGTCTCCCAGGTAACAAAGGAAGCTACGACCTCCAACTTGTCGGGTCCCACCTGAACCTCACTCTGTGGTCTGCCATCGATTGGTCTCGGGGGCCAGGCAACGCCTGCAATGTTTGAAACTTGGGTCCTCTGTTGAGGCGTTTAAGTCCACTGCATGTCACCACTTTTTGCAGCACGTTACAGAGAACGAAGTTTATCATCTTCTTTGTGTCTATAAACAACTTTCTTAACTTGCCAGAGTTTTGGAGAACATCCAGACCTGAACCGCAGATCATGATCTTAGTCTTCCTTGCATTCACTCTTAGACCTTTTTTTCTCCATGCCTTTCCTTCCACAACAACAGCCTACTGACACATTCCTCAAGTGACTTAAATTATTATGACTATCATCAGCATAAAGTTTTCCCAAGGAACACCAGATCGAACCACACGAGAAAGGGCTTCAAGCACTAGATGAACAGCAGTGGACTGAGTACCAACCTTGGTGGACACCGACTTTCACATCAAACTCTTCACTGTAACCATCACCAGCGAACCTGACTGCGTGCATTCGCATACATGCTCTGGACTAGGCCCTAATCCACTCCTCTACACCAAGTTTCCTCAGTGCCCACCAGATGACCTTCCTAGGAACCCTATCAAATTGCCTTCTCCAAGTCCACAAAAAGCCATATAGAGTCTTTTGTTGGCTGCAAACTTCTCCTGCAGTTGTCTGACAACAAAAATTGCATCTGTTGTGCCTCTGCCTGGGATGAATTGGGACTAATCGATAGACACCACCTGTCTAATGAGCCTGTCCACAATCCTTTCTAAGACTTTCATGACTTGCTCCTCAGTCAGCTTCAGACCACGATAGTTACCCCTATCCAGAGCATCCCCTTTGCCCTTTGTACAAAGCAGACAATGAAACTCTGCTCCCAGTTGGATGGGACTTTTCCGTCAAAGTATGATCGCATCTATGAGGTCAAGGATCATGGAGGCGGCAGTATCGCCAGCTGCCTTAACCATCTCTACCACTATGCCTGAGGGTCCAGCTGCTTTTCTGACTTCATCTGGGAGATAGCCTTCTTAACCATACTAATGGTGATTGGGCTTGACGGACCTTCCACAGGTGGTTCATCAGATAGATGGTCTGGATCCCAGTCAAACTCAACGTTCAGGAGCCTTTCATAGTGTTCCAGCCATGCCTTCTGCTTGGATTCATCACTCATGGACATCTCACCGGCATCATTTTTCACTGGCTTGTCACCCATAACATCTGTGTTCTCTCTTCGCATCTGGTTTGCAAGTCGGAAGACTTCTGGAGACTTGTGATCAATGTTCTGGTAGACCACCTTGTCGGCTTCATAACGAGCATGATGCACTATGCGTCTAGCCATGCGCTTTGGCTGTATCATATGCAGCCCTTGTGCCTTTACCAGTCTTCCATGCTTTGAAAGCTTGACGCTTAGTTGTAATAGCCTCATCGACGTTCTCATTCCACCACCAGGTCTCTGCTTGCGGTGAGGGGCGGGTTATGCCACACACCTCTTCAGTTGTCTTGAGTAAGCTTGTCTTGATGTTGTTCCATATGCCCTCAGTGGTAGCAACATCACTTGAAACCACACTTATGTGCGCGTTGAAGGTGTTATGGAACTGTCTGCTTACTTGTGGATCCCTCAACTTCCAAGTTTTCAGCCTGGGGACAAATTTGCGCTTAGACTTTGGCGGCATGTCAATCCTCATGTCACAAACAAGGAGTTGATGTTGCAGGGCTATTTCCTCACCAGGTATCACTTTCACGTCTGTCACAAGTTTGCGCACATGTTCAAATAGCATATTATTGCCACCTACAGGTTGTGTGTGAATAAGTTAATTCATAGCAAAATGCACCATAGATCATGTAATTTTTACGACTTATAAAAGTAGTATTTATCTTACGAAAATATACGTAAGTAGCTTCATTTTAACACCTCAAACACTATTGTTCGTTCATTAATAGCTGAGCTATGATGGTTTAAACAAAAAAATATACAGGATGGGTGTGAAGTGCTCTATCTAGATCACCGCACACCCACTTCGTGCACTCTATTGTTCAAACAATCATAGCACAGCTATTACTGAGCCCACTGTAGTATTTGATGTATCAAAATAAAGCTACTTACTTATATTGTCGCATGATTAACACACTTGTTATGATTCATTAAAATTAAGTGATCTGTGGACTATGGTGCAATTTGTTATGGCATAACGTATGCACACCCATTCCATGCGTGTCGATAATATGCGATTTGAACATGTATATTTACATTAAACTAGATCTCACTAGAAAGTTTATTTTGCACTTTGGCACAGGTAAAACAATCATTTTCATAGTAGTAATTCTATGTGGCATATGTTTGGAGCCTAACAATTTTATTTAAATAACACACGAACTGGGTGTGCAGTGCTCTAAAGCTGCAGTTGGGCCAAAATCATCTTCTATGCAGCAATAGTGTACAATATTGTTTTTTAGGACTAAGACTTACTACTTATGAATTGTTATTAGGAGAAATCCCTCTGTTGTGTAATGCTCAAATAAGAAATAGGTTCCTTGTGAAAATGAATAACTTATTTTATTTGATTATGGAGGTGTTAATCATTTCTGATTTTTGTTTCAGATTGCAGCCCTTTTCGTGAAGAAACAACAAGATGAAGATGCACTCAGAGTTGAAATAGCAGATCTGAGAAAAGAACTCAAGAAGCTTAACATGGTTGATGAATTTGCAAAGTATGCCAAAGTAGAAAGAAAGATAAACAAAGCTTCAGAACAACTGAAAAAATATAGTGAGAAAATGTATTTGTGTTATTTCTATCATGATCGCTATTTAGTATTATACTTATACAATTTCATAAAAGAGAATAGAAAATTAATTACTGATGAACATAATTTCATTTGTTCTAAACTTCTAATGAATGTGTTTAGTCCTTGAAAAAAACGCTTATTAGTTTTGAACGTCATAGAGTTTTCGCAATTTGAATGTTATTTTATCCAATCTACTGTTTTAATATTAAATCATTCAAAACTACATGTATGAAGGAATCTACTTATACAAGATATTTTGATTATGATTGATTTTTTTTTTAAATTTCATTTCAACAGTAAATAAAAAACAATAAAAAATTTAAAAAGTGAAATTTTATTATTATGAATTTTCATTTTCAAAACAATATTTACAATTCTATTTTAGACAAGACAAGATCAGATGCTGTTATCAAAATCAAAGTTGCTCTGAATGTAATTGTCCAAATTTTGCAAGTAAGTTTTGATAATGCTTTAAAGCTGTTTTATTTATTTGAATTTTATTGAATCAAGTTTATAACTAACTTGAAGAAATTTAGAATAGAATTAAATCTAATGTTAGCTAGGATTTTGTTCTCATCAATAGCAGATACTTCAATAGGTAAATAATATCAGATAGTCGTAATATGAATTTCTAAATTACAACCTTTACAAATGATTGTGATTACAAATATAACAGCTTATATCATTTTACTACATTAGGTTGTTCTGTTCATTGGATTTATCATAACCTATCGATCAGTGCCTCTGCTAGAATTGCCTGAAGACTGGCTATATCCCATCGCTAAGTGGATTGCCTTTCCTTCAGGAATACATGGTAGGTGTCTAGCCTGGAAATTCTCTGAGTTGGCTATTTCATATCATTTGTAAATGATTTGATTTCTTTTCAATTGACTTATAATAAAGTAAATGTAAATGTGTAAATGTGGTTTTTTGTAGTCGCAATTCACTGTTATCGTGCTCTAGCGACTTTACATACATTACATAAAGTAGGGCATTATACTTTTTTTGTGAAGAGTAGTGTGCTTTAAACGTGTTAATGATGCAAAGCTGACTTTGGTACTGCAGGTGCTGTGGGGATCACATGCTGGATGCTGGTGAGCAGGAACATTGCGGGAAAGATTGTCACTGTGGTTACATAATACTCTTGCGGGTGTCCCTGTATACACTGTTTAAGCGAGATTGTTTTACCAGAAAACGTGCTATTAGCATTCTGCAAATCACAGGACTCATTTGTGTGTTTGTTTTTTATAAGTTTGTATTTGTATCTGTATTGAACTGTGCATCTAGCAATCATAAAGCATCAAAAATGACTGATAATCCCAGGAAACGGCCAAAGCTGGATCATAAGGCCATAAGTGTTGAAGCAATTCTTGCTGAAAAATATTTACGCAATGTTGAACTTGAAGATGTTATTGTGTGTAAAATTACTAATAAGAAAGCTACTTCCAAAATTGTCAAAGAACTGACAGTGAAACTGCCACTGCCAGAATGGCAGCACCTGAAAAGAATCAAATCTCTGCGTGTTGAATGTGAGCAGCAATTACAAGTCTTTATTTGTCCCCTGATGGATTCTTTAAATGACAAATCTGGGTTGTGTGATGCATTTCAACAATATCTTGATGATCATTGCATAGATAGATGTTGTTTGGGAGATCCATGCATCGTGAAGGTGCCAAAGTATCCACCTTTGACACGACGGCAGTATGAACAATGCATTGAGCATTGGCCATGCTCATTCCACGAGGACAAGTATGTTTCTAAGTTGCTCACTAGTGGAATGTTTACAGACACTGAGCAGGTGCAAATCTGTGAATGGATGAGGAAGGCAGAATCAGCAGCATCTTCAAGTGGCAGTGAGTTTCCGATCGGAGCATGTCTTGTGGACCCATCGTCAGGGCAACTCATTGCAAGGTGTGGTGACCTTCGGCACCAACACCCCCTGCAGCATGCAGTCATGTCAGTACTGGATTTAGTGGCTCGATCACAGGGTGGAGGAGCATGGCCACTCCACAATAACACACACTGTTTCTTTCAACCCCCGAACGTGAACTCTGTGATGATTGCCAAGGAAGGGGAGAAAACAGTCACAGGGCCGTATTTGTGTACTGGTTATGACTTATATGTGACACATGAACCATGTGTAATGTGTGCCATGGCTCTCGTTCACTCGCGCATACGACGAGTGTTTTATGCTCATTCGACTCCACACGGTGCTTTAGGAAGTTTGTACAAAGTACATGTGCAAAAAGGTTTGAATCACCACTTTGAAGTATTTCATATAACAGGATTTAGTTCTTGTTGACTACATGTAGTTTCATTATGTAGAAATTTGTCGAATACAGTAATATAATATTGAATTGTTGAAGGTTAAAGGTTATGTTCAGTAGTGTGTTATAGATGAAATAATTTTTGTTTACATATTGTTAGCACCCTAGATCATGTATTATTATTATGATATAGTCATTTTAATACAATTGCCGTTATTCAAACCTTGAAATATGTCAAATAAATCAAACATAGATAGCTTTTACAACATTTGTTTTAACTTTCTAGTACATATTCTATCATGTTGTTTGCATTGACCTCCTAATTTCCTATTCATTTTATTGTATTTTGAAGCTCTCATTTTTTCTGGAACACACGTTAAATTTTTCAACATTGCAAAAAATCAAGCCCCAGAACCCCTGCATAATATTACATTTTTGCAAAGAAGAATGATATAGCTTTCTTTTGAAATAAGAATGAAAGATTGTTTTAACTGTTTTCCTTGCACGGAAAAGGATCCTTAAATAACAGTTGAAAAAGAGGGAATAATATTCGTCAGACATAGCTTCCATTTTTTAAAATAGAAAAGCACCTATCTACTCTATGATAAATGGTCCAAAACCTGTGTGTAGATCCCACATGTTAAAAAAGTAATGAAATAATAAAAATATCAAGAGAAAAAACATTTCAGATAATGTATGTGAACATTTATGATGGTGAAGTTCATACATGTAGGTGGGAGTGCAGTCTTGTTCCCGATTCACACTAAATTTTAGTTTATCTTCTACTTGATATATTTCTCATTAAGTCACCCAGTAAAACTATGGGCACATCACTTATTTTTTTTAATTATACATACATGCCACAGAACTGAGGTGCATAATGTGTGTTCGTCATCAAATGGACCTTTCCGAGAACGTACGTCTAACGTTAAGACTTGAAATTGCAGCATGTGCATTTTAAACAAACGCGTGTTCGGTGCTTCAAATGAGGCAGTAGGGTTTATGAGCTGTGAGTATGATACAGACTCTGTTTCAGTATTGATATTTGTATGGGTTTAAGAAAAACGTTTGTCTGACGTCCTCAAAAAGTGTTAGTACTGTACTGAGTGCTTTAATGCATTTATAAAGTAGGGCAAAATTGGTTGTCATTTCCATACATATTAAAAACTATGAGTTTGAAAGTAGTGTTGAAAAGAGAAGAGGTTTACTGTTAAGTAGGTATTATAATATTAAACATTATAACATTAAACATGGTTAATGACTATCAATACAACACCCACCCGTGTTTGGTGCATTGAAAAACCAAGGAGTAGAAGAAAAGTATATCAACATCATAAATGAAGCATACAAAAACGGCACAGCACAAGTACGAACTGAATCACTTAGCAGAAAATTTAACATCTTGAAAGGAGTCCGACAGGGAGACACGCTATCACCTGTGATGTTCACAGCAGCACTTGAGGAGATATTCAAAAGGATAGAAGCCGAATCTGGCATAAAGATCAATGGAGAGCTACTCAGCAACCTCAGATTCGCAGATGATATCATCCTGTTTGCTGAAAGTGAAGAACAACTAGCCAGAATGCTAAATGACCTGAACACTGAGGGGAAGAGAGGTGGTAAGAAAATCAACAAAAAGAAAACAAAAGTAATGTGCAATGAAGTAGCAAAAATAAAGAAACGGAATGTAGTATTGGTTGACTGTGAACAGCTTGAGGACAGGCCGAAGAGTACAAGTACTTAGGAAGGCTCTTAACACCAGGAAATGAGATGGCTAGTGAAATCGAAGAGAGAATCACTGCTGGATGGAAGCGATTTGGACAGTACAGTACTTCCCTGAAAGATCAGAAGATGCCTATATGTCTCAAGAAAAAGATCATGGACTCCGTTATACTGCCAGCAATGACATATGGAGCAGAGACATGGTCCCTATCGAAACGACACAAAGAAAAACTGGCTGTAACACAAAGAAGCATGGAAAGAGCAATGCTTGGAATCACGAGAAGAGTTAAGATCAGAAGTCAAGAGATAAGGGAAAGAACACGGGTGGATGACATCATCGAGAAATCAGAAAAGAGCAAAGGCCAGTGGGCAGGACACCTTGCCCACTGAGTGCCACTGAATGAGCCCAAGTAAATGGGCAAGAAAGCTAACAGAATGGACACCATGTAATGGGAAAAGAACAAAGGGAAGACCAAAACGTCAACATCTAGGAGAGAGGAGGCAGCGGCTGGATGCATGTGGCCAGAAATCGAAAGGAGTGGAAAGATCTGTGGAGGCCACCCGCCAGCAGTGGCGTGACAGGCTGAGATGATGATGATGATTTATAGTCGAAAATCGTGGAAAATGTGGGATCCTCTGAAAGAAGGAAATTTACCAGTGTATCTATTTTTTACAATAGTATATTCTCGTCGAGCAATTGTATATGTTATTATGTGCATGTTTTGTACAATTTAGGGGAAAATATCAATTTTTCATTGAACTAAGTGGCAAATTAGCCATAAACTTTGCCCTCTTTTTGCTCACATTTGGGTCCCTTTGCAAATTTCACATTTATAAGTGAGAATTATAGTCTTGAGACTGCATTAAACATCCAAATCAGTACATCTGTATAACAGCAAGATGTAATTAATAAATCTGTGAAGTTCATTTAATCGTTGAACTTTGTTAGTTTTCCGCAAAAATGCTGTAAATCTTTGTGAGAATTTGCCTCTGTGCACGTGGCTTTTTTTACGTTAGATGTACAAATCGGAAAGGTGCATTATAATATGGCTGTCTTTACAGGTTCATGGTTAAGATAAACATTCGCAACAGGGGAATAGTCAGTACAAAATAGATGTGTGAAAATCAGAACTTTTGATGGACCCACTGCAGGAATTTGGACAACCTGTACTTATGTAGAGGGTGATCTAGCGCTCCTTTTGCAAGTAATTGCACATGCAAAAAGAAAAAAGGTGTACAGAAGAATGTGTAATGCAAAGGAACTGATTACGAAGGTTCATATTATCTCTATGAATGTGTGGGACCTTTGTGAAGTGGAAGTTGTGCAAAATTCAAGAAAAATGCAAACAAGAAACATTGTTACGTAGTTTATTTTGTTATGTAGTTTATTTTGAAAATCTAATATACATGATTTTGTGCAACCACATCCCCATCATGGTCCTCATTTAGCTTTCCCTACAATAGAGAAATTCCCGATTATAATATTTTCAAATATTAATTCTAACTGCACTTTAACCACAACTTTACATATATCACAGATTTGTAACAACAACAAACAATAATACACGGCTCAATTTGAACCATTTCTTTTTGAAAATTTACAAATAAGCACCATTAGAATGAAGTCTAGAGTAAAAATATTTTTTCAAAATTGAAATTATATTTTGAAACTTAATGGAGTATGTAAATATGGGCAAGAATGATGTTGAAATTGGAAGTTCATATGAAATGTAACACTATGAAATTACCACACAAAATGAATTCTTTAAAAACAATAAGAAAACAAACAACAATAGTTGGTACAAACATGACTAGAAAAGCAATTTGCCAGTAATCACGGACTCATTCACTCATATCTTGCTGATTGATTCATAAGCAAATAAAATAAATTATTTGAAAAATAAAGATTTTGTATGAAACATGAGCACGCATACATCAATCACATACACAGCAAACATTTGCTTTGAGCCATGCAATGTTACAAACTGCAAGTCATATACTCTTTATCATAAAAAAAGATAATTACAGACAGTTCTAACAATCGCATAAAATAGTTCACAACAAATTAGTGATTAAGAAAATATTTTAAAGAGTAATATTTGACAATAGAATCAGAACATAATATCGATTACATCCACTTAAAGCCCTGAATTGGTTTAGTGCTACAAAAATTATAGTACAAACTCTTCAATATCATCATCCAAATCATCTACAGCATTTACTGCCATTTTTGATTGAAGTGTCGATGACTGCTGCTGTGGTCGGCGCGGCAAAAGGTGAGAGTTTGACTTAGGAACAGGATCATCATCAAAATATGCACCGCCTCCATATAACTGAGTTGCAGAATCTTGACGCCCATTATTGAAATTGTTCGTTTGAGAATTTTTTGCTCCATTTTTGGTTTGTGTGCCTCCAAAAAGTTCTGCCATCAGGTCATTTTTCTTTGCCGGAGGCTTGCTTCGAGGTGCTGACTTTTTGCTTGTGTTGGTGTTACTTAAAAATGTTGGTTGATAGCCTCCAATGTCATCATCATCATCATCAAACAAGGAATTCTTGGAAGGACCATTAGTACTTGATTTCTTGGAAGGTTCATCATCAAACAATGATTTCTTTGAATTATGACTTTTCAGTGATGACACAGAAACTTGCTGAGCTGGCTTTCCATGATGCATATTTACAACCTTTTCAGTGAAAACGTATTCCTTTTTCTTTGATTCAGGTGTTGATGAAAGAGAGTTTTTTCCTTCATCAATTGCTTTCATCTTGGCAAGCAATATTTCTTTCTGACGCTGCCTTTCTTTTTCAGCAGCATCATTTTCTAACCTGCGCCGCTCTTCTTCAGCTCTCCTCTCTCTTTCCTGTTGTTCTCTTTCTTTTGCTTCTCTTTCCTCACGTTCTTTTCTCTCCTTTTCCTCTTGCTCTCTCTGCCGCTGCAATCGTTCTTCATTCTGCCGCTGCAGCTGCAATCGTTCTTCATTCTCCCTTCTTTCTTTTTCTTTTAACTCAAGAAGTCTTTCTGTTTCACGTTTTTTTGCTTCTCTTTCAGCTTTCCAGTTTTCATCTTCAAGTTGTTGTTTTTCTTTTTCTAGCCGCTCTTTTTCTTTCAATGAACTTCTCCAATACGCTTCTTCTTCTTTTTCTTTTCTTTCTCTTTCTGCTCTGTCTTTGGCCTCCCTCTCCTTGAGCTCCTCCTCTTCTCTCCGCCTTTGTGCTTCGTCTCTTTCCTTCTGCTTCTTTTCTTCCTCCTAAAATGGATATTTCAAGCTATAACAAAAGTATGAAATGTAAGAATCACATTTTTACATATTGATTTTTTCTGATTAAAAGACATCTTAAAATTTATCAAACATTTATATTTGGTATAGAACATATTACATAAATTTCAAAATGTGCAATTTTCTTTACTATCCAATTAAATTGAATTTGTTACAACTGAAAAGTAACCTCCCAAAAGCCTGATACCAACACCATATTAGACAAATGTGCTTATATATAATGCTAAGTATGTACTTATGATACATACGTTAAAATTAAAACAAAAGTAAGAAGTTAGTATGTGTTTAGCTTATAATTACATAATTAGTGATAAATCTGAAGCTAGATGTAGTAGTGATTCTACAAAGAAAATGAAGAACATGGGAAAACAAACATAACATTATGTATTTTGGAGTTAAAACCAAACCACACAGATCACATGCAGAATCAATGCCATGCAATAAAACATCAATATGATTATGAGCAAGAAGCAAAATTTACTAGGAAAGCTTGAATGCATCAGTTACCCGGCTCTTGTTTGTTGACTTATGGGAGGTGAAACTGAAGGGTTTTGATGTAACTGGCTTTTTGGATTGTGACCAGGTAGGGTTATAACCAAGATCCTCCTCCCCTCTATCTTTATAACTTGTGTACACCTTAGGATTTGATCCCCGCTGAGGTTGTGACCCCAGCACAGCAGCACCGTTAGTATTGGATGATCTTACACCAGTGTTCAAATCAAACAAAGGCTGGCTCTCTTCTTTTTCAAATCCTTTTGATACTTTATCGCCACTCTTGAAGTCAAAGAGGGGAACACTTTCCTCTCTTTCAAGTTGCTTATTTCTCTTGTTATTTTTATCGCCACTCTTGAAATCATCAAAGAGAGGTACACTTTCCTCTCTTTCAGGTTTGTTTCTCTTATTGTTTTTCATATCAAAGAGAGGCATACTTTCTTCTCTGTCAGAAATTATATTATCTTTATGAGTATGTGTATCATTTTCTTCAATATTAGAAGAATGTGGCATATCATCAGTACTTTCTGTGAGAAAAACATGATCACTTTTAGAGTTTTTATGGACTGTGTTTTTGTCATTTGGCGGCCGTGATTTTGAGGGTGGTGGAGGAGGATTTGTGGTAGAACCCTTTTGTTTATTTCGTTGCTTTGGTGATGGGCCTACTAGACTTCGGCTGCTAGAGCTTGCCAACACTTCATTTTCTGGTATAACGTCGCCTTTCTGCTGTAATTATTGTTAACATAATGAGCTTAGTGAAAGAGTTAATACTCAACAGTTTGAATGATTCATTTCTACAGAATTTAAATGCAGTTTTGCAATAATGTATCCTCTTTTACAAGTTTTAATAATAGCTCGAAACAAATCTATTGCACTCTCAGCAAATCTAGAAATATTAAGAAAAATGCCAAATGAAATAAAGTACATCCTATACTCACACGTTTCTACAAACTAGGTTTAAGCTTGAAACCAGATCTCATATTACAACAATTAACATAGATTTTGAGATATTATAACTTCTTGATGTATGACACCATACAACATGCATATATACAAACTTCAAAAAATACTTAAGTATTGAAATTTTCTTTAATTCCTGGTTTTTGTTTTGTTTAAATAATATAAATTGACATTATATTAAATTACAGTTTCAATACTATTTGTTGGTGAATTATCACATCAATGAAAATTGATTACAGTATTTGTGATACATCATTTAATTAAAATGTGTAATTATCACATGATTAGCATTACACATTGATATAATATGATTTTTGTTACCCATCAATATTTTCTATTAAAAAAACACTGGAAGAAAAAGGAACAAATAGAAAAAAAAATATGAACGGTTTCACAAAATGAATGAAAATCATCAAAATAAGTATATGAAAAAAGTAGGAAGACACGCATCACATCTAGTCAGGCACGATAATGATTGGTAAATTTTAACCTGAAAAAATATGGGTGAAAATCCATTGCGTGGGTCAGTCATTTCTGCATCCTGCTCTGTAGACACTTGACCTTGATACCTAGGGCTCAACCTAGGGGTTAACCTAGGGGTCAACATATCACCTTCTCCAGGGGATCTTTTATCGCTGGGTTTGGAAATAACGATTATACTTGTGCTATTATTAGAAGAATCACAGTCTATGGTTGGTGCAGTTGGCTGGGAAACATTAACTTGAGGCAAGGAAGGTTTAGGCAAGGAAGGTTCATGCAAAGTATTGGAAGCGTCAGTCACAATGTCCTCATGCATGGCATTGTGGGATGGCAGTGATTGAGTGGAAGAAGCGCTTGATGCTGCAGTGAGATGATGGCGAGTGCCTGTGGCTGCTTTTTTAAGTGAAGTGAATTGAGGTTGAAATAAAGCAATTTGTTTTCGATCCCTTCGCCGTGATCGATGCTTTATCATGCGCATATGGCTGGCTGAAAAGTTTACCTCATCCTCTGAATCCTCATACAGTGAATCCTTGATGAAGCATGTGGGGGAAAATGGGTTAAAATTAGTCATAAATATTACTGAACAAAAAAAAAAAAAAATATCACATACTAAATTGCCAATAGTCAATCTTAAAATATTAGGTACCTACATTTTATATTAACAACACAATTTATATTTGTGCTGCAATTTAATGCTAAGAGGGAACACACTGCAATATCAAATGTAAAGTAGTGTATTAACGTATTAACACATTTAATGAATTGTTTGTGTGAGTCTGTCAATGGGCTGCTGTAACTACAAGAAAGAAACCAGGCATTGGGAGATGACATCTCAAAATCCCACATCCCATCACAAAAATAACCTTTTGTACTATAGACAATATTCTACAATTACATTATGAACCATATAAAAAAATACTTTCCCACCTCTTTTTTTCTTCTAGCAGCTTCAGTTTTCTTATCTTCTATCATTCTCATTTTTTCACGCGACGAAAGGAAATTTGAAGGATCACTATTTTTGCGCTGACGTAAATTTTTATGAGGTTGTGGTGTTGAGCTTATAGAATCATTAAGTCTTGATGGGGGTTTAATCATTCGCATGCTATAAATATTGCGAACGTCCATTTCTTTCTCCTTTTCCTGTCAGAAAGAAAAGGATATAATAATCAACAATAATCAAAATAAATATCTAAATTGAAAAGAAAACATCATTAAGTTTATCTCTTTAAATGAAAAGCTTTTATTTCATTTTATCTTTCAAAGTTTTAGTACTTAAATGCACATATATAAATCAATTACTGGAAGATATTTAAAAAGTGATTTGTATGAATCAAGAAAATATGCTCAGAATTAGAAAGCTAAAATATCTCCAATTCAAAATTACCAACACAGTTTTGTAAACAGAACAATAGTCAATTTAACAGTAAAATAACATGCCAGTGCCACATAGATAGAAGCGTAGTACCCTGAGCGTTTGCTTCATCTTGTCGAAGTTCTCTTGTAACTCTGCCAGTTGGCGCTGTGTGTCTTTATGCCGTGCCCGCTCGATACCAATCTCATGGCGCTGGTTCTTCTGCAGGTGCTCCACATGACGCTCAAGCTCCTACAGCATGAAGTCATTATAGAATTACAATATTCAACTAAATGACATCACCATTGGTCACAAGTTGTTTTAAAAAAAACTAAATGACATCACCATTGGTCGCAAGTTGTTTCAAGTAAAATTAAGATTTGACGTAGCTCTACTAAATTTTATAGATAAACTGTCCCATTGATTTTGTATGGGACTTAGTATTAAACTCAGTTTACCTCTAAACTATAATTATTCATATAATGATAGACTGTTTTTCAATTTTTTTCTATTTCTCTTTTTTTTTAAAAAGGTGGATATATCTATAGTCAAGAAGACACACCTGAGAAATTAACAAGCTATATAAAAAAAAATCATTGAGGTGGAAGATTCCTAAACTGTTTATTAAAATATATGTATAGGGATCCATAGTAATTTCTTTTACATCATATCTTTCTCACTAAATCAGTTATTTATCATTGTCAAAGGAAGATTTTCAAAAGATTCTGTGGCTAACCTAAAACACGCACAAGAAATCTATGAGTAATATGTCAAGATACCATAACCATAACACAAATCTGATAGCTGTACAACTGAGTCCAGAGGAAACTTGTTTTATCCATACAATTAGAGAAAATCAATCCATGTGCTGACTTTGTGCCAATAACAATAACTGTGCCACTGATCAACCAAACATAATTATTACTTTATCTATGTAGAGATCTAGCTCTCTCTCTCTATAGGATAGAACTAGCTTTTTAGGGAAATCTTATAACAATGATCGTAAACACACAACAGAAAGTAGAGTTACCAATGAATGAACTATTTGCTCTGAAGTGATCATTTGATTCTAACTTAGTAAGTAATACAAGTGTTGAATACCCATAAAATGGTTTAAAATACATGCCTCTGAAGAAATTTAACTGTATTTTCAAATGTTTTTCCTTTCCTTGGAGAATCTTACAATTACTATGATGACAAAAGAATTGTGATTACATGCATGCATACCACAGCCCATTGGCAAATAATGATTCATGGAAAGTTACCATCACTTAATGACTTATTATCCCTGGACTATGTTTGCTTAATTGCACCCATCGACCAACATTAGTTCTTTTGTCAGTGTTTCTATATTTACGAAATATATATTTACTTCACTACTTGTGTGTTACAGTGTACATGAATTTGAATAGCCTTTACAATTACAGCAAGGCTGTTGCCAAAACAAGTTAACTAGTTGTGCTCCAATGAGTACCCTTCTAGTCATAAATTGTTATTTAACTTTATATCTATCAAGAGTGTAGGAAAGTTATAGAATTCATGAAGATGCCTATTTATCATATTGGTTCAAGGAAAGATCAAGGACATACTTATCTTCATAAACTTTAAGTAAACTAAGAGTCAATTCCGTCCTCCATGACAATACCAAGACTAAACTTAAACATTGCTAACAACTATTCATTATCCAATCACTCCTGCAAAAGCTATCAAAATCTAGAAGAGCTTTACAAATTTTATGATGAAAACCAAAATAGAGAAACAGAAGCTCACCGACTTGCGTTTCTCACTCTCCTCGAGTTTAGCCTCAACTTTCTGCAGCTTCCTGGAGAGCTGGTCCCTCTCACCAAGCTGCTGGTCATCCACCAAACCCTTCATCTTTTTCACAAGTCGCCGTGACTTGTCAAGCTCATCCTCAGTGTCTTTCAGCTTGCGACTTGTCTTCTGGTAGCGGTCCTTCTGTTTGCGCAGCTGCTCACGAAGTACGCGCACCTCCTCGTTGTGCTTGTTGATGATGCTGCTCATGTCACTATCCTGTGCCTCATACTTGTCCAGTGCTCGCGTGTTTATAACCATCTCACGTTTGAGCGTTTTGTTCTCACTGCGTAGTTCATTGAGCTGTAAAGAGAGATCCTCCACCTGGTTGCGCAGTTCATTGATCTTGATGTCGGCGCAGACAGCATCCGCTTGGTAGACTGCTCCATCGTCCGTGGCGTTGCCTGCTTTGGTTTCTGCTGCCGGTTGTTACCACCCTTCCATTTTTTACCTACAGAAGAATAAGAATATGGTTATCAGACTTCTCTCTCTTCAAAATCTGTTTGAGTGTACACTAAAATTGAAATTTTGAAATATCCCATACACATTTCAAGCGGAGTATTTTTAGACACCTATTGGAACCTGTATGTACATTGTTGGCGAGACTTTTGAGGATTTCTCATCATCTTCAGGGCACAAAATGGCTCGCTTCTGGGAGCCATAGGCTCCTAGAAAAAATTGGATGCCCCTAAATATTGTAAGTTGGTTGCCAAATGCGACCAATGCCAAATGCGACAAGAGCGTCAATCTGTGAATATTATGTTCAAATCCGGTAATATTTTACAAGTATTTTGATCACCGTTTCACCAAAATGTGGAGAAACCATCTTGTTTTAACCCATCAATCAATTTATCAAATCAATCAAATCTCAAGTTTATTTGAGCAGCGGAATTCCGCTGGTTTGAGGGAAGAGGGAAATGAAGTATTTAAAGGTTGGCACCTTGCGTTCATACTTGGCTCCCAAAAATTCAGAGTTGGGAGCCAAATGCCCCTTGACTCAAATCCTGATTTCATGCCCTGATCTTCATCAGATGAATGAAAATCTTCTGTTGGTCTCATGACCACCATGATAGTGACAGTCCAGTTACAGCAGAGACAAGTAGATGGGAGGCAGATCGTAGTCAGTGTTGCGATTCATCTCAGGTCAACATAGATGGATCTCTATGGCCATCCAGATCTTTCTACTCTGTTCAAGTTTTTCACGCACCAAGTGTTTTGAGCTAATGGTATGACCCGTACCTCTAAATTGCTCTCCTGTTGCAGTTGACACTATCTTAGGGTTTAAATGTTCTTTCCTTCAAGTTTAAAGAGTATTTTCCGTTTCTACAATGTAATTATACTTGGGGCATTGTACTTCATAAATGATGCAACACTTGGAGCTGTGAGGGGATTTATCCTTCGAAGAGGGAATCATAGACTTGTTTGTATTGAAGGCCTTATGTGTTGACGACTGCCGCTATCATTGTGGTCATATGACCAGGCGAAAGTTTTTATTTGGCTTTGGCCGAATGATGAGAAATCATCGAAAGTTTCGCCGAAAATGTACGTACAGGTTCATATAGGTATCTAGAAATATTCTTTTTATAATCATGAATAATGGAATCCAGGATGAAATTAGTATATTCTTTGATCCCTTGCGGCAGTCAACCATTTTTCACTTTTTCATGTCTCGGTATGTTGTACATTGAATAATGAAAACTGATTTTCAAATTTCCATGGCATTTCTAGCCAGTACAGTTTAGACAGTTTGAATAGTTTCTATTGATCAACTGTTATAACGCTAATCAAATGATAATCAACCTTAATACTACAAAGAAATCATAGAATATTTGAGTTCTGTTTACTGTGCATGCATGAATGTGTAATCAACAGCGGTGATGAATCAGAAAAGCCAATCTTCAGTGTTATTATTAGGCATTGACTTCCAAGTACCTCAAGCATGGTACAGCTGGATGTGCATGCAAATCAACTATTTGCAAATATCATAAAATAAAATGGCAAACTTATATTGAGAATAATCAACAAGCGTATTTTATAGAGTAACAAAAGCTTCATAATGTGATCAGACTAAATTATTATTATAAAATACTTATATTCTCAAGATTAGCAAGAAATTCAAGATGACCATTTCAACATAACAGATAAAGTATTATTAGTAATATCGATATAGCAAGGTTTCACTGTATCTACATTGTAGTTATATTTGAAATCTAAGTTTCTGAGGTGCCTGTCAGTTGTCAAAACATACCAATGTATATCAAACACATTGCCAGAAATAAAATCAACTAAATTAATTGTCCGTGTGAACATATTTAATAATGCAGGCGATTCTGAATTTAGTGGATTGTACTTGAATAGAAGTTCCGTTATAAATATTTCCATATGGTAGGCATTATTAATGATGAGGATCTATGATCATCTATAGGCAGGTGACTATGGCTAGGGTAGAATAAACATATGATACAATAAATCATTAATTGGTAAAAAAATACAGCATAAACTATCACAAAGTGTTATTGTGTTAAATGAGGAAATTATAAATATACGAAGCATGTACAGGACACACTGAAGCAATGGGTGCTCCATTGCGCTTACCATACAATTTTTCTTGTTTCTGCAATTGTTTTCTTTGAGAACTGGTCATACCTACAAAAGCATGTTTAACAACCAAGTTGATCCTCAAGACATTTAAAGTTGACATTTATATATCTAAGGTTTCAAATACCAACCTAAGGAGCTATTTGACATTCAAACAATTTTACACTTACTGATCCATGCATGGTAGAAAGAATCTTAGCTATAATTAATCATGTGCCTAAATAATAATGCCTATGTTTGTTGTTGTTTGATTTTGCTATCATAAACTATGATAATTTGCATATTATCTATAAATATCTTAACCATCAATATCTTAATACATTTGACTGTAAATTCTCA
Organism: Streblospio benedicti; assembly: GCA_019095985.1. Classification (NCBI taxonomy): domain Eukaryota; kingdom Metazoa; phylum Annelida; class Polychaeta; order Spionida; family Spionidae; genus Streblospio; species Streblospio benedicti. The sequence goes on from CM032666.1 coordinate 43,752,525, forward strand.
AGCACAATCTTGACTATGGTTCACACTTAATATAAGTACATGAGTTTTCATCACCATGATAATCTGCAGTCCACGAAATCGATAATTAATCTATTTCACTGCGTTGAGTTTTGTGTAAAATGTTACATTACATTTGATTCAACAACAGTAACAAAGCAATGTATACGCTATGACTTACAATGATATATGTATGATGGGATATTATACATAATCAAATTAAAATCTAATCATTTTACATGTATTACATGTTACCATGGACAATGGATTTTTCCCCCTAAATTAAAAACTTCATTAGATAGCTACTGTATATCTAAAGGTGATATAAATAATTGTTGATTCTAAATATGAAGGAAGACGTTCATTGCTTTCAAGACTACAAAACGTCATGTACAAGGATTCAGGTGATAAACAATAAAACATCAACCATTTCTTTTACTTTGTAAACTTGGCAGGTTCATCTCACTCCTGGTCTCCATAGCGCTCATTACACAAATTCACTAAAATCCTTTGGCCTAATGAAATAGTCACAATATCTATCCATTTTTGCGAGTATTACCATAAACTCCTATGAGCCACACTATGAGAATATGACTGCAGCATTTACCTGAGTAGTTGCTATGTATCAGCTATATCCTACTCTCTCATGAATTATTAATAATCTGTATATATAGCCGATAGAAAACAATGACAGTAATTGTGTCACATAAATCAAGTGTATTAGTTTTCTGGATGTCCATACAAAAATGTTGTGCATGTTCTATGTTTTCCAAGAAAAATAAGTCAGAAAAAAATATGTACGTATTTAGACAAATTAAGATTTCAACAGATATTTTCAGAGATATTTTCAAAGCTATATATGACGCACCACGCCGTAACCTGGGGTCCGGATAATACGATGCCGTGAAATGCACACCCTGGCATGCCGTGATGCCCCGGTTTCCCCGTGATATCTCTGTGTACTTGGTGACATAGCAGCTTTTTACACGATCTTTAAGCACAATTATTAACACAATATTGTATTCTCTATACACCCAAACGCAGTTTTGCGTTCATTTTGCGGTGGTTTTGACTGTTCTGGTGCAATTTTAATGATAAAAACATCATACTAATCGTCACAGCATGCCGGGGTATTGATGTTGAAAAAAGAAAATAATTGGCTCAAAAATGGGGCACGTGGTTAGTAAGTCACAGGAATAATTCTGGATGAAATACAGTGTATGCCATTTTGGCACACTTGCTCAATCATAAAAACAATGTGCCTATGGCGCAATGGCGCAGCCAAGAATTATCCCTGAAGTCACATATTCCTGTCTAAAAACCAATCCAAAAATGGGGAGCATATCAAAATTAGTAGGATTGTAATTCTAATGTAAATTGTACACCCCTATAATAGGTAGATGTGGATGGGTCCATGCTTGATTTAGAGGCCAGTTTCTGCTTTCTCAGGAGGGGGATGCAAACTCGCCATCACCACCAGATGCAATACTGCATGGGGAAAGTTAAAAAAGCTGCTCCTTATTCTGACATCCAAACATGTATCTTTGAAACCCTGTGGGAGAATGTTCCCAGCATGTGTCCATTCATGGTAGTGAAACCTGGGCACCATCTGCTGCAAACCTTCAGTGGCTACGTCGCAACGACAGATCTATGATAGGTTGGATTTGTTAAGTGAAACCTGATGATGATACCTCTTCCGCTATGCTCCACAAAATGTTAATGATTGTGGAGGCTTTCTACGAACTGCGCTCTTGATGTCTCAGATGGTATATGGACATGTGAGTATTTGCAAAAGAATTTCCTGGATAAAATCAAACTTTTTTTGTACGAATGTGGCGACTGCAGTCGCTCTGACACTAAAGGGAGTGTTTTTAGTGGGCGACTACAGTCCCTTCGGCACTAAAATGGTTAAACTAAGTTAACAGAATGAGCAAGAATTTTATTGACTATATAGTAACTTATTTGCAATAAATATTCCTGTAAACTAGGATAGTAAAATCTTTATCTAAGTTAATGCTGCGTGTTGTAAATATAAATGTGGTGCTTTATAGTCATAATCCAAGTGTTGCTCTAACAACTTTACATTTTGCATTTATTTTGTGTTGGGTTTAACTGTTCAAGTGAATACAACCTCAATCAGGAATTTCTTATGTAACCTATATGTTCACTGCTCAGTGTCTAATTATTGTTTTGTGGGCCCCTTCTAGCTCTCAAACTTTTGGCTTAAACTAACATCTCATGCATGTAATGAGTTTTAGTACTTCATATAAACTCCCACAAAAACACAGGTTTTGGCAGAGAGGCTTTTGTATGACTGACCTTCCTGCTTTCAACAACTTTCAAAATTGGATAATCTTCTTCTTACCTATGGCCCATAAAAACATCTACGCACACACACGCTATCTTTTTACAGATGGTAAGAAACAAAAACAAAACAAAAAAATAGAACCATAATTATCATCTTTTCAATTAATAAATCAAAAATGTTTTTACCTGGTTTTGTTGCAGGTTTATCCACAACTGTTGAAGCATCATCAGAATAGAAACTATCATCACTGTAATCTTTAGTTTGGTACGATGAACGATCAGCACTTCGTGTACGTGTCGAAGGGCTTCGACTTCTTGAGTCATCACTATACGGCATTTTGTAGCATTAACATCCACAGCCTGAAAAATCAGCTAATACTTAAAAACATATATACAAATTAGACAAACTAATCAAAGCTCTTGAATATAACTACACATCGCTTTCTAAATCTTTGAGAAAGTCTACCATAGCTAAGAAAAATATTCATGAAGTACATGTATGCCTCAACCTTGTGATTGCTTGCTCACTAATTAATAAAAGATACATATATATACATAGTTGCTTGAGGTCAATACATCTTGCTTCATGTATTCTCATATTGGCAACTTTTTGAAAATATTTTCTTAATAATACGTGCATAACTGCATATATAAAATGCTTATGACTATGAGAGTGTAAATTATATGATCTATTATGCATTCTAAGTATGTGCATCAATTGTCCCAAAACTATCGATCATACAATGCAAAATATCGATGATGCTTTTTTTAGGCACCATTCAGAAATTATGAGGGAAGGATTTCACATAAATTTCTATAAAAAAAATTGGTTGCCTCTTTTAAAACGCGATCCTCCACCCAGCTCAAATATTCATGTGAAAACCACATTACCACTACACTCATACCTTGATGACTGGTAAAAAAAAAGTAACATGTACATGTACAACCATCAATGAATTTCAGGAGAATTTTTTTCTTTCTTAAATGTGACATAATATATAAAAAATAATTTCCGTGAAAACCTTGATGGTACTGATACCTCCTAAATAAATACGCATTCTCAAGAAAACCCTCACTTCAGTTTCCTCTTTACATGAATACACGGGTCTACGCAGTGACAACAGTTTTGACGTTCTGGAATGTGTAGTGTATAAGATTGGAAAAGCAGCGTTTAGCGTACTGTAATTCACATGTGCATTGCAATTGTTTGGTAATATATTATGCTTGATTAAAGCCTCAGAACACTTTTACGAGCAAGGCATTCTCCCCATACGTCCAGTATGTTATATAAGATTGTGCACTGAATGAGTTGTGATTCATAACTAGCCGAATACACCACTTGAATTGCAGAAATATCATGTCAAAAACAGCTACTTTCCCATGCATTTATATGGTCATGTGTCAATGTTTTCCCCTTGTGGGTGTGTAATCATGTGACGCATGACACGGGGTTGACGTGAGAATGAGTCTGATCATTGTTCCATACAACTTTATTTTGATCATCAACCAAATGCATTGCCATACTACTTGACAGTGGAGATTCGGCGCACATAATTGTGATGACATAAAAAATTTGCAGAATATAATAACAAAAATTACAAAATATTTTGTGTTGGGACAGTGACAGCAAGAAACAATATGCATTTTTGTATCAAGAGTGGATGCTATGGATAAAACACAACAATAATTCTTAAAAAAGTGATTTCAGATTTGTATGCGGATGGTAATGTGTACAAGTACAAAACGCTTCCACATTTTGAATTTGTTTTAACATGGTGTAAGGAGGAATACACAATACCCCTCAAATTCTTTATCAAATTAGCTATATTTCTCTCTTACATCCATCGGATTTCCATTATCAATCTTTTACAACAAATTTCTGTTTTCATTTCCTATACATATACACCCTGACATGGACCTCCAGCAACTACCGCATGACCTCACTTATGCCGTTGTCCAATTAGGAATTTGCAGAATATTAGAGATAGATTTGAAATCGAATCAAATCTAAAAATTTCATATTATGATTTGGACATGGACCATGGTATCCGTGGGCAGCTGTAAAAGAGACTACTCCTAAGGCCCTAGTCAGGCTAGCAGGCTAGATCACTAATCGCACTATTCGGCCACACACACAATCCGTGAATTTTACGTATGACGTGAACTCCATGTTGTAGTGGTCACTAAATTTCACGTCATACGTAACATGCATGGATTATGTGTATGGTCGGTTTTAGCAATTGGTGATAGATCTACCCGGTATATACCCTATACTATAACCTAGGCCATTTAGTTGCAAGTTTTCCCAGATAATCCGGCCCATCGTCTAAAGAAACCCAAGTTCCCAATCAAGCAATGGTCCAAAGCTAATTGGGGGTCCATCAGGGAAGAGACAGGCAAGTTTCGTGACTTTCTACATGACTGTGAACAGAGGAGTGTCAAAACAAATTATACGGCCTTTGTGGACCACATCGAAGAAGTGATCAGGTGGCATGTTCCAGCGAGGATGAGCAGCACGAGACAAAATGTGCCGTGGATAACTCCTGAAATCAAAAGAATGACAAACAAGAAGCAACGACTCTACAACCAAGCGAAGCGAACACGCAAAGAGCAGCACTGGGACCAGTTCAAGGCACTCAGAAGCAATACCACCAAGGCTCTACGTAAGGCTCGCTGGAACTATATCAACAGCATCTTACAGACCAGTCTAGACGACGGAACGCAAAGCCCCTTCTGGAGGTACATATATACAGGAGGTCAGAAGAAAGCTGAAATCCTCAACCACCAGTTCAGCTCTGTTTTCACTGCCGACGAGCCAGGTGAACAGACCACACTGCCTGGGCCTGCCTACCCTCCACTCAGCGAGCTGGTTATTAATGTCAAGGGTGTCGAGAAGCTGTTGAAGGAGATTAACCCCTGTAAGGCAACTGGCCCTGACCAAGTACCATGCCGCATCTTGAGAGAGTTGGCCACAGAACTTGTGGCAGTACTGTCATCGATCTTCTCGCAGTCACTGGAGACTGGTACACTACCGTCTGACTGGAGCAATGCATATATGCCGCCAGTCTTCAAGAAGGGTCCGACCTGACGACCAGAGAATTACCGCCCTGTCAGTCTCACCTGTGTAACGTGCAAGGTGATTGAGCATATCTTATGCACTCACATCAGGGCCCATCTCGACCAACACGGAAATCTCTCACAGCTACAACACAGCTTCCGGAAATCCTTCTCCTGCGAAACCCAACTGCTAACGACGGTACAAGATCTCCTCACCATCAGAGATGCTGGTCATCAGATCGACTTGGTAGTTTTGGACTTCAGCAAGGCCTTTGACAAAGTACCACATGGGAGACTGCTGAACAAGTTCGACTGTACGGGATACAAGGTCCAACCCTGAAGTGGATTGATGCCTTCCTTAGACACCGTACCCAGAGCGTCGTAGTCGATGGCTGTCACTCTACCACCGCCGGCGTCACCTCTGGCATCCATCAGGGCACAGTACTAGGCCCCTTGCTTTTTCTTCTATTCATCAACGACGGCGAGCCCGAAGGGCAAGCCGTGATAAGCCCCAAGAACGAGCCCAATAAAATAATCAATGTTACACAACGAACCCGTTTTTGTATTTATCAGTCTTTTCTAAACAATTACAATAGTGTTAAAAAGATAAACTGGCTTATATTCAACACATTTACCGAGATAATTTATTAATAAATTACAAAATGCAATAATGTGTAGGAATACACTGCATAATCATAACAGAGCACGGTGCAGTCACTGCTAGACATACAGACGGTGCAGTCACTGCTAGACATACAGACGCCTTAGGTCGGACTTCTGCAATACAGTTACGTCAGCCGTATGACTGATAAGCACGCTGTTCTGTGCAATCTCTTTGATGTTCATTGATTTTGGAGCTTTTCTTAGTAGTTTGATAAAATCAATAGTTTTTTTTCCTAGAAGTAGCAGGTGTGCTAGACTCATGAACATATTTGAAGTGGGGCATAAGTAGTCCGGTTGACAACTAACCATATACGGAATCCGTATATAGACAGTCCTGATACAACATATTTTTACAAGGCAGTTCTGGAGGTCGATATCGACTGAAAATACATGCAAAAGATTGATAAAGCTACAGAGAGACCTCAGCGCACTGCATCACTGGAGCGAACTGTGGGGGATGAACTTCAATGCGAAGAAGTGTAATGTCATGACACTTGCACGCGGCGTCAACCCACCCAGCTACTTCTACCAGTTGAACAACACCATCCTGGACAAAGTGAATGCATGTGACTACCTGGGCGTATCCATCTCCGAGAACCTTAGCTGGACTTAACACATCTTCACCAACACCAAGAAAGGCAATGCACGGTTAGGCTTCTTACGCAGGAACCTGAAAGGCTGTCCCCAGGCCCTCAAGAGGACAGCCTATGTGACTTTAGTGCGTTCCCTGATGGAATATGCATCCACCATCTGGAGTCCCCACCTGCAGAAGGACAAAGATGCTCTGGAAAAGGTACAGCGCAGAGCAGCACACTGGATCCGCGGTGACTACAGGCACCAGTTTAGTGTCACAGTCATGCTGACCGACCTAGGACTAGACCCGCTAGAGAAACGACGTGATAACCACACTTGTGGTCTTCGTTAGTACAGTGGTTAGCGCGTACGACCGACAAACAGGAGTTTCCTGCGTCGTAAGTTCGCGCCCCTGCCTCGGCAGACTTCATGGCGCCAAAGAGTTACGTTGTGTGTCTGCCACTGTACTGCCGATTTCCACACAGCGTGTCGCTGCTGTCGTGTATATCATACAAGACGGTGGCGACACCAAGCCGGAGGTTCGGAAGCCTCGTTAAAAGGCATGTCCCGTGTAGAGGAAAGCCACCCCTCTGCACGTAAAAGAACTCATCTAGTTTGAAAACTATAGCTAGTGTGATCCCTCCACAACCCCCGAGGCTCAGCTGGCTGCCTAGCCTGCCTCCGGAGGTCCATGTACCAACATCACGTGGCCTCCCTCTGCTATAATCATCAAAACTGATGGCTGCGGAGTATTCACTCAGATTCAGATTCAGAGAACCAGAAGCTCCTGCTGATGTACAAGGTGGTCCATGGACTTGTCGGTGTAACCTGTGAAGAGCTCGGACTCGATAAGGCCGATACCCGAACTAGAGCGTCACACAGCCACAAACTACGCTACCTCCAACCCACTACCACTGAATATCGCCACTCCTTTACTTTAACCACCATTCCGGAGTGGAACCGTCTCCCTGCCAGTATGGCAGAGGCTGACTCCATCACCACCTTTGGGAAAATTCACACCACCTTTGGGGGTCAGCTAGCGCGCCGGGCTGATTAGCCAGAGCACCCATTGGCGCAATACTCCACTTGGAGGTCTGCCAATTTCCCACTACTACTAAGAACTAGAAAGATAATGTCAGTGATACGTCGTGTATATGTGATGACGGTCTTTCATGTACTCGCTACTGTATGTTGTTTCACTTTTCTTTTTAAATAATGATAAAGAAATACGTCTACACTAGTAGTATCCTTCTCTATGTATAGATTTGCCATGATTCTCACGAATAATCACTATATCCATCAATAAAATAACATACTTACCCTAAAATCGATTATTTATAAGAGTACATAATTGTGGAATTTGTGATCACTGTACTCTCTATGTGTAAGTTGCCTAGCAACTCCTAACAGGTAAATAGATACGTCATCATAGTGTGTGTATTTACGTCATGATGTCATCAATAGACGTGTTGTTGACAGCATCCACAACCCGGAAATAGAAATAAAATTGTTATAATAGTGTAAATATCCACGAATATCACTGCCATCTCCTCCGTGTACATAATATTGAACATAAAGATTTATACCTTATAATTTCCAGTTTATTTTGTGGACCATCATGTCTGTCAAAATATACACATCTACTTGTTCTGGAAATTTAGAGGTGGGTGTGTCAAATATTTGACAATTAGACTAGTAGATCAACATGTATTTCATTTCGTGGTAGACTGTATGCTTCCATAATAGACTACATGCTTGCATTGCTAAGCTTTACGAGATACCAGTAACATATGTCCGATCTTACTTATCTTCTCATATTCACAAAGGCTTCAATGATAACCCTTGCCTCTCATTGATCTCTAGCTGTATTAATTTATTAATGTTTCAAAATCTCAAGTACTATACAGGGACAAATGCAAGGTAAAGTTTCTAGGTGAAGGTGGATTAAATTTGTGAGATACCTAACCTGGGACATTCTCACCTGCTGTTTGAATACTCCCACCTACTGTAGACGTCCTGAAGTTATAAATAGGCAATGCTCAAGTTATTATAATAGCACTCCTGGGTTAGCACTAGATGCCTGCGCCAGCACTTCAACATGTGTCCTCTTACCCAGTGGGCAATTGATGCAAACGAAGCATCTTTTTACACATGGATATTAGGTGGAAATTATGTGTAGTTTGCAACATTTTTTACACGTGGATATTGGGTTGTAATGTGGAGGTATTTTAGGTTGAAATGTGGGGGTATTTCTGGTAGAAATGTGGGGGTATTTCTGGTAGAAATGTGGGGGGGTTTTATGGTGGAAATCAGGGGGTATTTCTGTGTCATTTCTACGTGGATTTGATGGTGGAAATTTTATTTCTACCATCGGATCAAAATGGTCAGAGATGTTATTTTGCAAGATATTTTTCTGCAACTTCCCACCATCCTACAATAATACCATAGCATCAGGCAATCAAAAACAACATAAATCAAACAAAAATATGTTTTATGATGCTCACATTCAATGATATCCAATAGTAACCGGCTTGCCGTCCAGAAACGTCTCATACTGATTTAACACATTTCTATTTGGAATATTGAATCATACGTACTGCAGACGTAACTGTGGTTTGGTAGATCCTTATAAAATCGGTTTATGTTGTATCCGCTGTGTGAATTTGTGTTGGTTAGCTTAATATATTCACGAAAATCGATTATTAACAAAACTTTCTCTGTTTGCTAATCTTTTTACCTACACCATCTTCGCATTTGAGCGGGCTGCACTCTTATTGTATCGAGGACTCCCTCTTAATTTCCCCCTTTTTAAGCTAAATTTAACCTCGGGGGTATTTCAGGTTTAAAAGAGATAAATAAACCTTCAAAAATATATTATAAACGCTTATATTTTAGAAAACCAATCAAACACAGTGTGATGCGACGGTGATGATACTCTTTTAGGTTAAAATATTTTATTCATAACGGTCTCGGGTTTGTTTGCTGTATAGCGAAGTTGCAAGATGTTTTTCTGCCACTTCCAGCCATCCTACAATAATACCATCATAAAGCATCAGGCAATCAAAAACAACATAAATCAAACAAAAATATATATATATCATAATGCTCACATTCACCAGCTTGCCGTCCAGAAACGTCATCTAAACTGACTTGCAACATTTCAGCTGTGTGAATTTGTGTTGGTTAGCTTAACTCTTTGACGGTCGCCGTATTTTGAACGTATGATGTACTTTCACATCACACAAGGTCATTGATTTTAAGATTTTATTGTGGTAGATACTGTGAGTTCTACAGGTATACTGAAGAGTCCAAATATTATCATACTTACACAGGAGACATGACATGCGATGCAGATTCTTATTTTCACACTTAGAGCTCATAATATTTTGCATTTTTAAAGAAATGGCCATAGAAGCCACCCGAAGTTTCATCTCTCGATTCAAAACATAGACATTTGATAGGCCGAGGTGATCTGATGTTATGGTATGACAGCAAGGTGTTTTGTGACATGTAACCTACCATTCTCTGCAGAAGAGCATTCTACATGCGGTGAAATTGTCAATATTAATATCGAACATACGTTTCATTCACAAAATGAGAGATTTCAGTCCTGTTGCTTTGCCGGAGCGTCCATTGTCGAGGGATCGTGCATTTGCTGTCAAAACTCCAGCTATTGCGACATGTAGACTAGTCGCACATTCCAGACACTTCCCTTGTGTATTCTATATCGTATCCGCCAAGCACTTGTGGATATTATAAATACTTCCATTTCATAATTATCGTTGAAATATACATTTTACAGAGAAATATTTTCAGTCTATGTTCCTTCCACGCTTACCTCCATGTTAGTGCTGTATTTTGTCATCGGAAACGCTTGTGATTGGCTGAAACAGTAGCCTTGCCCCAACATGCGTGTTTTAGAATGCTACTACATGCATTATGCTACTATGTATTCTTTTAACCCAGCGGGCAAAAACATGAGTTTTCACCCCCATTATGGTGGAAATTTGGTTAAAATCAAGTGTAGTGTTACACGAACCTGATATTCACGTGGATAGACACCATTTTTACTCCCCTTCAAATCCACGTGTATAAATGAAACCAATATCCACGTAGATTTCATACATCTTTACTCCCCATTAACAACTGTAGCCCTAGAAGTATTGACACTGAAACAATTATATAAGTTAATTCTTTTCTTGGTCCTTATTACAGCTGTATTTATTCGAAAAACATGTGAAAAAATGTTCAAAAGTAAATTTTAAATTTTAATAGGACACTGTTTCGACCTCCTGTTCCCTATTAAATGTCAACATATATAATGTACTTATTCAAGGTCTTGTACTTGTAGATAAAGAAAAAACAGGATTTTATTATCCGAATATTGGAGAGTAAGAGCATTGATTATGAAGAGGTGGACATCACATCTAGTGAAGACGCTAAGCAATTCATGAGATCGAAAGCACAAGCATCTGGTGACCAAAGATATCCACTTCCACCTCAAGTTTTTGTTGGGGATACTTATTGTGGAGTAGGTTTTTTGTGACATACTAATTTTTTATGAAATTACCTCAAATCTACTTTTTTGTCATAGAATATTAAAACATTGAATTGTTATAATTATTCCACAGATAACGCATGTGATATATAGAATTTACTAGATACCTATTATTAAAGGGTACATTTTATTGGGTTTGTGTGGGGGGTGGGTAGCAATTATTGCTTGAAGTAACATAAAATAGGTGTTTTGTGTGGATACTAGTATGCTGCGGTTATAGTCAGTCGTCAAGCAGATACATTTTTATCAAAGCAATATGATGTTCTTAGTACCTTTATCCAAATAGGTCGAAATAGATGAACTGGTATGTAATAAAACCATGCAGTGAAAAACCACTGCAAAAGCTCAAAACATTTGAAAAAGCAGTATGTCAATAGCATGATTTTTTGTCAGACGTTAATAAATGTATACAGGTCATATAAGATATTTATTGCCTATCCATGCATATTAAATGTGACGTCTGCCATTTGAAACTTTTGGTAAAAATCATTCAATTATGGATATATATAATGTGACTGCGAATTTTTATGAACAAGGCGACATGGACTTCACTTAAAGATTTTATGAATGTAAAATATGGCATAAATGATCATTATAAATCTGAAATTATTATGGTTAGACCATAAAAAGGCATTGTTTATTGATTCTTGTTTTTACAGAACAAATATTTTTATGACTGAGAATAATCTCTATAAAAAAAAGTTCAATTTAGCAGCAAAATTATGTCATGCTCATTCTGCATTTTTAATGTTTTTCATTTTCAAATTATACACAATTTATGTTCAATTTATGTATAAGTTTTATTAATATTTTAGGATTATGAATCATTCAATGAAGCTAATGAATGTGATGAAGTCTTTGAATTCTTGAAAATGGCACCAGAAAAAGTAAAATCTGAAGCATCAATGAATGTTGAGGTAAGTACTACAAGATTAAAATCTATAAATTACACCATGAATTTTATCTTTATTTTTCACCCACATTACTTTCATCTATATCACAATTTTTGTCTATTTTATCCTTTAGTTTTCCCACTAGAAAAAGTACTTAATATTCATGCAATTGGCGACAATATTTCAGATGTATATATTGAGAGGTGGATGAATAGACTGACTATTTGGTATGTCACTAGCATGGTGTGACTTGACAAGTGTTTTCATAATAAGTTTGTTTATGCCTGTAGGTGTCATATATTTCATCCTGAATGTTGACAGTAACTGGAGTGAACTTTGTTTTATATTTACTAATATTTTTGCAAATGTGCATTATTTATGTTCTGATTACTTGTTAGGAGAAAATCAGCGACAAGATGAATAATAACGAGCAAACAACTCAAAATATTTGTTGTGATGTTTCAAAAGAGGTGAAGATTTGATATTTTATGTCATTGATGCATGTAATGCCTTGTATGTAATGTCTCTCCACATTGAATTTATCTTTAACAAAGTATTGTGCATTTCACAAAATCTTGATAAAAAATAAAATATAGTTTCAATTTCTAAATATTTTCCAAGGAAAATGATAGTATTCAACGCTTTCATTATTTTGTTTTTAATGAACTTTAAATGAACAATGTGGATAGAATTCTAACACGCCCCATTTTATTAACAGGAAACAAAGCTTAAAGGCTTGTAGAACACCAACCTTTAAGAAATTTTTGCCATGAGTTTTATTTATGTATTTTTCACTTTTCTTATAGAAATTAAAATGATACCTTAGTAAATTTTCCTGCATGAAGAAAATACTGAAAGAGAACTAAAGCATGCTTATGTCAATGAATGTATAAATTTTTTTGATGTTCAGTGTTTGATTAGTATTATAACCTTGACTTAAAGCCTTGAGTCATTCCTAGGGTGAAGTATTAGTTGCTGCCAATTACTCTCAAGCACACTCTGCCCCTCCAAATGAGGCAAAGAGTTTGAAATCTGCATTTATAGCAACAAACAATTTGGCCACATCAGTTGCTGGTGTGCCTAATGAAAGTGCAGTGAATGGTAGCGGAAAGGAGAAAAAATCCAAAAAGAAACAAAAGAAACAGAAAAAGACAAAGAAGGCAAAGAAAGGTTCTGGATCTTCTTCAAGCTCATCAAGCTCCAGTAGCAGCGACTCGAGTGATGATGAGGACAAAAGTTGGCAGCCACACGGAGGCGCACACTTTGACCTTGAGTTGAGCATCACACCAGCCAATAGCCGAGATGAAGACTATGATGCTGATGCCGGCGACCAGGCTCCCCAGTCGGCTCATCTGGATGAGAGAGGCATGGAGCAGCTGACTGAGGCTCTCATGACAGCCAGCATGGAAGGAGGAGGAGATTTGGAAGTCCCAGCAGAAACAGAAGAACCTGTCACTGATATTCGTACAAACATTGATCAATTTGATAGTCTAATGGAGGCCGATGATCTAAATATTGAAATGAATGCTGCTGAAGAGGTTGAAGCTGAAATAGAGGCAGAAATTGAGGAGGCAGAGGAAGAAATAGAGGAGGTGGAAGCCGAGGTTGAGGTACGGGTATGGCGCCTCCGCCGCATGTCATATACCTCGCTAACCTTCCTCACACTCCGCTTTCTGTCTAGAATTTCTCCACTAATTAGTGTGTCAGTGTCATAATATTCATTAATATGATTTCTTCGATTAATTAGTGTTATGAAACATTTTAAGTTGCAGTCAGGCTGTCTTCGTCAGTTTGTGCCTTATAAGGCCGTTTCCACTGATGCTTTAGCAATTTGATGATAGAATTATTGAGACATTTCTTACTATTTATAAGTGAATGATTTGATATTGGTAAGATTGCTCCCTCCTTTTTCCATTCAATTATTCTGCTGATAAATGTTAACAAATTGAATTAAAAAAGAAAGATGATATAATTATTTAATATGCAGAAGCTGAATTAGAGAAAAAATTAAAAAAGATCTTTCCTTTTTAGAAAAAAGCTAATGTAACCAATAAGAGGAAATAACTGGTGTCTTCTACAATGGCAAGACAATAATTGGGCCCTTTTTATGTGCTGGTCATGAAACTAACGAGAGGGTAGCTTCCTTGTGTTTGCTTAAATGACACCAAACCACACATTTCACAGATTTCCGTATGCCAAACGTTCATTCCGGATGTTCAATGTGTTACCCATTTAAAATGAATGGTAATAGGATTACATTTGCTAAAAACTCAATACATGTCGAAAATATAGCACCAATGTTAAAAACAACCCTCACAAGAAATATTTATCAAAATTGTTATCAATTATGTCATGTGTTATGCTCATTTAATGTCGTCAAAATATGCCCTATGAAATCATAACCTTATTGCATACATTGTATTTTCTTTTGACACTACTGAATAGTCTGGCAAAGGCATGCAATCTAAGACAAATGCTAATTATTAGTGGAAAAATACCTCAACAGTTACATGACAGGAAAAGCTAATTGCAACTAGAAACAATTTTCTAACTAATTCCTATGTAATGTCTTCAATTCCCAATGCAGTGATTTTGACGATGTTTTGGCTCAGATGAAGACCTTATTGCTTGCAATACCATTTTGTTCTTTCATATCCCTACCATTTTAATATATTAGCATTAGTAAATTGAATTGTGCACAAACTAATTATGGTTGCACTTAAAATGTGTCATGCTGTATATGGTTGATTGGGTTATACAAGTCCAGCAAACTACCAAATGTACAATATCACTAATGACGGTGATTGGTTTTATGTTAAGTGTTTCAATGAATTAAAAAGAAAAATCATAATTTCTTAACATAAGTTTTTCAAGATTTTGTGCATGCAGGAAAATGTATGATAATATGTAAATGTTTGTAGGGAATAGAATGTATAAGAAATTATGAAATTGCAGTTAATCATTAAAGAATGTCATTGGATGTAGTGTTGATTATTAGGGGCCAGTCATTTGATTTTTGGGGTGTCAGAGGGCTGAAAACAAATTTTCAAAGACTTCATGAACAAAATGTTTAATGTGAATAAGATGTGAAAAGACATATTGATCTCCATATGTTTTGCATACATGCAGATCTCAGGTTCTAATGAAATAATATAATCGTGAGTTTTTTGTTAAAATATTGTATCAGAAAAAATTATTTTATCTTTTTAAATGTAAAGAAGTCTCAGTATCAATTAATTCACAACTACAAAATCAAATGAACAGCCCCTAAGTTTAGAGACTGGATTATTTCATTCTTAAATGCTGATTCTAAATGCTTCCTTTTTTCAGGCATGTCTTATCTGGTAACATTGATATACAGCTGTAGGAAGAAAATAGCAGAATGTGATGGCAATATTAGTAGCTTGTAGTCTGATGTCATCTTAAATGCAGCATTTTACAAACTTTTATGTTGCATTATGTACATATTAGTAAAATATTAGTACGTAGATCATGATAAGAAAATGGTCGTTGTATACAAATTAAAGTTGATTCTATTAACTATATAAATTATATTTCATTATATTAACTAGTTTTATTCATATTTTGATAGCAACTTGTTACTAAGACAATCTATGAAAAGTAATCTTGGGTAATGATATTGAGTTAGTTGTGTTTTCTTTTCATTTTATTTTTATTTTTTCCTCATTTTTATTCATTGTTTCAAGATTTATGTTCTTACCTGCTATCTACAAATTACAAATATTTCTTCATAATGTTTTACTTACTTGTGTACTTATTTTTTAAAGCAAGAACAAAAACTACTAAAATTATAAATCTGAAGTCCATTCTACATACATGTATCTATTTACATGTACAGCATTACTTGTACAATTATTACTTGTACGATTTTAAAAATGTTTCTATTTATAGGAGAATAATGAAGAAGTCGTAGAAGACTAGATGGCTAGAACGTCTACCATTGTCTAGAATGCTGGATGCTCTCTGGAATAGTCCATCTGACACACCTTCCTTACATAATTCTCAAACATTGTACTTACCATTATTATACTCTGAATGGGTGCAGCATACATTGTATAAATGAAACATAAAATGGTGCTGGTTTGTAACAATGATGGTCACAGATGTGTGCAGTGTTAACATGTTGAAAACGTTGAGCTCAAGATCAGAGCAAAGTAATTGAATCAGAGAGAATTAATTGTGGAGAAGCCGGCATATTGTCTAATTCACAAAGTTAGTGTTAATTTCATTCATAAAAAAAGTTGTCAATGGTTTTGTTGCATCTTTTACAGATACTTTTATTTCTTGGTGTGAACACCATATTAGCTGGTGATGACTGCTGGGCGTGTGATAGTATGTGAATGAAAATTTCTGAAATGAAAAACAAACAAATAGATTAGATATTCATTGACAATAGAAATGAAGATAATTACTTACCTTTAGTAAAATTTATCATTTTAAAAGTTTGATGTATTGTATCTACATTTTGTATTTAGTTTGTAATATAATTCTAGTTAGACAGCTATACTAGATACATGTATACTGTTTAGATAGCTTTAATACTAATTTTTGATTGTAACATTTATATTATTTAAGTATCTATTCAATCTCCGTAGTTACTCTAACTTGATTATATTGCTAGTTACAAGTATATAAGGGTTGATGATAAATGGTATTCATTGTAAAAGAAAAATATGAGAAATACACAAAAAAAATCTTTTTTCAAGCTAATTATTCTTGTGTTCATTAACAGCTTCAAAAATGTTAAGTTTTAAGATTTATAAAAATTAGAGCACATGTCTAATGTTTAAAATGAACCCTCTGTGATGTTCGTCAGGATATCCATTTGTTTAATTTTATGTAATTCTATGCTGGATAGACATTAATATTTAAATGCATTCCCAAATTATTCATTCCATAATACAACACTGTTGACGGTTCCAAAATGTTTTAATTTCTTATTGCATGTTTTGTTATAAAAGTATATTATTGAAGCACATTTACATTGGAGCTTTAATGTATTGTAACAATCATAGTGGCAGTATTATCAGTAGATGGTAGATCTGTATTAAAAGACAGGTATTTTTGTCATGAATATAGGATAAGCCGTTATTATGAACTTAGAATAAATCTAATTGATGGTTGTAAAGAAATGGAAGCCATTCTCATTTAATGTATGTTCCTTGCAGAATATATATGTATGAATAATTTACCAAAGTGTTGTATTTTATGTGAGGCTTACAATATGTAGTGTTATGAGCATATTTCTTTGCTATTCCTCCCTAACTGTAGGTCACAAAAATGTCATTTTTTTAATTGTCTTATTGCAGCAGATATACTTTTTTCAATTAAAATATCTTAGTCATGCATCTTTGTCAGATTTTTTTCCACATTTGTTTAACAGTGGCTGAACAAGTATGATTTGATGGAAGCAATATGATGTGTTATGTGCATTCTGAAAAGTTTAATTAGTAAAGCGTCCTAAGAGAATACCTAGAGCAATATAAAAACCCAGCAGTTATTGCTCAGTTATCAAACTACCAAAACACGTGAAGGCGCAAAATGTAAACAGAATGATTTTCATCAAACGTAACTACACGGTGCATTTAAGAAGCCCTCTATCTCCCATGTTAAACAGAATGTCTGCAGTAGGAAATCCTTGGTACATCTGGGGAAAATTAATCGATTATGTAACCTAATGTGACCCCTTGTTTTAAAGATATTGCTCAGTCAAAATCATATTTGTTCTGTAAAATCCAGTATCAATAGACGATGCCTTATCCATTGCAAGTGTGATCAAAATAACATTTATATTCTTCACATTTAATACTTATTTCACCTTTAAAAAAACATGCCGTCTCCTCAACTAAAACACAGGGTCACGTGATGTTGCATAATCGAATGATTTTCGCCAGACGTGCCGTGGATTTCCAACGGCAGACGTCCCATTTTTACATGGCAGAGATAGGCGACTTCTTATGTGCACCGTGCAAGTTACTTCTGATGAAAATCATTCGGTTGACATTTCTGGCATTCACGTGTTTTGTTGAGTATATGCCAGCCTCTTATTGCGTTTTATTTAGATTGCTCTACATAGTTTAATGCGCTGTTTGAAGGAAAGAGACTTTCAGAAGGCACTGAGCACATCATAATGCTTCTGTACAAGCATACTTGTTCAGCGACTGAGCATAACCTTTATTTAAGAAAGAAGACAGCATGGTATTTTTTATTGCTTGATATATTTTGTATATGGATTATAAAAATGTGATTGCCTTACATTTAGAACAGAAAGGACATCCTTTAATGATATTATTCACAAGTTTTTACAAGACAACTGTTTTTTGACTTTGCATTATATTATCTTTAATATGTGGACTCTCAAAATTAGAATATTGATTGGAAAAGTAGCTATACCTGGTGCCATAATCAACCAAACTCAGCTTTTGTCCCAGAAATTCCTTTGATCAAAATGGATTTCCATAAAAGTGACATCGGTTGTAGAATGTGATGAGAGTAGCTCAGTTTCATATACAGATGTGATCGCTGACAAACCGAAGTGTGACTAATTTATGTAGGTATTTGTAAATAAATTCATTGGATTTCTTTTTCATATAAATAAAAATATTGAAATCCTGTCTTAATATTTTCGAACATTTTCAATGTCCATCTTCTGAGACTTCTCCTTCGGACTTTTTCGTGATAATATTTTTCTGTGATCGCAGTATAAGATTATTCTTATATACGAGACAGTTTGTTTTACAGTTATATGACCGCTACTAATAATTTCAATTGATTTTTTTGGATCAAATTTAAGTAGACTAGTCACAATGCAAACTAATCAATTAGGCATAACGCAAACAGCTTCAGCCACATGGCCACGCTAAGAACGTATAAGACGTCGGTCGGGCTTGTTTCCATAGCTGTAAGAAAACCGTGCGAGCTCGAAATTAGACTAATAGACAGCATTATGTCGTGCGCGTTTCTTAGGGAGACAAAAAATTTAAGTGTCAGCTATTGCCTATAAGCATAGCTGTACATGTACGATATCTCATTGTTTTATTGGTATATCTTTGTTACAGGTGTAACAAATAAAAAGGTGTGTAAATGGTTTTCCCTACTTATTCTAATACCATCTCTGCATTGGTAATTCACCATAAAGTAGCCGATTGCCACAGCAGGAATAATG
>CM032666.1:43771858-43802067 GCA_019095985.1 Streblospio benedicti
TCTTTGATTGGTTCACGGCCTCGCCTCTACTTACTGACGCCAGCGTGCATCTGAATCTTGATAATGTTGTCACTACCCACTTCAATCACTTTGAAGGGCCAATCAAGGCGTCGTATCCATGGCTTAAAAAGGTGGTTGCGAGGGGTGTTTCAGCCCCTCGCTCGCTTGCGCCCGGTGTTAGGGTCCCGGCCTTTCCCCGAGTCGGAAGGAGAGGTGGACTAGCCGCGTCCCTGCTCCCCACTTCTTCTGCTCGCATGGTGGCGAGCGATTCGCGGACCGATCCTCTTTCACCGCCCGCCCGAAGGCAGCGACAGGTCGGCCTTTCTTCATAGCCGGTGGCGAGTGCGATACCGCAGTTTTGCCCTCTCTGCTCGCGCTGCCTCCGCCTCGCTCTCATCTGTCATCTCACTCCATGTTTTGGACTGCACCAGGTAATGGGGATCAACTCGACTTCCCAGTCAGTGATCTCTCGCGTCGTACGCCTCCAGAGCTCTGCCCGTTGTTCCTTTCTTGACCGGGGCTAACGCCCGCCCAAGATCCCTTCCACTCTTGCCTCATTTCATTTGCACCATCGCGCCCTGTCTCTGCAATTTTTCTTGCAAATGGCGGTGCTATTGTTCTGCAACACTTGAGAAGTACCCTTTTTGGCAGTCGAGTGTCAGGTCGTAGGCGTGAGAGTCGCACTCTCCCACCCACCGTAGCGAAGTCCTGCTTTCGTTCCGGAGGAAAGTCACAGACTGGTCCCAGGAGTAATGCGCATTCTGTGGCGCCTCCCATGAACTGCGATTCCTCCAAGCGACAGAGATGGGTCCACTTCATCTCCGCGAAGCCCCAACTGATGTGCAGCCCGGAGGTACTCTAGCGAGCCCTCCCAATGCCGTTTTCCTTGTACTCGCTGTAGGGGCGCTCGCTTTTGTCACCCTACTTTCGTCGTCCTCGATGCACCCTGGGTTCGTTTTAACCGACCCAGACATGTCGCCCCTGCCACTTCCTGGCTGGCGTCACCCTTCTTTCCATCCCCGATTGTCGGTTTCCCTGAACTCCTGTAACCCCTAACTCTTGTGAGTCGGGACCCAGTTGATAGCCGGTTCCAGTGCGTCGCTGG
The DNA here is from genome assembly GCA_019095985.1 of Streblospio benedicti. NCBI lineage: Eukaryota > Metazoa > Annelida > Polychaeta > Spionida > Spionidae > Streblospio > Streblospio benedicti. Next base: position 43,772,964 of record CM032666.1, read on the forward strand.
TTCTCACCAGCAGACGCTGCATCCCCGAGCACCTCTTCCTCCGTTTCCTCGCTGGCCTGGCTGGCTGTTTCCTCTCCCTCCTGGAGATCCGCACCCGTTTTCTTCTCAGATGTCCGTCGTCCCCCCTACTGGGGGCAGCGGGCGAGGTCTGCTCGTGGTGTACCACGGTCACACCCGTCAGAGACTTGTTCCCGCATCAGACTGCGTCAGCACGGGGTCTTCTGTAGCCGTTGATGTCAATGTCCCGGCCTGTGGCAGCAGCTGCGGTAGGGAAGCAGTGCGGACGAAAGGATCTGCCTGCACCCCGCCCGCCCCATACCACTCCATTTCAAGGTCAGGGCATTGGGGCTGCGTGTCGTTGGTGGTGAGAGCTCAACCTCACTCAATGGTTGGCGAGCTTTCTTCGCAGCCTTGCGCTTCTTCTTCGCTCCTTGGCGTGGTACGCGACCTCTCGCTCCCCCCTCCCGACATAATGTGGCGGGGTCTGCGATGGTCGACTTCGTGGTGCTTTAGGTATCGCGTCTTGTGACCCTATCTCTTCCTGCTGTTCAGTCGGCAACTGGGCAACATCGCCCCTGCGACCACTCCAGGCTAAGCCGCCGGCGGATAGAGTGTTCGCGATTCCCGCGAACCACCCTTCTGAACGTTGGGGTCGGACATGGTGACTGGATCTCACATTCGCATCGCGCCCGTAGGCGTGTACCGTCCGCGAGATCCTGGTCACGGCACCAAACTGTAAACAAAGTGGAGTCGGTCGCGTACCCAGCTTGATGACTGGGTCGCGCTCTGTGCTGATTTGACGCCATGAGCCCAAAGCTCGACGCACGACGGACGGCTGACTCCTAGACGATGTTGGTTCCCTTATTACTCTTCGTTGTGTTAACTGGTACCCCACGTACAGGCCACCGTCCAGCGTACTGGGCGAGTGCCTGGTGACTAGCAAGCCGGGTTTCACGACGGGCCCCCCCACGGAAGGGGACTTCGCACCGGTGCTGACACGCAACGATCAGGGCGTCCCTTTACGAAGCCATGCGGTCCCAGGTGCGGGAGGAGGGGGTTTGCCACCGCTAACCCCGTCAAATAAGTAAAGAAGGCCTATCCCCGAAGGAATAGGTTACCACCCCTACGTGCTATCTGACTAGCGTCTACAAGGAAACTGAGGCCCTAATGTCCAAGTCTCAGTACTGTAGTATACAGAGTCCTTAATCCTACAGTGGGCTTAAGAAGGCATAACAACAAGGTGTGTGTAACAAAGGGGATAATATACCTAGTCCAGTGCAACTTACATACAACTACTTTATACTCTTGAGGTTGCTGCAACCTCGGCACTGGAGACCTACTGCGAACTAGTTTCGTTACAATAGTAGGAAATACTCACATTATCATCAATATTTGGGGGCGGGGGCTAAATATTGTGTCCGAACGTTCATACAGATATGGCATATGCCACAATGCACTCATATTTCTTATAGCTATGGCCATTAACCATACGATATCCATTATACTATTACTATTGCAAAAATACACACAGAGATTATGAGAATACTACATTTCTGAACTTATATTTCAGCAGCACGTATACATAATATGTGTAGCGATGTATAATTTATGCAGCTAATAGTGATTTAATTAAAGAAATTACACTTAGCTATATCGATTGATTTACACGTCTCCCCCAAAAAGCCAACTATGTTAAGAGTCTAACTGTATGGTGCCGTTTTGCTCTTACAGCTATGGCTTCAAGCCGAGGGGTGCTTTAAAACTCGAATTAAAGAGGGGTACACCTAGAAAAAGAAAAGAAAAATAACAACGCAAACAGAAACAGCACAAAAGAACACAAAAATCCCATATGTACATGTGCACATCTCATGTCCACAAACAGCTTTTGGTAACAACCCTGAGTTAACAGCCCTATCGGCCTTCGTTGGGAGTTGAATTTGATAACATTTTTATAACCTCAAATAGGGATAAATCGTGTCCAAGACCGATTCAACATAACATATGAATATTTTTGGATGAAGTGTTATTTCTCCATGAAATTGAGGAAAATAATGACCATGTTTTACTTTTGGACTTAATTTTTTTTTTACAATCTTATTTATGTATAAAAGTTACACTTTGTGATGCAGTGAAAATGTAAGATATGAACATGCAATGAAAAACTTATTTTAAGAATCACAACAATTGGTTATATACTAAAGTTTTCCCTGTAGATCTCCAGAGGTGATCTCGGTGGCGATTAACCGTTTTGATTTTACCCATTTTTGATAAGCATGCATGCATATACACTTTTATAAAAACAAATGAAAAATAACTTGTGAACTACTCTAAAGACTTTTTGTTTTCTTAAGAGCATTTAATGGGATTTTTGTGATCCAAGCATAACGTTTAGGTACATGCATGCATATCAAGAGATAGAGAAAACATAACTATTTCAAATATAATGCGTCTTCATGTAATGGTGATATTATCCGATTCGCTCACGTCGAGGTGGGATTTCAGCAGCTGAAAAAAGTACATGTCCCATGCCTAACAAAAATGAAAAATCATCCGGGCCCCCCTACTTTGCACCTTGAAAAAAGTACCTGTCCCCCTACCAAATGCACCGGTCCCCCATCCTGGTAAATATTGCACCGTCCTTAAGTATCTTGTAAAAGTTATAAAGCAAATTTCGTGTCGACATTGGTGATAATACGATTTATTGGCAGTGACATACATTTACCTTTCATATGTTTCAAATTTCTCTGAATAACTTTGATAGACATCAAACATTTAAAAAGGTGGTACTTAGATAATAGTTATTCGGCGAAGCCTCTTTTTATTTGAAATTCGTATATTAGTATTGTCTCTAATTTTCTATTCATGTTCATAGACTTTTGTTGCGCATATTTTTTTAGCGATGAAATAAAGTATATGTCGTAAAAATATATCTTAGAGGGTATCCTCCAATTATGCATCAGTACCTTATAATTACACATACTGAAAAACTGAGAGAATAGCATGGATGGAAATGGTCAAAAATCGAGTGAACTTACGACTTAAAAAGATCACTTGTGGGCTAATTCCCACAACAATCTAACCTACATCTCTGAAAACTTACAAAATAAAAAAAGTACAGGCGCTCGCGGCGATAAAGATATAGTATAGCATAATTAATTGTATTTCCAGTTCATCTGCAGTGACAAATTTTAACATCAGTCGGTCATATAAAAACCTATCTTGTACTAAAAGTTAAAGATGTCGAAAGCAGACCACTGACTTTGCACCAGAAATGGCGGTATAACATGCCACTGTGTTTTATTCCCTGAACAACACACATAAATTTGAATTACTATTAAGGTTTACGTTTCATAGATCCCAAGATTCCCCATCTATATTGGTTATCATATTCAAATGAAATGGTTAATTTGGTGACTGATCTGGTTTAACGTATTCTATAATATCTTTGATATAAGTTAGTAAGACATGCCAACATACCGTGAATCTAGAAATGCACCAGACAAGTGTCCGCTATGGGCAAGTCATAATATATAAACTACCACATAATATATAAACTACCACAACATTGTATGTACAACTCTAACATTCTGTTTTGAGCACTTTTCATATTTTTCTTCATCGATCGGTCCGAGTAGATGATAGTTAACAACTGTGCCTAGTTTGGGCAATAATATGCTTGCGGCAGTTTAAATTGCACACTGTCGCGCTAAGCTGGACGCGCGAAACCGGTGCTATGGAAATTGCCATTAAAAGTAGAATATGGACACGAAAACTATAAAATTGGCTCCAGCTTCGTTTAAGGTATTCACATTGAGTAAGATTTCCATTGTACTTTGTAAAACGTATGTAGGTGTTACGATTTGAGGTGAACCCATAGTTTCGCTTTGAATCATAATAGGGATATTTCATTACTGTGGCAGGTTAAGATTTAAATGTGAATCACACACACGTGCACTGTTTCCCTACAATCCCGTGTAATAAAATGCGATGAGTCAACTCTATAAATGCACGTGCTCCTTTGTAATTTACTGACGTCGGATTTCCTACTGGGGAAAACACACGTCGGTTGGTTTTAATTGCATATGGCTGAGAGGTTATAGTATGAGTATATAAGGAGTGTAGATTTGACACGGTGACATAACAAAGCAGACGACGTCGCAAACACGGAACCGGTCGGCAATTCGCGGTGATTTATTATACGTTCCCTGCAAAAAGACAGATTCATCTACCAGCACAAATGATTATTCGTGTACATTGATTACGTGACATTGTGTGCCATGTTCTCAATTCACCTCTCACCACATTAGGCTACTCAAAGTGTCTGCCCCAACAAATACACGAGGCCTCCATAAGAAAATGATTTAAGCAGTTGTTGTTGTTGTTGTTGTTGTTGTTGTTGTTGTTGTTGTTGTTGTTGTTGTTGTTGTTGTTGTTGTTGTTGTTGTTGTTGTTGTTGTTGTTGTTGTTGTTGTTGTTGTTGTTGTTGTTGTTGTTGTTGTTGTTGTTGTTATCATTCAGACAATTTAATACTAAAACAAAAATAGCATTACTCAACAATCACAAGCAATAAAGCGAACGACAAAAGTTCGGCATCGCTCGGCAGTTGCCGAATCACCGCGAATACTACGACGGAGAAATCCCTCCGCTTCGCAGTAATGATGGCCGCCCCAAACCAGACGGCAATTTGACGAGAACCGTTCCCCTTTAAAACGGATAATTTACAATATATTCAAAAGATACGCATTTTTACGGATATTAGGATATCGTTTATAAGGTGTGTGTCTTTCATATAATCGTCTAAAAGTTCGCAAAATGTTGCTGAAAAGGTTTTTTTCAGCGGGTTGTTTCCAGGTAGAATCAGGGTGTGTCATTTTTTTTCGCCTGTGTAATTTTCAGGTAGTTTCTGTGAATATTCGAAATGATTGGTTAATATATACATTTGTGTGGAATTGTATGGATAGTATTTTTTGTTAGTGATGGAATGACCGGCGTAACAATGGGATGCATTGAAAAGAAATACAAACTACTGTTATCTAAAGGTACCAAGCAACACCAGATGTGTTTCAACACGACCTAATTTATTTAGCGAAAAGAACAAAAATATCATTTAACGCAGACAGTTTTCACTCCAACTGAAGTCTATAGTGGTAGACAATTGTGTATGCAGTTTAGCGGTTTAATAAGATTGTCCATTTTGTCTCGTTCCGTGTAATAAAAGGTAAATAAACCAATCCCGCATAAATAATGAGGTGGAATTTCGACGGACACAGGCGAGTTTTTATTGCTGGTCTGGGAACGAATTATTTGCACAAAATCTTCTTGAATTTTATGCCCCTTCCTCTCTCTACCGTTCTTTGTATTATAGAACTGCATTTATACAAATTATGAATATCATAAACCTAGGATTTGATGTGAACACACGGTCTGATATTCATTATAAAATGAGACCGTCCATTTGGGCAGACATTCTGGAATCAATAAGAATGTATGGAAATTTAACATTGTTAACGTTGAATATAAATGATACTGATTGTTATAGTATATATTCTACACAGACAACAGTTTGTATTGTATGTAAACGCGTGTATAGCTATAAACAAATGAAATGGTGTCTAATACGGGAAGGTGTTTGTCAAAAGAAGATCCGACGCATTTTTAATGAGATCACTCTCATGAAGATATTTTATATTGCATACGAAAATGCACATGGATTATTTTACATTAAAATATGAAAGAAGTTTCAATCGTAGATTATAGTTTAAAAGTGAACATTGTTAGTCCAATGAGTAGAAGTAAGTTCGACAATATGATAGGTTCAGCGAATATATTGGCACTATTCCCAAACGCATACATTATATTACAAGGTCAGTGGCACTATTTCCCAGGCTAAATTGTATTGTATTGTATTACAGGACAGCATCCGCCGATATATATATATTTGATAAATTCCCCTTTAAAATGTGGAAAAAATATATGACAAGAAATATATAGCTCGATATATTTCAGATACATTGTAGTATAGATAAGTTAGTAGCGAATATGCTGTTGGTGTGTACTGCAGAGTGCGTCGGTGTGCACCTTTCCTCCACCGTTTACTAATAAGTTATAACCAAATATATAAACATATATAACCAAATGTTCACCACCTGTAATTGCACATGACGGTACATACTACTACACAGACATGCAATCACGTGCACACGAGAATTCGTCACCCGTGAAAGCAAAGTTGATATTTATAACCATCGGCTAAAACAGATCGTCAAAAGCAAAACAAGAACAAAATATGATGTCACCTTCCGCTTAGACTCTCAGACCGTGGCTTGTTTGCCATGACGTGTTCACGGCATTTGGATCCTAGGAGCAAGTAAATAGTAAATAAATAGGGTCGAGGTTTAGGTGACTCCCTGTGCTGAGATCAGTACGCGGGGCTTCCCAGCTTACAAGACGCATGTTCAGGACAGAACATTAACACTGAGGGTATTCACACTACATGTACAGCTAAAATAAAAGGTCACTTAACCCAATGAAATGTGTTCTGCATTATTATTTTTAGCACTTGACCGTCGAATTTACGTTTAGAACTACATTTTTGTACATTATAACATATAACCGCCAATATTATCCACGTGTCACTCGAGAATGTTTACATTATTATTGTGTATGCGAGGAAAAAAATAAATCAAAATTGGAAATCAATGACCATTGATTGATGATGTTCAATGGAAAATGTGACCAGCTGCCGTCTGCCAATAGCCCCGGCTCTGTGACCACATCATACGACTTGTACCCAGGGGGTTATTATTTTCTGTAGAATACAGTAGTCACATGCATTCATTTGGCAGACTGTTCTGTTATCAAATGTTTGAAGCAGTTAAAAGTTTTTTTTGGTGTCAGTTTATACAGTTGGTCTCATAATAAACGAGATGCACATAGGCGTACAGAAGCAGGTAATTGAATGCGGTTCTTCCGTACTACTGAACACATCTGCTGGTTCTGTGATTTGAGCTGAGTCAATAATGCACCTGCCATGTTTGCCCAATCAAATATTGATAATCCACTGGAGATCATCGCGATAATCCACGGTACTATCATACATCAGTATCATTTGGTCAATGTATGTGGACAGGTATGTGTGATATGCAGGGGGTAGGAGGCGTCTACATCGATCCATGTACACGTACTTGTGTATCATCAGAATGTTGGTCATCAATGTGTACCAAAATGACATGGTACTTCCGTGACGCTTGTAAACAAAATATGTCTATCACGGGCAGGATATGCTTAATGCATAAAAACAAAACCATGCACGTCCACCGATGAATGTATTATCTCACAAGTACAAGTATGTAACCCGTAGAAACGTTATAACTCCCGTATGCACGCGCGCACTTTGAACAGCTGCGAAAGCGGTTGTATAAACTGCTTTTTAGTAATAAGTTCTATATGCTTTTGGGGCTATCATTTATTATGACTCACGGGAGTATGCAAAAATTAGGCGCGCGGATGGGACTTAAACATGTCAGGCGCACTTATAAGAGGGTCTAGAGGGGGGGGGGTGTCCTGATACCACTTACCACTTAAATTTTAGCTCATTTCCCACTTCACACTTAATATTTTCATTTCCAACTAAAATGGATACTTTTAATGAACATGTTGTTCACTTTTAAACAAAATAACCTAATATTATAACGACCAATTTTAAATTGTTATAAATTTACGTGCAAGACCCCAACTCGCGCATTTTTTTATAGTTTCCCATTAAAATTAGAATTTGTTCCCACTTAATTTTGGTAATTTTCCCACTTCCCACTTAATTGCCCAAATTCCCACTAACCACTTAATTTTTGCCAATTTCCCACATCCCACTTAATTCTAAGGCCATTTCCCACTGTCCACTTAAAGGGCATCGGCACCCTCTTATAAGGCCGTTCGGAAAATAGGTGGTCATTCTATGTAGGTAGGAGGTGGGGTGGGGTGGGGTGGGGGGGGGGGGGTGCGGGGCTGGAATTGTCCAACAAATGTAGTCGGAGGCCTGGAAATCGTACCACAGTGGCTTTATTCTTCATACTTCATGCCTCCATAATAAATGGAGACCCTTTTATTACATGTACAAAACTATACGTGCCGACTGCAAAAAGTATAGCACACAGACGTGCATCCTGGATACAACGTTATCTTTGTCGCTGACTCACTGGGTTAGGCAACTGATAATGACGGGGACATCACATTATAATAGTGACGATTACAAACATATGTAGAGAAAAATCTAACACGAGTCATGTTTAGGCTGAAGAGCATGAAGGGTTTTGTCATAGATTAAGTCAGGGAGACTTACAAATTGGCGATATATGCACGTCTGTTTACATACAACCATAACACTGACCAGTCCATCCCTACAGTTCCACTGTATTATAATTAACATCATGTGTGACATAACTTTGATAAAGAGGTGTTGACCAGGGCGCTATTTCTGTGGTCATTGATGTTGTAATTACTATGTAATCATAGACTCGTAGCACAATTTGTCAACCAGCACAGCGTTAGTCATGTTATTGGAACGTCAATTTAATAAAATGTCATCAAACAAGTAAGGAGAAGTCAATGCAAGAGTCTCTAATAGTTCATGTCCGATATCATGTATGATTATATGCCTACATCGGTAATTTTAAGTGGGCCTATTACTTGCAGAAATCCAGTGAATGAAAACTTTTTGATAGACAGTGAACACATTGTTATAGGAAATCTCCTTTATACAAGACAGACTGTTGTGGAGAAATGGGCTATATTGTAAATATTTTAATGAATACTTTGATTGATACGCCTTCCTTCTACTGTAAGAAGGAAGACAAAACAGGATAAAACCGAAACAATGCAACTCTTCAATGTTGTGCATTTCATTGTGATATCAATTTAACCTTTATGTTTATTGTCACTGTCTTCTCCTCCTCACATTTCTGCAAGCACATAGTCCAGAACAGAGACCAGAACAGTTTATGCAGCACAAGCAGGGTTGGGTTTCGCGAGAAAGTATCAGAATTACAAATATTAGTGTCATGTTTTCATGGTGTAAGAATAAGTATCAATGACCTAATTAAAATGAATTCATGCCATGCATTTCAAAACGTTTGTTTTTATACGAGCCCTTTAAATGCATTGCAATAGCCGCAACTGGTTTGTTAAGTTTAAACATCATTATCTGTATATAAAGGCATGCACACATTGCACACCAGTATAAACACATAAAACCTCAAATATATTCAGGTTGGTACCCATTCATCACTATTTTGATCAAGGCATTGGTGATGGCACAATCACAGCTCCTTATTCGTGATATTCCTTTGCTTAAAAACCAAGTGAATTTTTATTATGTGCACAATTTTGGTTCACTTCGTGTTCTCTATGTAGTTTATTTTATTCTTTTTTGCATTGTATTGTGGTTGTGGCGGTGCATTGGCAGTCACAGCACGAGCTTTTATATGCCCATAATTATTCATAACATATTAACAATAGAACTATGCATGCCTTACACACCTGCTGAATATGGTCATAGGTTGGGAGTTTACAGGATTTAGGTACATGGACGCACGTGATTGCACTTTGTTATGTTTCAATTTTACCATTTTATGCGCCAATGCAGAGTTATGGAACGAGAAACAAAACTTTTGTGATTCAATTAGAGGAAAACAACAAAAACGAATACAATGTTAGCATTTTTCTCTAGATAGTTGTATATAGGCAATATGACTTCGCCATGTTACTGGTGGTAGACTATCATCAACATTTTCGTCAAACCAAAGTCACGTGTTGCAATTCATTCCAGATCCTTGCAAATTTTCACAGAAACAAAGACGAGGGGCTTGAACTGTGTACATGCAAATATGCGACACGGGAGACGTGGGGACTTCAAATATGTAATAGGATTGCTAAAAGTTGCAGGACTTAGATTATGATACTGAACTAGTCTAAACAGACGACAGACTTCCGTAATTTATGCACATTTCATGTAGATACATTTCAAGAGGGAACCATGTTTCTGTTTAACAAATATCATGCACTGGTGTGAAAAATCAAATATTCCGTGATTGGAAAGTACACTACAGTGCACATCATGACCCTGTTATAACAGGACAGCAAAACAACTGAGCTCTATTCACTGGAAGTTCTATTCTGGTTCACGTAATTAAACTATTCAGAGCTATACAAATTTATTCATAAATAGCGTGCTATTTCAAGTGACTTAATGACGCCAAGAGCTCCTGGGGCATTGGGACAACAAATAACGTTAATGGGTAAACTATTTGTCACCGAGAATGCACAAAGAGCTTGTTTTGTTTCTGACACCGAATTGTCTCAACCAAAGAGGTACAACTAACACCAAAATCGTCATCAATTATGCGCGCAACTGTAACAAACCTACAAATACTGGCAATACTTAAAATATATTGTTAGCATCGCTGACGACGCTGTATCATCGAGATAGTAGAATCGTTTGCGTCTCAATGTACAGTGTATACGGTGTACGTGTTGCGGACAAACTATAACTCTCACGAATTAATGAATCGATTAAAAATGATATATGACATGAGAAGCCAATAAGATTCTTCGATTTTTCGATTTTTGTCAATTCGTCCATTAGAGGGACCCTCAATTTAGACATGATTACAGCATTTTCTGAAAGATTGTTACGTATTGAAAATCGTTGCTAATTAAAGTATTCATACCACAGAGTCGTTTAAGGTTCATTCACGGCATTTTGAGCAATATAGATTCAAAACACTTTGAAACATGAATAACTGTATGTATATTTTTGTACCCAAGTTTGCTTGTGAATTCAATTTTACTCTCACTGTTCTGCCAAGGAAGCTCTTACCACTGTATTGAAACATAAACCGTCAAATTCATATTTACATAACTAGTGACCATCACATGCACGTACTTTGATATTCAGAGTGCGCGTTCCAGCAAGACATTTTCAACGATTTCCAACACAAGGCACTTCCACTTTCTGTCCGTGTTGGAGAAATCTCTTCAACATGGGTATGATAAAGCAGTGTTGGAAGCTAGTAGCTGTGAGCAGTTTAGGACAAATAAACGATATTTTTTTACTGTGATATACTGAGTAAACGTATACCATGTGAGCTGTCATATATGGAACTGTTTTATATATCTGTTGTTGATAGTACAACAACAGTAACACGCCTAGCTAGCAGGTCATGAATTGTATTGTTTTGGTAAACAAATTTACACACGCTATTTCGTCGTAGAATATGGTCTCATTTGATTATATTTTCTTTCTTCTATTTCTACTGTCTTTTGTTTCCTATGTTCTAAACTGGAACCACTTTAGAACATAAGACAGTAGAATTGGAAGAAAGAAAATAGAATCAAACTGTGCATTTTGATGTGTTACCATTTTATGTCCACAAACGGTTACCGTCTTCTAGCCTGCTAAGTTCAAGCACGAGCACATGTAAAACGTTATCCTGTGAAAGGTGTAGTCAGTGTGGTGTGGTGATAGAATAAAATGTTCTACCAAAGACATCAGATTCTCTATAAACATTTGCTATAGATGCATCATTCAATAAAAGCATTGATTGAAGACACAGTCGGTGTATTTGTCATAAATACGAGCTCAAACAACAGGCCATTAAAGGACAATTGGACGGTAAGTAGATCCAATTAGACAGAGGGGGGGGGAGGTTACAGAGACTTGGAGTTTTGACTTTTGTTAAGCTCTAGTGATCCATGCTGGGAGCCGTGCAGGGACAATCCAGACAATTCATAACCGAGTATTCATGCCAATATTCGAAATTTGGCATGCATGGACATTCCATTGGTGCACCTATATTCGTAGTGGCTGACAACTAATGAGGCCGCCATGCAATATAGATGAGGTGAGCTTTGATGATGGATTTGTGCCCCGTCAATAGAAATGCAGCTGCCGCTACATGTGCTGTGAGGTGGTTTCTTACTGTGGCAGTCAAGTCCATCAGTTGGGAGTTCCATAATAATGTGCGTGTGCAATATTGATGGAGTACGGTCCGTTGTTTATAAGCCTACTGTAGTTTAGAAAACAGCTTTTAAGTGTTCTTTGCTAATTTTTAGAAAGTGTGTCCATGGTAGTATGGAATACTTGCTACTTTTTATTCTAAAACTAGAAGATTAAGCAACTCAGTGCGGTTTTCTTCACATGAACTGCAATGCCATTATGATTATTTTCTTGTTTTGTTTTCTTTCAAAGACACTTTCAAACATGAATGTGCAAATGAATGTGACTCTATTGAACTCCGCTTTTTTGCAATAACCTCTGCTCATTCCACACCTTCAAAGTAACCATTATATAGCTTTCTCCAAGTGTAATGAGCCAGAATGTTGTAATAGATTGATAAGGAAAAGAGCAGACTGAGCCATGAAGTCGTCTGCGCACCATAGTGATATCCTTCCGCCTGTCATGTGCGCGGTAATAACATCGTGGGTAAAGTGCTCTGTTTCAGCATGGCGGACAACATAGTGTATGCTTGTTACAAATCATGCCATTGTTCTCTATCTATGTCTTTTACCCTTTGCCTTTTGCCGTTGTCCAGTAGAATAATTAGAAAACATAAAAATAGCTCACTTGCTTGTCTTACACCACTACTCTGAAGTCTGGACTCTTCTTGGGACAAAATTGATTGCTGTATGAACAAGTAATAGTATCATAAATGTTAGGGCGTTCATTGTGTTTAGCATAGACCAGGCAGACCCCTGACGGTGCGTGTCACAACACCGCACGGCCACTGTAAACACGGTCCTCCCGCGGGCCACGAGGCGGCCACGAGGATAAAGGTTCCGTAAACATTAAGGGGTACAGTGGCAGGTTTGTTTTAACATAGAGATCATTTTGTACCTGCAACATATATGAAATTAGATAATGAAATAAGGTAAGATGATAGATGAACGTTAAACTAACAAACCGCACCCACAGTATTCGTATAAACATTTGGTGGAATGTGGAACAGGTGCGTAAGAGCATAATTGAATAATTTAACCCTAAGAGCAGTCGGAACATGCAATTTCAATACTTCTTTCATGGTCACATCCCCTATTTTTTTTTATTTCTAACTCATACCGCGGACGTACAGGCATACACGGCACATCAACTGTATTTACAGTATGCATGATATTCAGCCATTAAATAGGCCTACTCTACAGTATGGATAGCTTACCTCCTCCATTCCACCTGTTATCTGGTCGTACTTGAGCGTCAAGCACGTGCAGGTGTACGTTGTTAGCGTACACTGTAAGTGTACACCAGCTGTAAGATTGCACACAGTGGGGGAGTGTACGCTATTGTACACCAACTTTGAGATTTGTGCACAGCAGGGGAGAGTGCATCTGGTTATGCTCACCCGCTGGCAATACTGCTTTACAATAACTACAGAGTTTATTATACACAGTGTAGCGGTCAATTATATTTTTGTCAGTTTATGTACTATTGCGTTTTTGGTATTTAGCATTGTGCAGAAACTTAAAAGGGAAGTATTTCTTGTACTTTCCCATTGTTGCAATACTAGTGTTTAACACGTGTATCTTATTTGCTGTTATCTTTCAATGTAAATTGATCAAAGCATGGTCTAGTCCAACAAATACTCTGTCAATATCTAAATACTTGACAATGTCACCAACTTCGATTCAGTATGTTGCCCGAATTGCTTTTTCCAGGTTGATGCTGACTATTGCAACTCAAAACGTATCACCGACTGTAACTTTCAAAGTGTTGGTTTTTTAATGGTGCATATGTTAACTTCACAGAGCAGGTATAACTTAATCCTAACTATACAGGTTATAAATGGCACAGTCAAATTCAAAATGAAATGAAAACCTAAACTTCCGAGCGCAGATCACACACAGAGGTGGTCAGTATCACCGGGCTGCTCGCCTACGCACGTGTTCGACTGTAAATACAATTAAGAGCCAATAAAACCCATGGTTCGTGCGTTAGAGGTGTAAGAGACGTGGCACACATGTGTGGTATCAAGAACTTCACAAGATCCTTAACCACAATTCCATGCGCAGTACCGTATGTTCAGACAATTGGCGGTAACAGCAGGCCACCTGCAGTAACAAATGAGAACCTGGCCAGAAAATCACAACTTCGGTAATGGGCTCCCCATGGTGTGTGCACGCCGTAGGTGCAGCCGGGATTCATTTAGTTACCGTGGAAGAGCTGGTATAGTGGGATGGACATATGAATACATATACTGCTTATATTTTACTGTTTAGTGGCATTTACTCAACATTCAGTTCAGCGCAGATGCAACATAATAAAGTACCTGTTCATGAGCGCAGGCGATAATTGTGAAGTAATTATGGTCATAAATGCGCACCGGTTGACCCTGAAGTACGGAAACAAATAAGATGAATACGCCCAAAACTAATTAATGTGTATATATTATTTTTTCCTGTCATAACAACGGAGTTGCACCTTATCTGAGGACCCCCCCCCCGCTCTAAGCGCTCTCTTCCTGTGTCAGGTATAGCCAGTGAGAGTATACATGTACGTATAGTGCGCAATCAGGCAGTGAGGCCAGCACAATTAGTGCTTTTAATGACAGTGACACCTGCGGCTCTAGCTGACTAGGTGCGGCTCATGGCACGTGCCTATATTGGGACACTTACCTCATCCAACGAATCCCGACTAATGTACATGAGCTCATATTATGAAGGGCTTATATGGTCTAAAATTCTTACGGAGATTGAGAACTAGGGCCGATGCAACAATACGTCTTATGAAAGATTTTCAAATAAGTTGCGCTGACTGTAAGGAATACAATGTCGCCTGTTAGTGTATGCTGGTGCACGCACAGAGCTCAGAGAGAAAACAGAACAACGTGTGAGTAGAATACGGCAATTCTATTATCACAGGACATTGAGGCTCCTCATACAAATAGTGATATCACATGCACCGAACAATACTGGCTTGGGAATCATGCCTTTGTAATTGTAACTCACTATAGTTATATATTGCGGATGCACATATAGAAAAATACATGTATGCACTTCCATGAAATTAAAAATATTTATGGTTTGTAGGCCTACTCGTTAGATAGGCACACAAAACCAACAAAACTATTGATGACAAACGTTTCCTCTACGGACAACGCCTCTTAGTAACACAGTCTACAGTCTGAACACGCGGACATCTAGAGACAAGAGATAGAGCCACTAAAAGCCGTCAATTGTGAGCCCGTTATTGTATCAGATTCCATACGTTGATCCATTGCGACCCCATTTTATCATGTGGCAGTCGCCATTGTGTCACGTGACACTAATGGGCGACATTCAATCTCGGCTTCCTCTTTATGGCACAATTATCACGTGGATCAATTCTCCACATTGTTACACGAGGCATGGACATTAGCGTGGAATCCACGTGCGCTGTAGCTGGAATTTCTTTCACTAAATACACTTTGTACAGAGTAGCTACAAGAATAATATCCTGTGTTGAATCATCAAATCTAACTACATGCAATATAGATCTATATCAGCATATAAAATTACCCAGGTGCATTTTACAAAAATTAAAAGCAACTTACACGTACTTCTAAACCATTATAAGCACACATTGTTCAATTATTTACAGGCATTCTCAATTCGAAAGAAGAAAAAACCCATCAAGGGGTAAAACCAGTACAACCCCAACAACTAGCTTACTATGAATGTTCTCAAAACGCGTAGAAATACTAAATATTAGTATGTTATAAACAGAAGGAAAACAACAACGACAACAACTGAATGATTTTAGGGGACAGGCAGCAGCTTCTGCCTGCTGGTAAATCTGGCCGCACAGCGAGCAATACAGCGCCGGGAAACAATTACGTGCAGCACAAGGCGGCCAGCGGTCATAATACAATTAGTGAGCGGGCGGGGGCAGGGGAGGGTGTAATGTGGGAATTATGCTGGCTCTAGTGTAGCTACCTATATCAACAACCCTTAACACAACAGTCCAAATTTGTTTCAATTGACATTCATGAGCGTATTTTTGAAGACAAATATACAAGATGGCCACCAATATGGCTGGCAATGAAATAACGTCCAGAGTAAGAGAAAATCAGGAAATGCTTGCATGCAGTTGTGTTGATAATGGCTTTATTGGTCTCTTGGTGCACATAAGATGTGTGTCACTAAAGTTGATGCAGTATGAAGCAGACGCACAGCTGTTTAACCAATCTTTATTCAGTCATTTTTACTTGGGTTGCATGGTACAGATATCACACTACCACTATGCATGCACTTATTTATATTCACTACATCAATAAAACATACATATATTTAGCTTATGACATAGAGCTTTTCATGGTTTTCCGAATCAGAAGTTGATAATGTTCATTGCATTGTACATATTATTACAGCAATTATACAATGTAGGTGTGTGGGAGATGCTACTTGGGATGGATGACTAAGGTAAAAAAAACCTTCACACACATCGAAAACACGTGCACTACTGGAGCCGTTTTACGTCATTAATATTAGAAAAGTATACAGAAAGTATAAAAATACATCCCATAGCAACCATACTCATACTCGCAGCTTTCAATCACTGGGTCTGTTGCCCACATGATCTATTCTGCACACTCTATCGCGCAATGTGCAGTGACGCGCGCCATACAACACTCATGCGTAATGACCGTGATGATACAGGCTACTAATTGCTGGAATTGCTGTTTAATTCTATTCCAGTTTGTATCTGTTTCACGTATCTAAACTATTTCAGCATATCTTTTTATTGTTGTCTTGCAGAACATACCCATGCGATTGTATCATTTTGAAAAGGGGGCTAGTGAAAGATTCTATGAATATGCTAGAAAGATGTGAGATAGATCTACAGAAAGTGAAAGATTCTGTTTTAGTTATTTAATTCCTTGTTGAGCCGTCTTGCTCCATCGGATCTATGATACAAAAGCACTAGACTACAAGTGTTCAGCTTCCAGTAATGGACGCTATATAAAGACGGACCACAGTTGACCACAGCAATAAATGCACAGAGAGTATAGAGATGCATTGTTCATTCTCAAATGTAATTCATGAAATATGAACGACCGAGCCATATGTTGATGTCTTGTGCATATAGAATGTATGTCAAATATGCATATAACATGTATTTATAAATTTTACGTTTTTAATATTCAAATGAATTTTCACATTTTCAGATTTAATCACTGCATACCAACAAAGAATAAGCAGTAAGTAAGAGGATTTTTTGTGCTTGCTTATAATAAGTAATACTACTTGATTGTTATATTGCTGCAAAAAGGGCCAACGTGACATTATGCGAGTTAATGAACTCTGGTTATCTGAGGTATGCATGCATAGCGATCTAGTCGTCACCAGTCAATGCAACATACATCAGTTTTTCCATTGCCATCTTCTACAACACAGTTATCAATTGGTCGTCTCTGTGTACAATTTTTGTTCCCAATCCAGTTAGTCAGTCGAAAGCCTCAGCACAGCACACACACAGCTCATTCCATTAATCTATTTAGCTGTCTTACCATTACTGTAGCAACGATTGGGTAGCAGACCACTGCCAAAAGATTGAGCTTTCAATGGCTAAATCATAACCAGCACTTGCAGATCCGTATTTTCAGCGAAGGGGGAGGGCGCTACAGGCGAATTTCACCCTGCAGTTTTAAGACTTCATAAACGGTACAATAACATGGAACTTGGGTCGTCTGCTCCCAAAAGGCACACGGTTCGCGATCCAGAGCAGTGGTCTCACGGCTCCTCATCCCGTGAGATCTGAACCAAACAACACTCACTGTACAAACGTGGAAATCTCGTCTGTCAAGGTCGCTGATTTAAGAGATATTGATGTGTTAGAGGTCAATGAATGCAAAAATCGGCTCTCAGAATCAATGAGCAAGAAGCGTACATGTGAAATATGCAAGACCCTCTTGTCCATCAATTTGTACAAGTGCACACTCGGTGGCTCATAGGTTTAGTACAACACAACCCACGTTAAACACATTTATTGAATAGATGACAAAATAGGTTATTGTGTTCATGCATGATGTTCTTTTGGGAATCGTATCTTTGTTGTTCAAAAATAGGTCCATTAGCACTGCTTGTTAGTGCACTGTGTTGCATATTATAGTTTGTAATTTTTATAAACTTGCCCAGTATGATACCAGTAAATGAATAATTTTCATACAAGATATCAGGTTCCCACGTGATATTAGAAAATATTTTCAATGTCAAAAATACATTCTCATTTGTTAAAAATGAGGAATTAGTATGAAGACTAGTTGTGTACACGATGTTAAACTAATGACAGTCTTAAGTACAATATGAAGATTGACTAGCAGTTCAAAAGAGTCTTATTCTAATTTGAACACAATATAGTTCAATAGCTCACAAATGGCGCATTTCAAAGCTTCTGGTCGACGTGATGTAGTGCGCACATCGCGTTAAGAACCACTTTGAGAAGCCAGCAAAAGCAGTAGATTGAGCGGGCGCTCACTTTGATGTTTCCATGCACTCATCTGATGCGCATCCTCGCACTACCGGCTTGTGACTGCTTACAATTGCCGTGGTTCTTTGAAGCACAACTTTCATGTTTCCATCCATTGAGCATAATTATGATTCATGATGCGAGTTTAGGGGAACGTCATCTATGTGTTGTGTGGGGCCTACGATTTCCCTCATCCACCCCTCTCCCCACATAGTTAGTTGGTGCTATCTGAGTTTACAATAGAGCCTCCTGATTTACTAGTAGTTAAATGTACTGAATTTCAAATACATTTATGGTCTGTGGCTATTTAGCAAGCAAATGTCTTAATCAACCCCCTATTTTAAATTTTGTTCAATGGTTTAGAATGCAATATTCAAGCACGTTTTTACAGCATCTAACTCAACCAAAAACTTAGGAGCAACAAACACAAAAACGTGCCCTTGTATGCCACAGAATCAATAATCTACGGACATGGCACGGTCTGGATCAAGTGTCTGGATCATGTGAGATGAACTGGGTGAGAAGGTCGCATGGATTTGTGTACGTTATTTGTTCGTGTATGCCAACACGATATAAAGGGTAAGAGGAGGAAACGATGGATTGAAAAGGACAAATAGCATAGTAAAAAGAAACCGTACAAGAAACACAGAGGTGTAAAATTCGTAACCCGATGCCAAAGTATACCGCTCTTCTAAGTGCTATAATTGGTTGCTTTTCAAAGACACCCAATAGAATGTTTCTGAAGCATTCTAGATATACGCACGCTTCAGTTTAGTTTTAATCAAAGATGAACAGAGGCAGCTGTATAAGTAACATGAGCGTACACCCGGCGTACACTCGCCTGTTGTGCAACCTCTAGGTTTTGTACACTTCATGGTGATTTCATGTGAACTATTTGAGTGATTTAATTGAAACGCTCCAGGTGGCGTGTGCGGAGACTATTGCATTTCGTGTAACTGTGGAAATTAATGTGACCAGAAGGAAAAATCATGTTGTTTGTACGAATGCTTTCAAATTTACAAAATTGTACAGTAAATGTACACTAAGTGTTACAAATAATAGCCCTAACTAAAATGGCTGTCTATGGTACACTTATTATAATCACAATATGTAATGGAAATGTGGAAGAGCTTATAGAGATACAGAAATGTACGGCAAGTTTGAATAGTCATTGGAATTTGGTTATTTTTGATAAAATTAAAGCTGCACAAGCTCATTCTCACTAGATTTATTTTTGCTCATTGCAATAGCCTTGACTATGTGCACTGATTTTGAATCCATTGATCTATAACACACCAATATCTCCTATTATCGATCATAGCAGACGAGATTATCATATTTTCACAGTGACTGCTGCTTGGTTCAGACCTCACGGGACATGGGGCCGATGGTGCTAACAGCTCCGGACTCCAGACCATGTCTCTTTGGGGAGCTGACCGCGCAGTCCCCTGGTCCCATAATGGAGGTCAAATAGACAGGAGGTTAAGGGTCAGCCTGATAAAACGGTCAGATTACAGTGATTGTGAGTGATCATGTTGCTGTAAGAGGTTGCAGGCGGGCTGGATAAAATTGCACGAACTGCAAATGGCTTCTTACCAAAACACAATATAACATAAATGCCCCATATCTGAGCCCTAACTCTCTGAGTACTTTAAAATACATAAGTTGTGTTTTGTTGGGATCTTGTGCTCGTTTATCTGCTGCTGCTGCTGCTGCTGCTGCTGCTGCTGATGCTGCTGCTGCAGCAGCAGCAGCAGCAGCTGCTGATGCTGCTGATGCGGTGATTCTGCCCATGCCTCTGCTCCTGCTGCTCCTGCTGCTCCTGCTGCTCCTGGCCATGCTGCTACGTGGTGATGACGACAGTGCACAATCAGTGACAATTTGCTGTACTCATGAACGCCACAAAACACACAAAACGTGCAGATGATATTGATCGTTCAAGTGGGGTCATGGATAAGTCAAAGATCAAGGTTGCAGACGACAAAAAGATGAGATCCACAGAATTGATGGAACTGTAACTTTGTTGTTATTGATTCATTATTGGCGGCGATGTGTTCCATGGAGATTCATGCGCATCTGGGAGTATTGTGGAAGTTGGCACTGTGCATGTTAGTAAACGTTTTGTGTCATATAAGATGGAGCATAAGATATATGCTGTACATGTATGCAGATGCTGCTTATATGGAAACCAACCATATAAAATGTGAATACAATGTAAGTTTGAGTCTAATGATCACATTACAACCAATAGTGAGGGTAACGCTATAGCATAAAACCAGACACATCTCACTACATGATGTACACGAACGTATTACATGCCCATGATCAATGGGGCTTCGAGAGGTTAAGCTGTCACAATCCCCAAGTCCCATACTGCTTTCTGAAAAGCTTAATTTGGGAAACTTCACTGCTTTATCTGGAACGATTATGGACTCAAACGAAAGATATTCCAATCTACGCTTACAACTAAACAACTCCTTACAAAATACTGATCATGGGCATGCAAAAGAGTAATAATGTGGTAATTGCGAAGTGTGGTGAATTGACAGAATACATATTTATCTATGGCACACACGTCCCGTTATGGACACATCCCCATGACCCTATTTGCGTGATTTGCATGAGTATATTTACCCTGATTGCTCTTTTGTGCTCGCGCAGCAGCTGCTGGCAGTTGGTGCACAGATACAATGGATCTTGATTATGTGTAGAAACTATAGGAACTCAATTGAGCGTTAGAATGCTGTAGACGTTTCCAATGAAGCTGAGGATGAAGATAGAAAAACATGTCCAATCGTGTAATCAATCACCGATGTATGTGAATAGCTCCTCGTGAGTAGATTGATTTGACGGTAAAGAAATTTGTGTGCCTTCGAGTTGTGTGTGTTTGCACAGGTGACCTATTTGAGAGCGCCATACGCGCATCCAGCTGCCCTGTAACAAGTCCCTGGGCCCAGAAAAGGCATCTGTATCATCATCTTTATTCAGTGTTCTTCTGCACTATGTACTTACTGTTTTCACCTGACCACTGGATCTTCAGACTCAAAAGTAGTAGAATTGCAATCACTGGTGAACGTGAATCAAATCATCATGGACAGTGATTCAGTAGCGCGTGTAATTGGCTACAATGTTGGTGTTTTTATTGCAATACAGTGAGGAAGTGCACTCAGCACTAGCCATGGTAATTTGACATTTATATGGATCCATGGACTGGCCGTAAGATGGATGGCGAGATCCCAGAATGTAATTACGCGAGGACAAGTGAAGTCGACACGTGTTTACAAACGCCATTGTGTTCATAATAATGGTCAAAGGCACAATGCACATGAAGCTGCACCATTTCTATAAATAAAATGCCTCTTAAGATGATCACAAACTGTATTCATATATTTGTGTAACGGTGATATGAAGCACGTGTTGTGATCTGAACCTCATTTACTGGTCTTGAAACACTACCCCTTGTTAGACTGTAAAAATATAACCAACGTAAGTTATAACCGTCTAACACCCCGCCCCACTATTCCTTAGCCGCATATACCCGCCATACGCGTGCTGTCCCAGCCACTAACCTTGTCATACACCATTCAGCATAGCTTCCAAGATAACCGTTTTCCACAATCTGTCAGCGCAGTAATTGTGGCCCGTTGTTGATGCAGAAACAATTACTGTGTGCGGAGCTGTTCTGTTACCGAACTGTGCATATTTGTACTGGCGCCTGAATGCAGCAATTCTGTTTGGCATACATTTGAGCTTTTGTTCAGGTAACTCTTTTTTTCCCTGCTGAACAGGCTTGCTATGTACTAAATGCAATTGAGATATCAACGTTAAAATAGTTAATTGACGCCCCGCATATCAAGTCACTTTCGGCGTTGCTGTCTTGATTGGTTGGTGTGATGGTTTTTTAGGCAGCATTTTCTCATGTTCGTGGTCGTGTATCATTCCTGCATGCATGACTCCACCATCTTGAAGAGTAGTAACGCTCACTGTAAGGGCACAAACACCTGTTGCTGTTGGCACACGTATACCTCATTGTTTTATCTGTAACTGACTCGTTATCAACATGGGCAGATAACGCGCCCTCTGATGCACGAATTACTGCAATGCAATGAGGACACTCGATAGGATACACTGCAGTGCGAGGATGTGTCCACTTTCGTGGTGCTATATACCCTTTTCTTCTCTCGGCTGTCTTTGTACTTTGACTGATTCTATTTCTTGTCGCCATGTACCATGTGCTTTTTCAAGAAATAACCCCCACGCCCAGTTCTTACTTTTCTTCACTTTCCATCTGCCTCTACTTTCTACATGACCCACTGTAGTGTATAAACAACAAGTTGTCGACCACGTGATAAAACATTGACCACCAGACGAGTTTTCGCCTACTAGCATATTTCTGATAAGACGCACGCTGACATTTCACTATCTACGGTCGAGATAACGACGTGCTGTGGTATTTGCGAGTACTTTTTCTGATGAATTCTAGCGTCTTTTGACTTAGGCTAAATTAAGCAACTGAAATACTTGTGATATGTCAAATCAGAAAACATAATGCAACAATAAACATCATACGTCAGCATATTTATAGCATATAGATTTACATTTGCAATACCAAATTGCCCGCATGCACATTTCAAGAACGCTATCAACGCACAGGTACCATGTTTCTAATTAATACATGCCATAGAACAAGCAACAGCTCTAAGGCAAGTAATCAACCATAGACAGCGCACGAGTCATAATTAGGTGTAATTAAAACCGCTAATGAAACAAAACATCGTGCGTGCTTGTCAGTATGAGGAGTTGAATGAGAATGGTCACGTTTGGCCAATATATAAAAATAATAAAAACCCGCAGGCTTTTGCAAATTTCCGATTCTATTTGACTTCTGGTACATGTATATTTTGCTGGTGACTGCTATAATAGTTATCTTCTACGAAGCCTGTTGGCATGTTAATACTTTGATTAAAATACATTCGTCTCTATTCTCTACCTAGTGTACCTCAAGGTTCAAGGCGTAATAGTAGTACGTATACTATTTACATCAGCACATGTATATGATTCGTTGCCAAATAGAACAAGATTAACTTATGAACTAGTCTGAGACTAGATATAGTAATCGCAGAACGTGTGTTTTAAAATCCCGAGTAAATGTACACATGTATGTGATTTTAAATACAGATGTGAAGATCACTACCATTTCAAGCGTGTGACTACCCGATAGTAATTAGGTGCATGTTGCGAAACAAACCGAGTTTACTGTCAGAGATGGTTATTTGTTTCTGACAAATTTATTCACATTGCCACCTACTCCATGATTTCTAAATGGAAATATGATTGATGGTGCAACATTAACCATATACTAGTCATCGCCGTGAGGCAGTGCTAAATTAGACGTATACATCTACATTGGAGAGGGAAAAACTTTAGAAGGACGAAAGATGACATTTTATTGCTGGGTGCATGTGTTGTTAAATACTGATGATTCACTGAAGTTTGGATGCTATTTTATTGCTAGATATAATTTTGAGTACTTAAAAACCCAGATGTTTATATTACAGCTAAGCTTACACTGTTAAATTGCATTATTCATAGTATATATTCGTCATTGTGATATTATACTTGATTATATAAATAAACTGATTAAATATCTTCCAATGATGTCCCTGAATTTGTGTGAAATCATTAGAGCTATACTAGAAAATGTAACCGTGTGTCAACAGGCTACATGATGGCACTAGGCCGATTTTCTGAAAATACGCTTGCGGTTCTCCTGGTATAATATAAAAGCTTACGAAAACCACAATAGAATTTTAGATAAGTTTAAATTGCTTGTTTACGAACTTTAACTGTCGTTATGCACGTAAAATCACTCCAGTAAAACCACGCATTGCCCGGAGCAAACCCTCAAAACTAATTTCAGGTCGCACGCCACTGCATCATTTTCGCATTGATAACATTTAAATCACCATCTACGCACAAAGGCTCTGTCATTCCAATCTAAATAATGTCCCTTAGTGGACGAAAGTGGGCATAAAATTAACTTTATCTCACTCTAAATCACTTTTAATCAGGTGTCGGGAGCACATCAAAAGATTGGTCACTAACATGTTTACGATGGAACCCATATGCGACGATCTATATAAAATTACATGTACTGAACTTGGTGGAGTAAAGGAGGGTCCAGGAGAGTATCACCCCCAAGAAAATTAAAGAGGTTCCTCTGTAGCATAGTGTAGTTGTGTTAATGAGGTGTCAGTGGGCAAGAACAACGGACGCCTGTGTCCATTACATAGGAGTGTGAAACAAATGTGAGGTGTTCACTTTGATCATTGTAGCCATCGACTACGGGAATGGGGGGGAAAGCAAACAAATTAACAACAACAAAACACACACAAAAAACAAACAAAATAAGCTAACAGCAAGGTCTACGTATTATAGACGCATTAGCATATAAACACTTCCAGATCATTTATGTCCCGTACAACTCCTTAATAAATTGACAAATATAAATGTCCATAGTGAGACGGCTTCACTATTGAGACCATTTCAGATTGGCCCCCAGTATATAGAGACGATCCAGTGCACAGTGTTTCACAATGCTATAGGGAACGTGTACGACACCAGCAAACATCTCCAAAACACCCATTCTAACACCCGCCTATCGAGTCACACATTGCAACTTATTGGTCTACCACCAACATTCAGTCCAATCTCCCCGTCTGTTCCAGCTGATGGCGGCACACACGTCCCACACGGACCTGGAGGAGCTGGTGGTGCGCTGGGCGCGCCAGATGTTCCGCACCACGTCCAAACACGCCAAGAAGCTGCAGGACGAAGATCTCCAGTTCTCCGTCGATTGGAGGCGCTGCAACTTCAAGCACGGGGCTCCCGAGTTCAGGTTGGTGATTAGATAGTTTTTGTTTTGTTTTTTAAAGATGTTTATGTGTGGTTGATCGGTGAATAATCTAAATAACGCTTGCGACGGTCTGGCTCTGGATTTGATTGGGTGACAATAGCAGTGACGAATGCTGCTAATATTAATTGCAAAACAAAATACAATAAAACAGAATGCAACCAATGTAAAATGCAGTCCATCCATAATGCAAACTAAAGTTTTGACATACTGACTATCCACACGAACCTATCTGTACAATGTATTATACACGTGATCTGCGCGGGATAAATATTTGGGTCCCGCCCTGCGTCCATCCTGCAACATATTGTCCACTTCCAAGATAATTTTAAATAATCTATTCACATTCTCAGAAAGCAAGTGTTAACATGGCCCATCAAATCAATCAAGGCATATGCAGCACTGTTTACATAAACTCTAGAAATTCAACAAACTCCAGATTTCTTACAAACCTCTCTCATTCCCCACAGAGACGTGGCGATCCCTGAGACGCCGGGCGCACAGGTGCTGTTCCAGACTGAGTTCACGAACAACACAGACCAGGAGCAAGAGTACACGTTCAAGACGGAGCGCGCCACGCGCTCCTCCTGTGAGGTCAGCATCGAGAAGGGTGTCACCAAGGTAACCGCAACTGGAGTTTTTTTGCTTGTATTTACAAAAGTTTTAGAAATGATTTTTTTTCTCTGTGGAACTATTGTTAATGTGAAATGAAGCATAAGATTGTAGATTCTTAGAAAAGCATTTTTTTAAGTTACAACCCACCTACTATTGCGTGAAGCGTATACCCTTAACTACAAATGTATTGTGCTGGCCTTGCTGACTGTCAAGTGACTATATATAATGATAGGCGTTTGCAAGTTTTGTACAAGTCATGTATGTGATAAGTCTGCCATGTTTATAGAAAACAATGACACCGCGTCTTTTACCCGTAGGGCGTGTCTCTGGAGATGGCGTTGAAGACGCCGTGCGAGGTGTTCGAGGCTAATGCCGGCTTCCACAAGGAGATCTCCGTGACCAACGCGTTCGGGGAGACGCAGGAAGAGGAGCTCGTGTGGAGTGTCGACAATACCATCAAGGTGGGTATCAATTAACTATTAAATAAAGGGGTTTCCCCACTCACTGTTGTTGGGGCAATTAATTTCAATTTACAGGAGTATTTCTTCTTATCTTCTTTCACTTTACTTCTTACCACCCTAACGCCTCGCGATAAAATTAGGTAAAGAACTTGTGACATTTACAAACTTACGTCGTGTGTCTTATCAGACCTTACGGTGTCTAACACGTATCTCCACTTCTCCAGTATGGGTACACGTGGGTGCTGCAAATTGGTAAGGGAAGACGTCACAGATTCAGCAATGGCACTGAGCAGGCTAGTGAGTGGAATGATAAAACAACTGGTTTGAATTCAGAATAATGCGAGTACCTACTTGCACAAAACCCCTCCACCTAGACGTGATATCTCTACACACTTTACACTATTTGTATTGGTCACCAGGTTCCCTCCAAGCACCGGGCGCACGCCAAGCTGGTGATCGCGGAGGGCAAGTACGACGCCAACTTCGTGGTGCACACGCAGGCGGCCGGCAAGGTGCACGTCAGCATAACCAACACGCGCGACAACAACAGCTTCGTCCAGGTGCGCATCACTAGCAGTGTATTTTTTCATTGAACAGAAGTTAAGGTCTAAGACTTTAAGGTATATTGATCAACATATGGATTCAGCGTGGAGTAACCTTACATGCAATATTATGAATTTGATGCAGAGGTACCAACGCTGTCCCTGTTATGTATACTTAGATGCAATGATCAGTTTCCCTGTGCGTAACTGTTATACTACAAGATTTGCGTTATAATAATCATAATGGGAAACTATGTACATAGACAGAATTTGGTTACCTCTGTGACGTAATATTTTTGCTTCTGTCTCTCAGATGTTTACAATTCATAATATTCAGTTTTGCGTGGGTGATGACTTTGATCATTAATTCTCCACACAACATAAACCACAGAGTGACATGTAAAAATGAAACTGACATTCCCCATATTAGTTATCACTTCTAAAGTGATTGCAAACACTCCGTTCTGCCCCACTGTCGAAATACCACTATCCTCTGGTGCCGTTTCAGGACGTGCAGGGCAGCCTGGTGGAGATCGTGCGCAATGAGAACCCACGCGGCATCGAGGTGGGCAAGAAGATCATCTCCTATGACACCGTGGGCGCCTGCAGCTTCAGGTAAGAATCATGCTCATTTCAGTCAAAGCCAAAGTGCCGTATTAATATTTATTGTGCGAGACAGCTGGTGGTAGTAGAAGTTATTTGCAGGACGTGCATCCAATTACAACAAGTTTATAGTACGAATAATTTCTTCACCACAAAAGTAAAAGTGTGTATTGTGATTGTTTTGTTGTCGTGATAAAAAACTTCCCATTTTAAATTCCAGGTACGGCATCAAGCAGCATGTGGACGTGTCCCAGGAGAAGATAGAGTAGCCTCGAGCAGTGTATTGTTTCTGGGTCAACCTCGGCCTGACGGTGCTCTTACTGTCAACGTTTTCCCGTTCTTCTTTTATACTCATACGATCATTCATAGTCTAATATCTTGGTGTGACTGGTAAATAGCGAAAGTATAGGATGTACATGTGTGGTTTCATATGACGTTTTAATGATACGGTGAACTACAGTTTATTTGGGCACAAAGTTAACCAATGCTAGGCTACCAGACGCATGTCAAATGAAACATTGTGAACTACTTATTATAAACATTGTATAATTTCTTATACATGAACATGCGTAAGCTCTAATGCAATTCTAACCAGTATGGGGCAAGTAAACTAAGATATAAGGTTTCATGATTTCATGGTATGTATGTTCCGACTATGTATGGATGGTTTAGATGGTGTATAGAGGTATACTTACTCTTTTGATTCGACATTCTTGATTTTGCAATGCTTGCAGAGGTACACGGTATGAAAGTGTTAGATAACATTGCTGACCTATTTTGAAAAGTATATAGCTTTAATTTCAGTGTATAAGTAGATTTTAGTGTACATGTAGATGAATTATGCTCATTTATTTTACGGTTGAACATACGTATATCTGAATCATCATCAGCAGTATACGTTTTGTGTATACATTATACACGGTCAGAAACTGCATTAGCCACATTATGCTCGTAAATTGATAATTTGATTTAAATTACTGGTACATGCTAATGCCCAATGAAATGCAAAGTAGTATAAATTTTTCCTTTTTTTGCATACTAGGGCAATACACAATTAAAAACGGTTATATCTGAAATCGTTACACAGAGACCTAGCGATAATTTGTAATAAATCTGCCGTAAAATGCTATGTGATCTGATGGATGCAAAATGTGGAGAAAATATGTGATAATGGATTGATTTTAAGCATAAATCATTGTTTTAATCTTGCAGAATTGTTTTCAGTATTTGTTTTATACTTTTAATGGATGAATAAGTGCAGATGTCTGAATGATTTTGTTTTGATAAACTTGATTGAAATGACTTGTTAATAAATGATTTAAAGAAATGATGATAGTTTTAACCCTTCAGAATTATCACGAAATTTGTGCCTCACACTAGCTTAGTCTATTATCTTGTGGATGCCCATAAGGGTCATCTTAGGTCCACTTTGTATAAAAAAAATCAAATCTTTCATAATGTACCCACAATTAATAAA
>CM032666.1:43802167-43824451 GCA_019095985.1 Streblospio benedicti
ATTTGCAAGTCAATAGCTCAAGTAGTCTTTGAGTTATCAGCCTGTTTATTTTGGACGGACAGACAGAAGCAAAGCAAGAAATCCCCCTTCGGACTTCGTCCGGGGAGATTTAAATATAGCAGGCTATACTAGATATACTGGGTTAGATTTGAGTTCATACTAGATTCAAAAGCCAAATCGCAGATAAATCAGTGGTTAACGTAATTACCTGACTTGACAAAAATAAAAATGAGCTTGATGACAATAATGACATTATAACGATAATGAATATGTTTACATTGCATAAATAGATATTTCAAATCAGTGGCACTTTGAATCCAAAATCATCGATACAATCAAGACGAGAGCATACATGTGAATTTGAATGAATCAACTTCGTCTGCAAATAACTAATTGATCCATCTACTGTACTTTTGATTGCCAGTTCTCTTGTATGCTTTTGAAGTGCCAACATTAATCTATATCCATAGGTAATAAGTTTTTGCCATCTAGTGATATCTAGTTAGTCAGCACCAGAATGTGAGTTTGAAAATGATGATAAAGCATTTTGAAGAATTCCAAGTGCTTCTGCATGGTTATGTATATAAAGCTAAGGCGTTTTCAGATGTGACATACCAAATTATTTTGCAGTCAGTTGTTTAAATTTTCACTGTATCAGTAAACTGGATACGTTTGTAACTATAGGGCAATGTGTACTTAGTAATGCATTTAAACTCTAAAATTTCAACACCACCATAAGAGAACATTGGTTGTCAATTTTATTCATTATGATCATCATCAATATAAATCAGAATAGCATGATAATCATGGCTACAAAATAATTATGCTGATCATCGCCAAAATTGTATTTTCAATCATCAACAAAACTAGACATGATATTGTGTTCAATGTAACCCCAAAAGACGCTTGCTCAACTCAATAATATGCTGTATTGGATCTTATATCAGCACAATGTGCTGATTAATCTGTGATAGAAACAATAAAATGGTAAAAATGCAGTGATAAAATTTCAACAATCTTGGATGATTGATTGTAATACGCATCACGCTCATCAGTGTCTGCACAGTGCTGTGGAGGTGTACGCAAATAAACATGATAGGGGTCTCCCCCACCCCCACCCCCACACCCCAACCTTTCCTATGTGACAACTGTATGAATCAGGAGAAAACTTACGTGATCCTCATGGTTGTAGTGAAGCATTTTTACGGAGATTGCGTTGTATCCTACCCCAAAATTAGATACTTGTCATTTCTAATCAACATGATATGCAAGTTCAGTTAATCAAGAGGTAATTTTAATTAAGCTCTTTCTGTTCATCATAGGTGAAAGTCATGTACACTTCAATAATATTTAATTTTAACTATATACCTATATGTGAAAACAAGTAGCTATATCGAGTATACCAAATAACCATAAAAGAAAATATATTTTAAGTTACGTGTACCTACTTGAATTTGATATCTTTAAATTAATAGGTCTGCACATTAATCCCATGAAATTTAAAAAAAATATTATCCATTCACAAAATGGCAGTTACGGTGAAGGGTATTGTTTAACATATACCGGTACTTGGCTTATCAGTCTCAATCAGAGAGAGGCAATGCTGTCCAAAGGTGAATGCAGGTTATCAGAATTTTGTAGATGTCTGAAGTGCGTTGCTTGCTACATTGTAATCTTCATAAGCTGTAATCTATTCCTATGATGCAATGTGAACTATATAGAAACGCTATTCAACACCACATTAGATTTAATGGGACTATTGTCCACCAAGTTTTAATCATAAAGTGACCACCAGACATCTATTGACTGGACCCCTCTGTACGGAAACCATTCGAGGCCAGCTCCAAGGATCATTCACTATAATTATTCCACTAATAGCAAAATTCAACGAATACCACATTTTAATCACATGATCCACTTAGCCACGAACCGGTCCGGCAAAAAATAAATGAACTTTTTAGCAATTAATTAATTAATTTTAAAAGTACACGAACCGGTTCATCAAAACGTCTTGGATTAAACATTGGACCAAATAAAATATATAACTTGCACACATTATAGTCTCTTAATTGATAGAAAATAGCCAAATATTGTTATGTTCTATCACTACCCAATCAACTATTATGTACACTATAGTCTGTCTCTTTAAAGATTTTATCATTAAATAGTTTGATTGTCACGGTACAGTTGCTGTTTGTTGTTATAAAATAAAGTCTGCAATCATTTCATTCTCTTCAATATAAAAACCTGTGATGGGGGAGAAGTGCGAATAACAAATAATAAACGTTTATCGAAAATGCAAACATACAGTGCATATTCTTCTTCTTTTTCTTTTTTATTTTGTTATGTCTTGCCCTCCCATTTTGCATGGTGCAGTCATTCGCGTGATGTATAGATCTATCATGTAAGGTAATATATATACTACAATTATGTCCGCCATATGACAGCTATACGCACGAGATACAAATGTGACGAACCGGTTCATTTGTGAAAATATGAGTTTCCGACGAACCGTTTCCGACGAACCGTTTCATTACGCCGGACCGGGTCATGGCTAAGTGGATCACATATATGATTAACACCATGGAAATCAGACTCCACAATGTGATATTTGACGTCAGTGTAAGTTGAACCATCAAACTCTTGTTTAAACAACTTAACTTACTTACAGAGACCACTACCCTTACAAGAACTGGTCCCTGAGTGTAGCCAGGAAAATTTTGTGAAAGGATCACTTGTCAGGTTTGTTACACAGAGCGATTATACATGTACAGTCAGGTTTTGCATACACATATTAATGAATTTGAAAACGGTCTTTTAGGTTGTGATTTGTATTTAATAAAATGAACAATTTTCTTATCATAGTTACAACACAAACATTATACCGGTAATAAGAAATACTTCTATGTATTCAAAATACAGGAAATATGGTGTAATATTGTTTATTTGATTATATTATCAAATAATACCTTCTTCATCAACATATCTTATATAAAATTTATCTTCACTACTAATTCATAAAATAATGTGCAAAGACTTAATAAATATATTCTAAAGACTGCAAAATAGTCCATGTTCATACATTTAACTGTGTGATTATCTAAAATTCAAATCACATTTGACAAACTTATTTGAGGTAAACTGTATCACAGAATAAATAATCTAGGGCTATAGAAATTTCGTTCATGTAGGAAAATATGATAAAACTGCATTTTCAAACACATTCAAACATTTGCTTTTATATTACATCAATTATTTCACATTTTATCACAATCACTTTTAAAATAATAGATCTCATGATCTCAATCAGAATGTACAAAATTGATTTCAGGCTTTGAAGTTTTTGCAATGTATAGAATTCTTATGAAACCCATTAGTAAAAATGATGAAAAAAAGATGATTCCAAACATAAAAAATTGTCAACTTGTACAAAATATTAAAAATGTTACAGTAAAAAACAAGAATAAAAAACATTGATATCAGATTACAATTAAAAACCCAATCAAATCATGAATAATATCAATATATTCTGGAATTCATTAACTTCAGCTTTCATTAAAGAACAAAAATATTGAAATGACATCATTCTGTATACATTTTATCTTTATTTTCATAAAATGTTCAACAGCCCACAAATATTCAGATCTATTAGAATAGTTAGTTAGATAAAAAAAATAAGAATAAATAAACAAATAAATAACTTGAGCATTGATTGCATGATGTGAATCACAGCTTTCATTGCAAAACATGCAATAATTAATTTGCGTACAATTACATGTGACATCCATTTAATTTATAGATAAAACCAAATAATTACTTCTAATAAAATATATTATATCTGAAGGGATAAATAAAAATAGCATATCACAGATCAAGTAACAAAAGACTCATTCAATGGAAAGGAGCAATAAAGGAGAAATAACTTTAAAATATTCATAAATTGTTCGAAAAATACTTAAATGTATCTACATATGTACTTACATTGCCCCAACTTGAATAGAATACTAAACATGAAAAATAAATAATTCCAATGAGAAAAAAAGAGAAAGTAAGAAATTGATATTTGGTTAAATAATAACTCATATCTTTATGTTGAGTACAAGAACATGGCAAATATATATGTAAAATGAAATACATTTCTAATGCAACCTGAAGAATAGCCACAAATGATTATATTTGGACATATTACATCAATCAACACTTTAAAAGCTAGTCGTCAAGGAAAACGTAAAGCACCCATGCACCTAAGTTTATCAGCGGTGTCTAGAATCCATCTTGGTCTTGATCATCGTAAGATAAGTTACTATAGGAATCCTGTATTTGACTCATCTTTTTCTTCTTTTTTGTTGCTGTTGAAGGTTGCATGGGAGGAAGTCGTGTAGGAGGGACTCTTTGGTAGCCTCTCTCAAAGGACTCTGGAGACTGACTACGACCAATGGGATCAGGACGGTAATTGTCAAAAGATCGTAATCTGCTATCATTTGATCTTAATGTGTCGTCATAATTGTCATATTTTTGTTCATAATAATCTTCATCATCTTCCATTCTGGGTTGAATTGGTGGAAGCGATGACCTTTTTTTCAGGGCTCCTAATTTTTTCTTTTTCCGTCTGGAATCATATAAAAAAGTTGATACTGTGGATATTATACCTTGGATATGGATGAGTCAATTTCTTCCTATTTACCATTATTTATGATCTTATCGAATACATGTACTTGTTTAAAACTGTTATATTGCAAATTAATTATTTACTACAGTCTACATCCATATATATATTAAAACAAAATGAAAATGTATATAAATATATCAACCTCTGTTGAAAATGTACTTTCTCACAAGAATAAACACAGATTATTGAAAGTGTAAGAGAAAGTATGGGCTAATAAATACCTTGGAGGAATGATTACATGTACATAAAATAGTTAAACAATGGGAATATATTTGTGGATATCTGTCAGTGTCATTTTATTCAAGTACAAACATGTATCAGCATTGTCTTTGTATGACCATAGTCTATACCATCTATCTACCCGTATACGATGGTATAAAATACTCAGCTTTTATTCTCAAATAAATGACAATATAAGGTCAATCAATGAAATTAATCAAACCATTAATTAAACGTTACAGAAAAACTTGAACAATTATTCACAATGAAAAAACCCGTATGCAAGTGTGGTGGAGCAATTCTTCTTTTATGAGGTGAGCTGTTAACCTTGTAAACTGATATATAAATTAATTAATCACACCAAATGTGCACAAAACACACAAACAATGATACTTTCACATCTATCATGAACACTAGCTTTTGGACATAATTTTTCAAATATTCTTCATTAATATATCACATTTTTACGGACACTGGGGCACCCGCAGTACATGTACATGTAGATTTAAAGCCAAGTTTTAAATGATCTTTTCCTAATTTAGGTATACTGTTTACGACCATCCAAATGCCCACCATCATGTAACAGACCTCATCCCTCCTTTTCTTAAATGTCTTTCAGAAATTATGTAGTAAATGCAATCTCATGTAAGTTTGAGAAAATTTCAATTTAACAGCCCCGGGCGCTTGGATGGTCGTATAGGGTAATAACATTTGAACGTACAGCCAAAATCTAAAATAATTCATTACCCATAAATGTGAAAATTGTCATAAGATTTTAAAGTTATTTGTCAAACCTAAAATTCAATTAATTGTGGTGCAAGATTTTAGTTTTACTATTTTGTTGCGATTTTTCAACACACAGTAGACCTTGTTAAATGCTGAAGAACAAACACTGGTCCCAATATATATCAATTTAAATATCTTAATTATATCAAAGCTATTTTTTACAAAATATCAATAAAATTCTACCATAAAATAACTCAAAAGATACAATGATTAAATGATAAAATAAAATAAATGTTATGACATAAATTCATTGTTCAGGTGAATATCCATAGTACTCTATCTATCTTTACACTTTACACTGAACTAAAAGCTGTTTACCTCAGGAGCTTTGAAGTTGTGCGCCAACTCTTCACCAGCCATCTTTATTCTTGCACATATCTCACACATATCTGGGACAGTATCCTGGATGATGTCATGGTACCATCTTGTTCATTCACAAAGATGGCTGATGAAAAATTGGTGCACAACTTGAACACTTCTGAGGTAAAAAGCTTCAAAAATTAGAACAGGGTAAATTCTTAAGATAGAGACTATAAATAAATGTTGTAAAATAAATATAAAATCCAGTAGATATATGATGGTGAAATATGCTTTTTATATATTACGGTAATCCTTGCCTTGAACTTTTAAGTCATTTACTGTGATACTTTCT
This sequence comes from Streblospio benedicti, assembly GCA_019095985.1. Lineage (NCBI taxonomy): Eukaryota > Metazoa > Annelida > Polychaeta > Spionida > Spionidae > Streblospio > Streblospio benedicti. The sequence continues at coordinate 43,808,494 of CM032666.1, forward strand.
GATTATTATTTAGAGATTTTTTTATCATGATAAAAGCTTCATAATAACATCCTGATGTCTACATACAGTCATTTCTTAGTATTCACAAGATCTACGAAGAAGGAATCTCTGACTGAGGTGAATAAAAGCATGATAACAGACCATGTCAATCTACATAACCATGACATAGTTTCTGATATTGCTTGCTTAATTGAAAGATAGTGATAGGAAAATAAGAACGATTAAGGAGGCGGTACACATCCCCACGAACAGGCAGGTCATGAAGCGGGGACTGGGGGCCCCACCAGCTCTCGCAAGTCTATGACCCACTTCTCGGAGGCGGATGGGATGATTGACTGCCTGTCATGAGGAGTCAATCATTTTTAAGATGTCAGCAGCAGCTGACAAAACTGTCAATGCTTTTTGTAAGTTGAATGTGTTGTGAATATTAAGAAATGACTGTATATATACATGTACATTACCAACGTGATGAACATGTTCAAGGATCTTGATGTGTAGTTTTAAATTTTCTATTTTCATTACAGCACACAAATAATAAATAGCCAATTTCTAAGAATGACCTGATTTCTGAGACTTTCCTGATATTGTTACACTCGAACAGCTAGTCGAGTTTGGTACATGTATCTGCAAACATGATATTATGCGTACAACACTATTTCAGAAAAAAAATCAAGTCACTTAGAAAGTGCTGAATTAATATTTTCACTGCTTAAGGGCCTTAGGCAAGGATTACTTAGATTCACTAATACAACATAGACTACTAACATTTTCAAAGAATGAACACTTCTCTCATCTTGGGTTTCTTCATTCATGATATAGACAAGAATTTAAAGATACCAACAGAAACCATTGGGACTCACATTTTGGCGAGACTTTCCCTCTTAAAGAGCTTCTTTAGGCCGAATGACAATTCTTATTTGGTCATGTGACCACCATGGCGGTGGCAGTCACATGACAGCGTGAGGACTTAGAAAACCGTAGAAAGGGGAAGCCATGGAAACTTTTTACGGTGCCCGAGATGAAGCAAGACATCGGCTATGACCTGCCCCCCGTTTTTCCTGCCACTGCTGTCATGTGACTGCCGCCGCCATGGTGGTCACATGACCAACTAAGGGGTCATTCGGCCTGAAGAAGCTCTTGCGATAAGGCGAAAGTCTCGCCAAAAATGTGAGTCCCAATGGTTTCTGTTGGTATCTTTAAATTTTGTCTATACTAACATTTTATTACGGTGTTAATATTTCGATTCCAAGCATTAATAAAATAAAATATCACACTTGAGTTACAAAAACAAAAAAATGATTCCGGCAAATAATCAAGTTGGTCAACAATCCTCACCTTTCTGTTTCCTATAAAAATGCATTAAAGATATGGATAAGAGTTTTTGGGAGAAAAATCAGCGTTTGTAAATTAAAACTGTGCAGCAAAATTTGATGCTTGGAAAGCTGCATTGTTTTACGTTCATATCATAATCTAAATTGATGATAAGAGGTGATTTTGTTCAATTTATATATTTATCAAAATCATCAATGGACTATTTTATATATGATTAGCCTCATCAAACTGTGCTACACTGCTTTAAAGATTGAAAAGCAAATATTTTCACATCTCTAAACCTGAAAATCAAAAAGAATTGATGTTCAATCATCCTCTGTTTTAAAACCTGAAACAAAAGTCGTTTGTTTTTCACAAAGAACTTTTACATAGATTGGGTATATTTATAGACTTATTGGTGTAATCTTTGGAAGCCAGTTTTGCTATTTTTTGTTAATAACACAACACACATCATGTTTACAAGTGGAAACTATCTATACAGAAGAAAACATTAAATCAAAGATTTACAGTCTTGTCACAGCAACAAAGAAATAAAATCAAGGAGTGAAATAAAAATTATCCCAATATGGCATACACATTGGCTTTCGAGATGCCAATTGATGTTGAATCTTGAACTACATGTAAATGATTTGAGGATAAATTTCTCTTTGAACACAAGTCCGCCCTAAGTTTAATCAACCAGTCTGTGTAGCTAGTTAGTGTCCATGCTCATTAGTCTGTACTTCATTCATTCATTTCTTATCTTACCTGGACTGATCCACACTTTACAGGAACCATTCAATATGTTACTGCATATTGTAAAGAAGACTAAAGTAAATCTTACCAACTGTGACTCTCCGATTTTAATATATATGTGTGCAGATGTATACAGCTAACAAACCATAAATGTTTAGAAATTTCTATTACATGGTAGGTTATGTTGTTATGTTGTGTTAAGCTGTGTTACGTGACAGTATGTACATGTATGTAGTATGATTATAGTGGATTGTAGTGTAATGACACTGTTTTCCTATTCATGCTACTTACCTTCTCAACATTAGCCTTTCAGGTGTTGGTTCTGATTTTCTCAATAGATGGCACTTACCCTTTGAGAGTGGGTGTTGATTCTGGCTCTGGCAGTTCTGGCGGTATTCTATAGGTGGCTGACTGTACCCGCTGTACAAGGGAGCTTTGTCGCCGTGATAGTGTGGGTCGGCTGGAGGAAAAGCCAGCAGACCAAGGTTAGCATTGCTGTGATCTACATGTATGAACTACGGGATGCGTGATTTCTGTCAAATCTTCACTTGTATGACAAATTGGTCGCGGGTAATAGCGCTATGTAAAAAAAGTAGTTTGCGATGAACAGAAGATACACGAAAACACATTTCTGGTGCAGTGTTTGACGAAAAATGTGAGCAAAAACGTGAATAGTGCCTTGACTTGCAAATTAAAAGAATGAAATTACATAGAGCATAAATTAATTCGGAAATAATAGTATTTTTTGTGCTTGCTTTTTATACATAGAAAGATGATTTGATTGGTTGTTTATACACTTCATACTTTTCATGTTATTATAATGCTTTTTAGACAATAAAAATTACATCCGTTGTTTATTTTTTATTGTTTATTACTCAACTATAACAAAATTATGTCCAACTGAGCAGCATTATCAGTATTATTATTTAAAAAATCTTTTATTATTTTTGAAACAAAGCTAAAAATGTCAATATTAAACTAAGAAAATTTTTGCAAAATATTTTGTTAATAAAATTATATGAAATTTTATTTAACAAAAAATTAAAACAGCAAAGATGATTCACAAATTGTAAAAAAAAGGCAGGCAATTCAATGATGTTAAGTCAGCACTACAAAATGTTTATCTATCAAATCATTTTTTGTGAATAGAAAACAAAACAAAACTGGCATTCCATAGCTGCTAAAACTATCAAAGGACATGGTTGATTGAAATTTTGTATAGCAGAAGACTTAAGGGCATCAAAAAAGTAATGCTATTTAAATAATGATTTGCATTTATATCAAAAGCACTACAAAGTTAAAACTATACTATGTCTATAGGTCATGCTTTTGACGCAAAAGGAAAATAAAATGTAATACGTATATTCAAATGTCTAATGAAATACTTTAACACAGTAATTTAATCTTCATACTAGTAATGCATACTCAGTAAATTGTATACGCCATATATTGATTATCTGGTTCGTTTTACACATTGGTGAAGTTCTCCATGAAAGTTATATGCTAAATTAACGATATATTTTTCATGATCACATATCAACTACATGTATGTGGGGAGTGGGTTCATTGTTCAGAGGGCTTCTACACAGTTGCCACATGATTAAGAAATAAATTGATTAGTCCCTGACTTTTCCTTCACCCAAACATGTATTTCACATTTAAATTGCAAATAAGTTGGCATTAAAAATATGTAACCAAAAGACACAAAGATCTAGAACAATGTTACACATATTTGTAAGTTGAGCCAATTGAAAAATTAGAGGCAATTGAAATCTAATTTAAATGAAAGCACAGCATTACAGAAAAGTTACTCTGCTTTCAAAATTGTATGACTAATCATAGCCTTAGAAAAACGCCCACTGACTTTTGTGTTTGAAGTTACAAAGCAACCCAAGTTTTACAGACTCTTGATGAATAAAGTCTTTGAGAGTCTTAAGTCTAGGTATATGGATATTTATCGTTTATTGTCAACTCTGTTGGAGAGTGTACTCACCCATCTGGTGGAGTGTAGCCGTCGGTGAGGCTGTCCATGAGCGCACGCCGCTCGGCCACGGTCCTGGTGGGGAATAGCAACTCCACCACCGTCTCCACCTCCCCTAGTTCCAGCTTGCCCAGCCGCACCAGCCCGTTAAGAAACTGCAGCTCCTAAAACACGAACACCAATATCATATGTGTTATTAAGGAGATCAAGGTTGGGGCATAGAGCAGTAGCTGCATGCTCCTCCCATTTTCATCACCAAAAAATGACTTGTAGATATTTTTTCTTCATAGGCTTGGATTCATTAAATACTGACTCACAACCCCAGTTAAGCACCTTCTATTCTATTTAAAAATACAAACTTGCCAGTGGTGTTCAGTTTGACTCAGTATGAGGACCACCTGCATGATGAGTATGATGTTCTATTATGTGCATGCTTCACTATAAATGACAGTCAGTGAGTGAGGTACACACATCTCATCTTGACCATCATCCTGACTGATAACAGCCATGCTGCATTGAAAAATGGCTCTTGCAGTGTGAGTCAAAGTTGGCAAACATATAAATTGTGTGGTGTGCACTTAGAATGTTACATACATAACATTATCTTCAATCATCCTCATCATTATGGTGAAGTTTGGAATATATGATGGAGACAGTGTTGTGAACTCCAAACAACGAAGGGAAAATCTGGTTAGAAACGCTAATGTCAGAAAACACAATATGCTAACCTGCTGCTGCAGACAGTTTGCGCGGGTGAGGTTGTTCTGGCGCCGCGCCTCCTCCAGGGTCTGTGTGAGCTCCCGCTCCATGCGCTCACGGAACTTTTCCACCTCCATCAGATGCTTGTGCATCAGTGCCGCCTGGAGGCAAAATGACATACCACAGTATATAACAACTTGGTACCTTATGCACTGTCTATAGGATATGATACTTGTATAAGTAAAGCCATTGCACTACATCGCATATAAATTTACTGTGATCATAATGTACATCATTCATACCTGGCATATCTAGACAGCATGTACGTTTTGTGTCCCAAATATAGTGACCTATTAGCTGAAAACGTTCCCATCCTCTTAATATTTGGTAATATATAATGAGAACATACTTCTTTCCAGTGAGCGTGTTACGTACCCGACGTATCTTGGCAGCCGGCGTGTTGCCGAGCGCACCCAGCGTCTCGCTCATCTCCTGCTGCTGCATACGTGACATTTGTGCCTCTTTCTGCTTGAGTCGCTCTTCCAGACGTCGCTTCATCGCCTGTATGGGCATTCATTAACAGTAAATACTTATACTCTTTCCAAATATAATATATCTCCCCTACAGTTCATATCAGGTAAAAAAGTGTAAATTATCTTGATTAAGACAGTGCACAGTATATAAATGTGTTCCTTCACAATCAATCACATCCATATTACATGTATACATGTATTGTTTACATAGTAAGCGGGCATTTTATTAGTGTGATGGTTATGGATTTTAACCCTGATTTTAGTGCATCGATACTGTATAAGAAGTGGAGAGTAATATAGTGTTCACAGATATGGGTAGCTTGTATTAGTACAGGTCACCAGAGAATATAAAGTGTGTTTATTGAACTATGCACCTCACAAAATAGAAGAGAAATTCATCTGTTGAACATATATAAAATATTTTCATTCATGTAACAAATGGATGTTTACTAACTTCTTATTTTAAGTGTACATGTATTCTGAGGAAATGAAATTCTTATTTTGAATACATGCTCTCTCAGACTGGAGACAATGTTAATAAAGACCTGATGAGGTGTAACAACACGTCTTGTTTAATATTGACAAAGATCAAATCAAACATAGGTCTTTTTCTCATGGTTAAAACTAGAATTTTAATTGTGACATACATGTACATGTAATGTAACTTTTAGGTGTACAATGCAATAGAGATGTGCAAAGTTGCCATTAAAATTAAAATACAATTGAAATATATGATGCATACATATACATGTAGTACACAAAAAGAGTGTGTTAAAGGAGATGGTCCTAAAAGTATGAATATAATAAAATACAGAAATACATGTAGACAACTGGTGTTAGATAGAAACCCCATAAAAGGGGAAAATAGTGGATAAATAATCTGTTGCTTTTTTACAATTCATAATCAAATGAGCTATTGAACTTGGTTTGTGTGATTTACACAAATTTCAGGGTTAACAAAATAATTTCACTATTTTCATGCATATCTTTTACCATTAAATGGATGTGGCCAAATTATAAAACGTGATGACAAATTAGAAAAATAGAAAACATAAAACACTAAAAGAAAAAGAATGTGAATTTTTATCAAATATCTGAAGTAAGTTGTTATATGTATCCAATGAATTCCATAGATTTCTATATATTTTTCATTTGCAATTCTCACCAATTTTTGGAAAAAATATAATTTGACCATGTCCACCATTCAATATAAACATTACTTTCTTGGTACACGAGGTACTATTTATTTTAGAGGAGCCATGCACCATGCATTTTACATGCGGAAGCAGTAAGTATCAGCTCCCACCTCAATGTCCTCCACAATCTCATTTTGCTGTTCAATCAACAATAGCCGCTGCTTTTCTGCGATTCTCCTCTTCAGTCGTTTTCTCAATTTCTAGACAAAGTCCACAACCAAATGAATAGCAAATGTTGACAGGACTGACACTCTTGAAACAATTAAAGCATTTTTTATGAGACTAAGTTTTAGTTCTGTTATAAATGGAATAGACTTACACATGAAAAATATTGTTAGTAAATGATAAAAAGAATGCTCTCTTTTCATCGTAACGTACTCTACTAATTTTCTATATTAAAGAAAAACCCTACTAGAATAGCTAGATAAGTTGTTTTTGTATAGGGACATAATTATATTGACATTAGTAAAAGTAACACACCAAAAAACCTCACATATAAAATGGAACATATTCAGAAAAGTATCGTGAAATCAATTATATTAAAACGCAAAGCTACGCCAAAGATAAATATAAAGCATGCAAAAGATATTAGACATATATTGATATTATCAGTAGCTGTCATAGAAATGATTTACAATGTATTAAAACCCTGACCACACAATCGGCTCTTCCATTGTAGCATGCATGCCATGTGCATGGCATGATTTTTCACCTAGAGTATATAAGCACCTACTACATGTATATATACCCATTGCTGTTTCTGTTTTTGTCTGTTGCTTCGTTAGATTCAGTTTAGTTAGATATACATAAAACCATAAACCCAGCCATTATTTGTAACTATTGGTCACCAGCTGATGTGTCCATACCACTTCAAACCAGTTTTAGTAATTAGTATTTGTTACCTGTTAACATTAACTGCATCATCTTAACTGATACCGTTTCTGTTGCTGATTCTCACCAGCTCTTATCTAATACTTATTCATTTTCATTGTATTTTTCCCCATTTGCTTCACTTATTACTAATATTCTCACGCTCTATTTCAATCTTACCCTTTCCTCCCAAATTTTTAACAATTTCCCACACATCAAGGACTACCAATTTCATTTTTTACTTTTACGAGTGTTTGCTGTGACATTCACCAATTTTTCATGCTTTTGCTAACCTGTTCCTGTTTCTGCCGCTGGTTCTCAAGCTTGGCGTTGAGCTTTGTCTGTTCCTGCTGGTGGATCTCAATGACCCGCTGGCACTCAGGGTCACTGAGCATGCCCCGCTCATTGAGGTCATCCATCAGGTTGGACTTGAGGCTGTGAATGGCCTTCTGCTGGGACTCAATCTTTGCCAACTGGAGCAAGCATATTATGGTGTATTAATACTTAATAGGTGCTTTACATTTATCATTACATTTCATATTTTTACTATGAAATATGGTGTTGTCCGTCATCTTTATAGACAGGATTTTTACATTTACAATTTTTGATATTGAGATACATGTAATAGTTGTAATTATCATTTCAACTACAGTGGTCATCACACCGATCAAAATCACCATTTGTTAATGATAGAATGTTAACTATGATGCTACTTTTGCTTCATCAGGAGCTATTATGGTGATAGGTTAAACACCACCATGTTTACCTCTTTAGCTTTGGCCATCTGCAGCTCAGCCAACATGGCAGCTAACCTCACTTCCTGCTCCTTCAATGCGTCTGCTCGCTCCTTCATCATGTCAACGCGGATCTGTAAAAGTAAAGGAGTGAAATGGTAAAATGGATACCGGTACATTTCACGATAAGATAATGTGGGAGGACCCCGGGGGAGGACACATTACAGATAAAACATGGCTGGTAAAACATCAAGACACAAGTAAGTTGCATACAGTTGGTAAAAAGCACATCTTTACAAAACATTGTCTAGATTTTACAAAATTTGAATACATCAACGCAAGGTGGAATCATACATGTACAAAACATTGTCTAGATTTTACAAAATTTGAATACATGTATTGCATGTACGTGGTAGGGGATTGGCTTAAACATATTTATTTGTTATACAAAGTAAAAACAAAGAGATTGGTCAACAGCTAAAAATGCCATTAACATCCTCTTTCATAAAAAAAAGAAAAAAAAAAAGGGGATTTGATAAATGTTACTATATACACCGTGCCAAAGTACAATGCATTTGAGCAAGGAAAAGCTACCTAATATTGTTAAGAAACTTACAACACACTATCCTATCAATCTGTCAACAAACACCTCGAACCCAATTCATGTGGCCTGAGTCACTGACCTCTTCCAGCTCATCCTCCATTGTGAGCTTCTCCCCCTGAATGACGTCTATCTTCTGTCGCGCATGTTTCTTCATCATCTCCACCTGACGGCGATGACCAACCTCATCCTCCTCCGAGTCAGAGTCTTCTGCAGCCTGCTTCTGTTGGAATGCAGCGCACCACATTGTTATTGATTCATTAATAAGAAAACATGCAGTAGCTTCAGTAGATGTCATTATATGTTGATGGTAGTTACTTGAGAATTGGAAAAAAAAAATATTAGATAGAATTGAGAGCATCGCTCTGAAGTGAGTTAGATCTGCCACTTGTTAAACTCTTAACTGAGTATTAAGTTAAGTACATGTGTATATGTAGTCCCTTCCTTATTTTGAATAATGTCGAAAACTGACATGTGCTGTTCCTATCAAAGTTTTCGTGAACAATTTCATCAATACAAATGTATCTAGTCTACCGTATGTTAGATTTCTTTGGTGAATTTGTCCAGGAAAGCTTTAAGTCTTAATTTCAATTACAAAAAGTGCAATCATTTATATAAGTGAAAAAAAATTATACTACGCAAGATTAAACCAATTGTAATGAATACTTATTGCCAGTAAAATATCTGTGATAACGTACTTGTGCAACAATTCTTTTCTGAAATTAAATTGTGAAGAAAATGTTAGAAAACAATAAATAAGTGTCAGAATTCAAATACAACATACAATGTACTTAACACAAGATTAATACATATAATCAACAAAATTCTAGAAATAAATGAATAAAATGTTAGAAATAAATGAAAACATTACATAAAAAAGAAAAAGAATGTTAGAATTCTATTTTCATATCATAATTTATATTGTAGTTAAACCACACTTTGATTACTTACAACCCCCCTACAAAGCTACATATATCTATTGTTGTACATCTATAAGACTTAAAATCTGTACATAATATATCACATGTTTAAAACTCATTTTACAGTAAATTTCTATACTAGTTTGGTCTCATATATGACATTTCAATGGACCATTCCATCTAGATGTACATCTACCGGTGAACAGTACTAGACTCACCCGTTCTTCCACAGCCTGTTTTTTCTCCAGCTTTTCTAGCTGCTGGGCTCGCTTTTTTGCAAGCTTTTCCTCTAGAAGGCGCTTCTGCTGGAGCTTGTTGAGGGTCAAACTGAAGCCAAAATTTGATTTAAATATCCATGTATCAATTCAAATTGTGTAGTCGTATTTCTATTATCATCAATATAATCAGACAATGTGTTCATGAAGTAGAACTTCAGATGTTCCTAATCATACAGACCAGGAAAAAGCCCTTTAGTATAAGTTCCTCATTCATTATGTCCATGAGTGTGTGTTGAGTACTTTTTACCCTCTAATATCAGCACAATGAAATTCTAATCTACGGACATGACAAATAGCATATTTAGTAATATGCAATTAGTTTCACTCATATTAAGCTCTTGACTGTATGGATAGCTTGAGCAAACGGTCATTGTCTTTTGTCCCTGTAATGATTTGAAATTTCAGAAAACTTCAATTGTTTATTTAGTCAGTTCAAGTTTGACTTAAATAAATTGGCCCCACTGCATGTGGGTAACAAATGACGCACAAACATTTTTCAGTGCAGAAGACTTATTTATAAGTCCGGTATGGTTGGCACTATGTAGAGCAGACGTTGCCCACCTGTTCTCCAGCTTGACCATGTGCTGCTTGTGCTGTGCCATAATCGCTTCTCTTTCCTCATCGGAGATTGCCACCTGAAATGTGATGCACCATATACTATACTATAGTACATGTAGTATAGTACATGTAGATTCGTTTTCACCATTCATGGTAAAAAGGAGTAATCACCCGCAGCAGTTCACCATTGAACAGAGGAAAAAACATACATTTTGTGTGTTTATCAGACATTGAGACAATGTACCTGGTTGTCAAGGAGTCTCCGTACAACATTATCCTCATGCTCTCTGAGTGCAGCTTGCTCACTAGCCTCATCATCCCGCGCTTTATTCCATCCACGCTGACGCTTAGCAAGATTAGCCTGCAAAAGCAGCAGATAACCAAATAAATACAGTATAATGCGTGCTTTTAGGTATTCAAAATTTTGAGTCATCTAGTTAAAGATCCAGTGTAAAATCATATATTTTAGTCATTACACAATGGGTGATGTCAGCTTGTGTAGAAGGCAAGATAATTTCAAACTTGAGGTTTCATGTTGTGGTCACATGTTGTATCTTAGTACCTCACCTTGAGAGTTTCCATCTGCCTCTGTCTATCCTCTTCCTGCTGGTCCATCAGAGTGGCTAAGTCCTTGTCATGCTTTTTCAGGAGCTTGGCAATAGCATCATCATCCATTCCTAAAACAGAAGTGATAAACTAACTAAAGTCATAATACTGACAATTCTTCCTATATTCTACAACTTATTTTGAAACTATTTCTTGGGTTCAAGATCTAGTTGATTCTGGGAAGATAGCTGGGAGCATGTGACATACTTGCCTAAAACCTAACCCCATCCAGCGCCATCCTCCATTACTTTCAAACTGTTTGAACAAGTGACTGCATGACTGTGTCATTTAATTTGTTTGTCATGTTTGAAACCTTTTGCAATGAATCTGACCAACACCCTTGATGGGATGCTCTAATGTTTGCAAAACAAGCTTCTCTTTACACCAATCTTCTCTTGCAAGTATTTAAAATCAATGTAAAACAACACTACATTTCTTTCAAACCCACCTTCCTTTCCACCTTCTGACACCCACCTTCCTTCTCAAGCTGCTCCATGACCTTGGCCTTGCTCTTGTCCACGTCCTTGTATGTGGTCTGCACAATCTGCTCACGGAGCTCCATCAGCTCATTGGCGTGCTCCCGGTCAAGCTCATTCTCCAGCTCTGCCGCCTGCTGCCTGTGGTGAGACAGCATGGTCTGCCGCGACTCCACCGCAGACAGAGGGTCTGAGGGTAGAAAGACAAGGTAACAAGCAGTCAGTCAGTCAATAAGGCAGTGCACTAAGCTGACAGGCTATGTATGAGACAGACATGCAGCTGATAGTGAGACAGTATGATCTGTTATGACTTGAAAGCATACAGCAGGTCTGAGGTAAATTAGATGGTCAGCTAGTCATGCAGTTCATGAGAAAAGTACAGCCGGCGGAGAGAAAGTCAGACAGTTTCCTGAGATGTCATTCCACAACTAACAAAAGATTGTAGTGTGTGGGCAGTGGGCAGACAAGCTACAGCCAAGCAGATAAAGAGGGACAGTCAGAAGATGAAGGTGGAACACATGGACAGTCAGACACAAACAGACCTACGAATAAGCTCACAGGCAGTCAGAGAGCCTACAGCTGATAGCAGGACAGGATTATTAGAAAAACACATTTTTATTATTATTAGCAACTTACCAAGTCCTTCTGTCTGCATGTTTTTGTGCTTTTTATCAAGCTCCTGAATCTGAGCCTCCTGTTGCTTGGCCTGAAAGTATCAACGCAACCATCAGTTAACCAACATATAAGTGTAATAGTGAATGAAATGTATTGTGAAGGTTGTGATTTCTTAAATCAGTAAAATAATTTGAATAATACTGACATTTGATCAACATCTGTTTCAGTCTACTTGCCAGTTCTGTGTTTGTTTACTCATTAAGAATTAGCAAGTTTTTCCAGTATTCTGCACAAGTTCCACCATTTTGGCTCAAATACTCACAAATCTGGTGGTTTTAGTTTAGGTAGTTAAAGATAATGACTCGTAGCCTGCCAACTGTGGAAGAATAGATCACCTGTGACCACGCTGGATTAGAAGGAAGGTCATGATGTGAAAAAGTATTGAACCTGACACAAATAAACAAAAAAGTTTCAGAAATAACATGTGCCAATGGAGTTTTCTAAAAATGCGCATAGAACCACAGACTCTCAAACACATCCTATGATAATGAGGATTCTGCTCAGACATTGACCTCAATGAGGCAAATAAGTCAGTCATACATTGGTTGGAGATATAGTTATACAAGATATGATGAGTTCAAGTAGTAATGAGTTAAGTCATCTATCGTGTATACTCAACTTCAAACATCTTAACCTGTATTTCTACTTCATCTTCTGCCATCTTAGTATAATCTACCATCTAGGATCAGACACTCACCAGTTCTGACATCTTGGCCTTCTTGCGATCGCTTAGTCGCTGCTGGAGCGTCTGCTCCTGCCTCTCCCGCTCGGCATCCATCTTAGCCTTGGTCGCCATCAGCTCTGCCTTCACAGCCTCGATCATTGTCTCAGCCTCTTCCTCGGACAATATGCCGTCTCTGTGAGGAAAAGAAAACAAATTGTTTTAGATACTATTCTCAAAACTGAACGCAATTTATGAAATACTTCGAGTTTTTCTACCACAAGTATTTGCCTTCACATTTACAGGAACTATTTTATTCAAATGTATTTTCAAAGTTTTAGTAATCTCATGTACTCACTTTTTGGCCTTGTTGACAGCTGCCACTTGGTGACCTGCCATGGTGTTGAGCTTCTCACTCTGGTTCTCATCTTGAAGCTCCTACAATAACACAGAACCTGATTGGGCTTAGCAACTCTGTCATCAGTACTAGTTGCAGTACTCTTAAACACTCACATGTGTTGTTTTTTTTCGTTTAGCCCATAATTATTTAGACAAAACACACAAACCGTTTGCTGAGCAAGAGCCCTCCTTCTAGCTAATTTCTCCTCGAGCGTCATCCTCTGTCGTGAAATTTCATCATCATATAACTTCTCAATTGCAGATGCATTTTTGTAGTGCTCCTAGAAAGGTACAAATACATTTTACAATAAGGACTTTTAGGACCAAAATAAAATTTTGCCAACTTGATTTGTAATCCATTAATGCAAATTTAATTATTCCTGTATGAACAATCTATGAAATCTTCATCTTGCCACAGCAAGGTATCATCAATCAAATTTTATAGATATATGTATACCTTGCCATCAGCCATTCAAAATCCATTGCAGAGTAAAACGAATTTGCATATTCATGATTATACAATGACGTCACCAGTAGAACTTTTGATTGACAGGTTTTCAAGCGACGTAAATATAACGCCGTGAAAGATGGAATTTAATATTAGGGAAATATTGTGTATACCATAAAAAGTTCAACGTTAATTATCACACAGGATTAATACTAAAGCATTTAGGAAAGCAGAGACAACGTGATTTGTGTGCATTGTAGGATATTCTTGACGTACAAGTGTATGAAGAGTCTGTGAAATCCTCGAGATGAAATCTTTGACAACTGATAAATGCCGATATTTGTCTTTGATTTGTGATATTGTATATAATGAGGCACCTGCGCTTTTGTGATTGGCTGCCAGGTGACATACATGGCAGTCTCTTTTACAGACGCCCAGTGGTTTTCAACAAAAAACCGAAAGGTCTGTGTAGGAGACCACATGAATATGCATGAGCCATGTGTGCTTTGTTGTTCGTTGCAAAACCAACGTAGAGCTCTGATTGGTTGAAATTTGATGCCGCTAGGGGCAGCACAGTCTATAGAGCGCACCTTTTTCCTTATGGCTGAATGAAAGGGGTCTCCAGAGAGACCAACTTTTCAGATGAAAGATGTGAAATTTGTACATAGAGTCACACAGACTATAATTAACCCCAAAGATTAACATAGCTAAACAGTAAATCAATCCTTACCTTAAGCAGCCAGTCTATCTGTTCATCTGAAAGTTTGCCTTGCGTTTTCACATCATCCAGATATTTCTGCTGCTCTGCCTTCAGCGTCATTCTCCACCGAATTGCATATTCCTGATTTTAAAAAATAGATTATCAATAGTGGAAATGATGGAAATTTGCAGGAAGTCACTCACCCATGAAAGCCCATAACTACTACTTGTGATAACATAACAGTCTCCAAAAAGAGTCTGGGTCTATACTCTAAAAATAAAGAACAGAACAGTGGTAATCCTACAGTCAGTTTGGCACCTCTTCATCCTTTAAGCTCCTCATATTCTTAACTGGCTTACCATATGCATCTTATCTCAGTCCTCTGACTTGTGCAAGCCTATTCCTCAAATACGGCTTTCTACATGATTTAACCAACAAACATATCACATCACTAAATAATAAAGTACCTTCCGTAGCCTCTCTGCCTCCTCGTCTTGCTCTAGCTTGAGGCGGTAGTTGAGGTCACTCCTCTCTGTCTCATGCTGCTCATCCATCAGCTTCAGCAGCTGTAACACATTATTGTATAAAGCGTACAGTTAAAAGAAATCTAAGAAATCAGTGGACTTCATATGAACCAAATACATGTACATGTAACACTTTGATCTGAATACTGGTTGAAATCACTATTTGGGTTTTTTAGTCCAACTTTGAAATTTAACCAACCTCTTTCTTTTCAGGCTCTGTCATCCCCGCCATCTTGTCTTTGAGATCCTCTTTCTCCAGATATTGCTTGGTCAGCAAATGCTGAACCTTGCCCTGCAAAATAATGATTACAGGCTTAGAAGCCGAAGCAGACAACTTCTGAACATTCACATTCTCTCACCTACCATCACTTACCAGAAACCCAATTAGTTCTTAAAGTATCAATTGACGGTGAACCTAGTTATGCAGTAATGGATAAGTAGTTTGAGTCCATTGACGAAAAAAAACATCTTATTCTATGTACATGTACATGAATATTATAGACCAAGATGGCAAGGTGAATATATGGAGAGATGATGTTTCAGTTTTTTAGCATTTCATTATCATACTATCATGCCTAATCATCACTAACTGCAGTAGTTTTCTCAAAATAACAAAATGAATGTGAAATTAAAGCTTAGTATTATGATATATATGTGCCAAATAGCTGCACATAAAATCCATACTAACCTTATTTTTTGCTGCCAGTTTTTTAAAGGCATTGTCTAGATCTTTTCGGTAATCGGCATCTTTCTCTTTCTCCAGTTTAGTCAGATTCTTTAGGAAGTTTCCAGTTGTTTTTTCTTGGACACCTTTAGAAATGTCACCATTAGCCTAAAATATCATAAACATACATTAAATAGAGGTTGAACAAAATTGACTTCACACAGAAGCAAATGAAGTAATACCAGTAATGTATGAGCTAGCCTCCATTAGTGATAATCCATTTTACTAGTTGTATTATGTAAACAAAATATCAATTCAGTAGAAGTGTGATTTAAGGCAAATGCACTGAATGGGTCTTCCTTGCGGTC